>JARYHS010008074.1:216947538-217128761 GCA_031002005.1 Vandiemenella viatica | reverse complement strand
AGGTGAAAATAAGTTTTTTGACGCTAAAGTACTGTCAACTGAAACTGCATTGACGACATGTAATTTGACGACTGTAATTTAGTTATGTTTTTCCGCGTGTTTCTAAAATTAAGTTTAAATGTAGTAGTAAAGGACAACATGTCTTAATAGCACACCACAATATTAACCAACTTCAAAAATCTGTGGTTGCTTTTCAACGTTCTCACTTAAAACTATCTTTACCCAGAACAGTTATACATCTCAAATATTGATTTTTCATTAATATCTAATTATTTTAAGTGAAATATGATCGGTATAAGGTCTTCCTTTCTTTTGACCCTAGCATTTTTCAAAATTAACAGTTTGTTTGAAAACAGTAACTTCTTATGTTATTTGTGGGCACCAATTTCTCCTAAATGTTTAAAAAAACTTAAACCAAGTGCATTTAATGTCTGCATAACTCTTTTATTAACGAAATATAATCCATATTTTCGTTTGTATAACGAATATGTTAAAATATGTCACGTTTTTTTGTGAGGTGATTGAGTCTCAATTTTGGATACTAACGTGAATGTACCACCAACTGGGTATAGTACTGTCTTGGTAGATGTGTATAATAGGTTGAATAAGTCCCAGGAGGAAATGTAGCGATGTGCAGTTCATGTCGTTCGGATTAATATGAGCATGGTAGTACAATAGTGTCCAAAGGGACTTTAAGGGAACTTTTTTTTATTTTTTTAAATCAGTTATGAAATTCAAATTCAATTTTGACGACAAGGTCTGTGTTTAAAATTCTTGGCAATACCTAAGCAGATCTAAAATTGCGAAAAACGCTTGTTCACAGAGTTCACAAGCAGTTGACTTCTTGTATCCCAGACCAGTTCTGCAGAGACTCACAATAGATAAAATTGTTTAGTTGATATTCGTTTCGCCCTGCAAATGTGTATCAATGTTTATTACGGTTTCTATCTTCGACCTAGCCTCCACATAAACTTACTGTACTACTGTATCCCACAAAAAATTCTTGTAAAAATAGGCCAAGTCTCGTGTTCTTGTAGTGACAAAAAGTTATGAGATCTTCTTCTGAGCCATGTCTTATCTCGGTGTCATAAATCGTTTATTTAGGATAAAAAAAAATCTGATGACTTGGCCATTATACACGTCATAATTTTTACTTAAATTGAGGGCATAATAAATACTTGTCAAATTTGAGAAAAGAGCAAGGGAAAATCTTGGCTTTTATGTATATATATAAAACATATTTAAGGTATTTATATAGGTTAACTAAAACATGGCGTGTATAATGGCCAAGTCATCAGATTTTTTTTTAAAAAATCCTTAATAAACGATCTAAGTCATCGAGAGAAACCATTCTGTTTCACAAAATTAACTGAATAAACACTTTAAAGTGTAGACTTGGCTCAGAAGAAGATCTCATAACTTTTTGTCACTACATGAACACGAGACTTGGCCTATTTTTACAAGAATTGTTTTTGTGGTATATCATTTCTTTTAGTCAGCTTATTCTGAATCGCCGCTCAAATGTAATGATTCCATTTGAAAATCGGTGAATAAGAACATTTCAGAATTTAAGACATCAATATACGTTACCAGCAATGACCCACTCTCTGAAAACAATGGGTATGCGCCGTAGCCGAGTAATTCACTATCACCATAAACAAAATTACTAGTAACTTACAAACTAAGCATAGGAACAAAGTAAAATTTAAGGCTTTGGTTCAACTTGCTCTCCTCTATGTAGTATAGAAATATCAGGTTTATAGCTACATCGGGAGAAAAGCAATTAAGCCGCAAATATGTGCCAGAATTTTTCATGTTTGGGGTTGTAATTAAATAAATACGGGGAAGAACTCCAATTTTAGATGTTTCTTATGATTTAGGGATGAAACTATATATGTGTACCAAATTACTTGTTTCTAGGATTACTG
Organism: Vandiemenella viatica; assembly: GCA_031002005.1. Lineage (NCBI taxonomy): Eukaryota > Metazoa > Arthropoda > Insecta > Orthoptera > Morabidae > Vandiemenella > Vandiemenella viatica. The sequence goes on along the minus strand of JARYHS010008074.1, from coordinate 217,126,833 downwards.
GAAGTACAGTGGAATTTTGATGTCGGGGTATCGTGCCGAAATAAAATAGTGAATTTCAATAACTTCCAAAGTAGCAAAAGGAAATAAGTAAAATTTAACACAGTAGTTAAACATAGTAAGCTCACTCCACAATGAAAAACTGAGGTATATAAAGTTATTAGTGTAGAAAGCAGTTTCACGTTAGGGGTAGGTTAGGGGGTAGGTATATGGAAATTTACGAGTTTAAGACTTTTCTTATAACATGTGGGTAAAAATTTATCTGTGTACCAAATTTCCGCTTTCTACGGCTGCGGGAAGTGCCTTATGGTGAGTGACAACATCGCTGACGTTTGCATCCGAATAACATCTGATGTAAGAACAGTAACAAAATAAAATTTGGTACGTTTGCTAAGATTGCCGATAACGTGAATACGACCGAAGAAATCGAGGTTCAAAAACGGCCAGGAATCGCTTCGAGAAAAGGGTAGGCAGTGCCGCCATTGATCGACATTGGCGGGTGCACCCAAATGCATATATGCTGCAGGTAGTTCTTTCTTGCGCAAGCAGATGGTGAAGTCCCCAGGAACAAACTTTGTTCTATATATGGCACTGCTATTCATAGTCAGTTTCAGAACTTCTCTTAGTGCATTGCGTCATAAATCGAAAAGAGCGTGGATGCAATAATTTTCTGTTATAGGTAATTCTCACTGCAATATGAGGTAGGCGGGTTCTATTGTGAGTCACAGCAAACTTCAATTACACCCACAGCTTCCTTACCTGAGTTGCTACAATATTTACATAATTTTATAACACGTCATATTATCGCTTAAGTAGTCTATAACTTGTTGATTTTACAGTACCAGGTATAACTATTATTAAGTACACCCAACTTCCTTAAAGTGCTTTTTACAATATGTGGGACTACAACGACGTATAATCTTTGTGAATGGTATTTTTTTTTATATCATACCAAAAAAAAAAAAAAATCATACTCCCTTACTGCTAAAATTAAGTGCCAGTTTGGAGTCATGATCATCTTCTCCTCTCCATGCACTTATCCTAATCATTTTACCAATAACCAACCAATCCTCAACACTAATATACGGATTACACATTCTGCACCCTTCTCCTGTCTTTTAGTAAATTCCATTCCTTTATCACATCTGTTATTGATTGTACTTTGCGATAATATATATAAACGAATCTAGCTGCCTACATCTGCACCTCCTCCAGCTCCTTTATTAGATACCCACCCCTACATTCAAGCAGTGTTGTGACCAAGGTTTCATACTCCACTTTCCTCACTTCTGTGGTATATTTCCTCATCAGTCCCTATAATAAATGAAAGATTATGATTTTTTTTGTGCCTTGCCCAGTTGAGTTAACCATTAAATATTATGCCATGATATTCACTCTTAAAATATTAAACAAGCAACATCTCCCCCAACATAGAATTATTAAAAATAGATTTTTTGCTATGTACATAACAACTGGCTCTTCTTGGGATTTATCTTCATTTCTTGTTAAGGTATCCTGCTGGATATTCTGTTTAGATGCCCTTGCATTTCTGATACTACTATATACCATTATGTCATCTGCAAACAACTTAACTTGAAATGATTGCATAGACTTGAGCTTCCGTGGTCTGTATTAACTTGATTCTTTGGGTGAAACCACTTAGATTTACTAAAGCCTAATGTTTAAGCCATCGTGCTGTGGCTTTGGTCAGAGAAGACTAATGCACGCGCGACGCCCATAGCATTCTTCATAAAACCATGCTTAGCTTCCCTCTTTCCTGCTATGAATTCATTCTTCAGTTGTCTGAAGTATTTTTACTGTCTTGCTGTGTTGTATTCCTTTCTTACTAACCTCTTTAGTATATACACCTTCCTGTTATAGCATGCAGGTTACATACTTTTCTATATTTCCTATTTTTATCTTCTCACCAGCAATCTGTAGCTTGAATAATTGAATTTGGAAGCGGATACCCTCACAGCCTTAGCTAACAGTTCAAGAAGTAACCCTTCTCTCTTCTATTTAGTAGAGCTGTAAAAGTAACGAGAAATTATGTACCCGTATGTATTCGTTACTAAACCAATCAATACCCGTTACTTTCGAATCGTTACTCGTTACTTTCGGTACAATCCAGGATTTTGGTTTGGGGGGAGGGGGGCGCTTGGCTTGGGTGAATTTTGGTTCAGAGGGCTTGGCATCAGTGAATTTTCGTTTTTTTTGGGGTGGGGGCCTTGAGTCGGCCATGGGGTAGTCTTTATAGCCTCTTCAGGCTTAAAAAAAAGTCTAAAAAATTACAATGTCGGGGGTGGACCTAGATACTTATGGGGGGGGGGCTTGAGCCCCCTAGCCCCCCCCCCCCTGGATCCGCCACTGGTACAATCGAACATGAAGCATTGCATCGAGTCGCACCGCGTACGGGATAACTTCGTTACTATCGTATCGTTTCGTTACTCGTTACTTGCGATACAATCGAACACTAACACGAAGCATTGCATCGCATCGCATCGCATCGCATACGGGACGACTTCCTAGTACCTGGTAAAGTTTAAGTAAATTTTTATTTAATAAAATAAGTTTAGGTAAGTTGTACATTTGGATAAAACTTAAAGTAATTAGCACATGGATCTTAAGGAAAACGTCTGAATGTACACTCGATTTGCTGTAATGAATATTATATACGAAAGAATACTGTAAAGGTCCAAATATTATTATGGGTATGAGAATAAATGTTGTAAGATTGATTTGTGAACATTCGAGAGAGCTGCTCCACTTAGCGCTCAGCCGTAGGCCTCAGCTGCTAAGTCGCGAATTCCATACACATGCCGCGGAGCAATGCCCTGGCTAGCGTCAGTAACCTGATAGTACTTAAAGGGAGGCGCCATCTTGTCTCGCTCTCTGCAGTTCAGTTGACCAACGAGACCGGCACGATGTAGCAAGGTAGACTTTGTTCTAGTCTTCTTGTAGTATAAGTATTTCATTCTGTTATATAGCTCGTCGTCTGCAAGTTCCAGTATCATCACGTATTCCTAATTCATAATTTAACTTATAACTTGAGCCTTGCATCAATGTTTTATAGTGTTCGCGTTGGGTTTTATTGGTCATTCATAATCTTAACAGTTATCATTGGTTCCAAATCAAGCAATACTTAAATCATTATCACACGTCTGAAGGAGACTTAGTTCCATTATTGTTGATACCATATTGGTAATTTTGGGAGCTACTGCGCGCTCGTATTATTCCTCCCATCATAACTTAGTTGGAAATGCGGACGCATGTATTATGTTCGGTATCTAAAGAATAAATACTCTCATTCAATCCACTCTTCTGGTGTTCACAAGTCATTTATCAGTCGTTAGAGTAAGTTACCCAGTTGTTTCAGATATAATATATGTAGATGATGTGAGTAATATGTCCCTAAGGTAAGAAGTACATGTGCATGTATTGTTAAGAGTAATGTTAGCCTTCATTGATTACTGAATTAACGCAGTTGGCGAATCTGCTTCACTAAACTCGCCTGGTGTCAGACTGGCAATTCCATGTAATTCTATATTAATCCGCCCACTTGATAGTTGCTCAATGTAATAATATCATAAAACGCCCACAAAGTGAAAGACCACTACAACCACGGTTAATCCTCTACAATACTCTAATTTCGAAACAAACACCTGTTTGCATACAAAAAAAAAAAAAAAAATCTGACCTTTCACCTGACAGTGACAATAACTAATCACTATTATTTTTTTAAGTAGCCTACTCAAAACCCTGCATAGAAGCCTGATGTGATTATGGGACATGTATTTATCAAATATTATGATCTAATCAAAGTATTTCGTTTTTAAATAGGAGGTTTCACCACTGTCTTCCTTTAAGGTTTTCATCTTCCCCCTTTCCTGCATCCACCTACATATGCCCTCTATAAATTTTAACTTTAAATTCTTTCAACGTTTTGGTAAATTATTCTCTTGATTACTTATTCCAATCCCTGACACACTTACCTAAGAGAATTTTCCCACACCCTTGTGCCTGAAATGAGTGCAAGATTGTGGTCATGGACATCTTTTCCCTTCCAAGCGTTAATTTAATTCTTACACCAATATCTTTCCATCCCTCATCATCAATATACGCCTTATACATTCCCATCACTCTCTTCACCATCCTCCTGTCTACCAATGAATCCCATTCTAGCTCTTTTATCATATCTGTTACTGATTGCGTTCTGCGATAATTTCCAGAAACAAACCTAGCAGGACTTTTTTGCAGTTAGAGTATTCCATAAACAAAGAACCAGCTACAATGACTTTATTCCTTTTGCCTGGTGTTAGATATTGTGTTATTACTGCAGAATTTCTGTGATCAATCATCAATGCGGTTCCGGCTTTGATGTTGAATGGGAGTCAGTAACATTCTGCCTGCAGGTCAGATTTGATGGTGTGTCCACATTTATTTTAACAAAGCTATCACAAAAAGATGAAGAATTTGCAAAAATAAAGGAAAACCGTCAAGGAAGACAGTGGTGAAACCTCCTATTTAAAAAAGAAATACTTTGATGTGATTATAATATTTGTTAAATACATGTCCCATCATCACATCAGGCTTCTATGCAGGGTTTTGAGTAGGCTACTTTAAAAAATAACCGTCATTAGTTATTGTCACTAGATATGTCACAGTCAGGTGAAAGGTCAGGTATTTTTTTTATATATGCAAACAGGTGTTTGTTTTGCAATCATATTATTCTTTCGTATATAATATTCATTACAGTAAATCAAGTGTACATTCACAGCTTTTGCGTAAGATCCAAGTGCTAATTACTTGACTTTAAGTTTTATCGAAATGAACAACTTACCTAAACTTATTTTACTAAATAAACAATTCGCTTAAACTTTTGCAAGTACGAATGAAGTCGTCCTGTATGCGATGCGATGCTTCATGCTAGTATTTGATTGTACCGAAAGTAACGAATAACGAAACGATACGATAGTAACGAAATTATCCTGTACGCGGCGCGACTCGACACAATGCTTCGTGCTATTGTTCAATTGTACCGAAAGTAACGAGTAACGATTCGAAAGTAACGGGTATTGATTGGTTTAGTAACGAATACATACGGGCACAGAATTTCTCGTTACTTTTACAGCTCTACTATTTAGGTGTGGACAAAGCCTAGTGAAATCCCATCTACCAATGGAGCCCACAGGTACAAATCCGATGATAGAACTACTGCGTTTTCGAATTAACTGCTCCATCTCCACGTATACCCACCTCATAGCGGGGTTCAATTGTGGCGGATAATATACTCAGGAATTGCAAGAGTTCCATCTTGAAAGGTTGCACCTCTTACACCATCTTTCTGAAGTCACTCTCGCTTCTACCAATATTATTCCCCCTACGGCTAATTATCATTACGTTATTCTCCTCCATAATGATACTACCGCAAAGTGATCCTACATCCTCTACTAAATGACGTAATATTGCATTAGGTTTATAAGACTTGTGACCCAACTCATCCTGCAGAAATGGTTCTACCTCTCTTCTAAGGCTATTAGCTAGCAGCAGAACATTTTGATTCCTACTTTTGATTTCCACTGTTCTATTTGTGAAGGCTGCTGCGTCTCACCTGTTTCTACATTTATATAAGTTTCTTCAACTACCCTGATTATTGAATCAGGTCAAACCTATATCTCTCCATTACACCTTTAAAACTAAACCCACCTTTTTCCTTTCTGCCTCTAAGACTCTGATCGTTTCTCCCATTTCCTTTATCTTTAATCCTATCTCGCTGATCGTTCCACCTATCTATCTCATCTTTTCTTCTTATTCTGAAGTTTTCCTGTACCACGAGACAGAGAGAGAGAGCTTTATTTACTTCCCGTTTTCCCTCTCCAATGCATTCAAACTAATGAAACCACTTCTAAATCCACCGCAATTCACACCATTCCCCTGCGACAAACAGCACACTTTACAGACAAGATTTTCCGAATTAACTCAGACAATTCCGTGATGTTCATAAAATTTATCTTCTGGCATCTTTTAAACGAACCGTAAGGATAAAAAAAAATACGAAACTCTATTTATCTTAAATTTTTCTATTCACCGAAAACCCTAGATCTTTTCATAACTACAACGATTATGTACGTTAAATCACCAGAAATATTGGGAGAGATTTCGATTTTGGCCTGTACAATTCGCATACTTTAATACTACTACAACCATGGATACAACTTAATACCAACTTACATTGTAAAAGCTATACTGACACTTCAGAAATGATGCACGTGTTTAAGTGAATATGGTAGATTTCAGAAAAGCATGCAAAATCTAAACTCAGACAGCACTCCATTGTTTCATACTTTGAACAGATAAAATTGTTGCCTGGTTATAATCCAACACAATAAAATGATCTATAACAATATTCTTTTAGTTGTTTACTCTAAAGTTTTGGTAATTCGTTTAAACCATAACGATCTCTCAGGGTAATTTTCACTACACTTTCGGTCCTGTGCATCCTTCGAAACCAGTCGTCGAACTAAATTGTCCATGTTTCTTCTGAAGCAATCGTTATCAAATGCCCTTAGAATGTCGTCTTTATTGTAGAGTCAACTCTGTTTTATCATATAATTAAAGCTATGAAACAGTGAAAAGTCATTTGGAGCTAGGGCTGGACTGTAGGGAGTATGCTCCAGTACTTGTAGCACCTTACTTGTCAAAAAACCGATGGAAACTTTTGAGCGGTGTGCAGGAGCATACAAGTTTTGAAATGACTATAAGTGCGTTTTCAATGTGGAAAGGTCTCTAAACCTCATTGCAGTGACTGCCACCACGCGTCCTAAACTTCCCAGAGTTGAAGTACTCCTCTTCACAGACCATCATCTTTGCCCAGAGAGGGAGTCTTATTTCCCAAATCACTGTTATTTTGCTCTGGGTTTTATTTGTCACGTCACAAAAACAATTCCAACTTTTGTCCCTGTTATGCTGCTTTTGACATACCAAGATGTACCATTTTCAAACTTCCTTAGCATCATGAGACATTTTGAATCACGTCGTATTTTATGTTGTGTGTTTAACGTAATGGTGTTCCAAAAGGAAACATACTTCTCTGATTTGATAGTGCAGGAATATCCAACAAAATCCTCTCTTTGAGCAATGGTGTCACACCAGTCGATGTAGACCGTTTTACCCGACAGCAGCAATATGTTCTGTGACAGACAATGCTGGACGTCCTGAGTTTGGTGCGTCTTCCAGGAAGAAATTTCCTGTCTGGATTTCAAGATTCCACATGAATTTGGTTAAACGATGAGGAGCACAAGAGCCATTTCCTCTAAACACTGCTCAATACACAAACTACTGAGCGTGGTGGATGAGTGGTAACGCTCTGGCCTCGCATTCTAGAGGACGTGGGTTTGATTCCCCATCCAACCATCCAGATTTGAGTTTTTTATGGTTTCCACAGATCACGTCAGGGATGGTTCCTTCAAAACGGCCATAGCGTAATTCCTTCTTCAGTCCTTTCCCGCCTCTAATGACCTCGATATCGACGATGTGTCAAGCAAGGGGAAAAAAAGGAGAATTTTGTGAAATTCTATGACTCAAAACTACGCAATGCGCCGCATTTGACCAGGATGCCGTTGTGGGTACTTCACACTGCAACAGCTCAGAACTAACACGTAGTGTTTTTCCTTCCAGTTACAGCAGGTTAGAGGTGTCAACATGGCGTGAATTTCTCACAATGCGTGACCATTGGTTTAGTCGTATTGTAGGACTGACATTGTGATACAGAAATGAAAACACAGTATCAAATTGAGATATTTTGTAACAACTATAACCATAAATTTGAGATTTTATCAGATTGAGAATTGGTATGAATAATTTTATGTAAAAATTGTACGTCAGGAGAACTATCACGTTTCAATTTTCCAAGACTTCTTTTCATCGTAGCTAAACGTCAAAAGGCATTAGTTTGCCCTTTATATGACTGACACATATATCTCGAAGCCATATGAAATTGAAATTAGGCGAGCTGTAACCGGATACCGCCACTAAATAATTCGCTCCGTTAAGCCTCACAACAAGAATTCTGTTTCTACCATTTCATAATTGCCTGAGAAAAGAAAAAGAGGAGGAAAACGTCGGTTATGGCCTTCACTGCGAAATAAGCCTATCTCTTCAATGGTGTCATCATTAACTTTTTAAACAGCGAGAGTTATCCCTTCAGCAATCAAAACACTAAACACAGTGTTTTAAAATTGTCACTTACTCTTTTTTTCTCCCATCGGGATTTCGGTTTCGTCTCAATTCTCGACAAACCGACTGTTAACCCGCCATTTTCAGTTTCCGGTAGCAGGTAATGGATTATTGGGAAAATTTATGTATCCTTGATCTCTACGTAATCGGAGTTCAGCAATGTATTACGAAGCATTCCATTTTGTAAGGAAGTTATGTAGTTAAGACGTTTTGAATCGTAACTTTTCACTTCTTAGCGATAACTATTGCTTTCAGAATATCGTCTTGGAGTTGATCCGTATTTTTATTTCGCAAAAAACACTGATCTCATTAACGTTCTTTCTACTACTTTATAAGTTGGTTTTCATGTGTGAAAAGGTGTAGGAGGTTGACGAAATCGGAGTGTCGTTAAATGACGTATTTTCCTGATGAATCAGAACGTCTGTTCTTATACCGTTCAGGATATTAGTTATTCGATTTCATGTTTTACCCCATATTTCATAACCAATAAGTATATTTAATAATCGGAAACTAATGTTTTCTAAAATCAGAATCAACTTAAATCAATCTCAGAATTGTTAATTATGGAAAATGTGGTACCTTCTCCTCTAAGTCCATACCATCAACTAAGAATCAAATGGTATTTCAGAACGCAAAAATCGCAACACTACCCAAATTATGAACAACCCTTTAATGCCCTCCGTTACATATATGTAACATGGCATATTTACGCATCTGCCGCCTCTTACAATGAACTTCTCCTCAAATGCCTGCTGTGGCATAACTGTAACAGCCACCTGTACACATTTGCACTTCTCGCTTCTAAGGTTGGTGACACTGCTTCAGACCTCATCTGTTTCTCTCTCTCCGTCAGCATGGGTAGCAAGGTTAGTGTTAGCAGGTTTTTTTAAATGTAATACAGCGATTTTATTTGCATCTTGAATTAGATCTTAAACGAAAAAGTATAAACATATTATTCTATGTGTTTTGAATCCACTGAACTCTTTTTCATGAAGTAAACAGTCCTTACTTTCTTCATTGTTACATTTATGTAACACCGGGCATTGTAGGTTAGGTTTTTGCTCTGCGATACAAAATATGACCGAAATTTCTTTTCGTTTCTTCCAGCTTACTGAAGAAGATATAAGGAATATTCTGGATGAAGTAGATTGTGGGGATTTCTCTGATATTTCGGAATTAGAAGAAGATGAAGGTGATGAGCTCAATATTGCCCAAAACTAGCGCAACGTCATTGCAGATCCTGTCGATACAACGGATGCTGTAGGAGATTTCCACCTAGATCCAGCCACTATTTCAGAAGGCTTAGATGAATGTACTGATTCTTTGTCAGAAAATTTACCTCGTTTAAATTGGAAGAGAAGGTGATTTAGCAGCCACCATTCAGCCTTTTGTGGAAATTCCTTCTGAATTGCCAGATAAGATTTCAACTCCATATGAATATTTCAAACTGTTCATAACAGATGAAATTCTGGATATGCTAGTAAATTAAACCAATTTATATAGCACTCAAAAATCTGGAAGTAGTGTAAACACAAGTAAGCCTGAAATTGAGAAAATTATGGGCATGTATATAAGAATGGGGCTTTGTCAAATGCCTAGTGTGCGTTCATACTGGGAAAATAGCGTTGCATACAGCTTAGTGTCTGAGGTATTGCCGAGGAACCGATTTGAGAAAATTCTAACTGTTCTTCATTTTACTAATAATTTGGCATTAACAGATGAAGCTAAAAGGGACAAATTATGGAAAATAAGACCCTGGCTCGAATTGCTACGATCTCAGTGTCTTCTACAAAATCCTGAAGAAAACCAAAGTGTAGATGAAATGATGATTGCCTTCAAAGGCAGAAGTCACTTACGACAGTTCATGCGAAACAAACCTACTCGTTGGGGTTTTAAAATGTGGGGCAGAGCTGGATCATCCGGGTACCTGTACGACTTCGACATTTATCAAGGTGCAGTATCATCTGTTCAAGAGAAACGAAAAGCTGGAAAAGGTTTAGGTTATGAAGTGGTGGTAAAACTAACTGATTCACTTCCATCTGGACACTTTTTTAAAGTATTTGCAGACAACTTCTCAGTTGTGTAACCTTGAAGTATTACTAGCTTAGGTTACTCAACTGTTCCTGAAATTATCTTTCAGATGGTTTTCGTACGTTTATATAGAAATAAGACATCAGTATATCCACCTTTGATCGACCACCTTAAAGTGCGAAAATTCTGGGAACGAAGATGGAAACGGAGCGTTGAACCGTTTACGATTTTCAAGTGGTTTTCCTTAATCATCCATGTGAATGTCTAACTTTCACCTCATAAATATAACATTTCAGGAACGAACTAATATTTAACATTGAGAACACAATTTACTCCATTCGCAGTGAGATAGAGACATTTCCCACTCACGACAGGACAGTGTGTGTTTGTTTATTACGGTATCACACTGAAACTGCGGAACAGTTCACAGTTTAAGGTTAGTCTCATCACGCTACCTTAACGGGTGGCGGAGCAAAAATTAGTATGTTACGAATATTAAACTGTTTTAACTGTAAACTATTATCACTTAAAAACTGATAAATGTATTTTGTTGAGGCTTTCACAGATTGCTAGCTAATTCACATGGGGGCGCTGTGCAATATTTTAAATCTGATCGACACTTTTAAAAAAGAAGTACATGTTTAATTTTAAAGAATAGCGTGGATTGTAGGAGAATATATATGACTAGACGACCCGTGCGAAAATTTCGCGAATAAAATGCTATGAATAGTGAGGTTGAATATAATGTCACCAAGTTCAGTCATTACTCTTCATACTCCTACTTCATTTATCGATTTTGGTTAGAAATCCAGGGAGATAAATGGCTCGAAACACAAAAAACGTATTTTAGAAATATTGACATTTTTGCGCTTTATAGGTCGAATTACGAAAAATTCCTTTCTTACAATATAATGTTACCACGGCGGAAACCTTAGTCTTTAATACGATATGTCATCTATCTAAATCGATTAGATATCAAGGGAAATATAAGGCTCGTGACACAAAAATACGTTGTAGAACAATTTATGCTTTTTCCCTTTAATAGTTGAATTCGAAACACTTCTTTCTTAAAATATGATGTCAGCAAAGCTGAGACATCATTCTTCACAATGGTACTTGATTTATCGATTTTGGATAGATATCAAGGGAGATAAGTGGCTCGAGACACAAAAAACGCATTTTAGAAAAATTGACTTTTTTGCCTTTTATGGGTCGAATTACGAAAAATTCCTTTCTTAAAATATAATGTTACCACGGAGGAGACCTTATTCTTTAATATGATACCTCATTTATCTATATCGGCTAGATATCAAGGGAGATAAATCACTCGTGACACAAAAATCGGCTATAGAAGAATTTATACTCTTTTTCCTTTAAAGGTTGAATTCCAAAAACATTCTTTCTTAAAATATGATTTCACAAAGCTGATACATTACTCCTTATACTCCTACTTCATTTATCGATTTTGGTTAGATATCCAGGGAGATAAATGGCTCGAGATACAAAAAACGTATTTTAGAAATATTGACATTTTTGCCTTTTAAGGGTCGAATTACGAAAACTTCCTTTGTTTAAATATAATATTACCACGGCGGAGACCTTATTCTTTAATATGATACCTCATTTATCTATATCGGTTAGATATTAAGGGAGATAAATCGCTCGTGACACAAAAATGCGTTATCGAAAAATTTATACTTTTTCCCTTTAAGGGTTGAATTTCAAACACATTCTTTCTTAAAATATGATGTCACAAAGCTGAGAAATTACTCCTCATAATCCTACCTCATTTATCGATTTTGGTTAGATATGCAGGGAAATAATTGGCTCGAGATACAAAAAACGTATTTTAGAAAAAGTGACATTTTTGCCCTATAAGGGTCGAATTACGAAAAATTCCTTTCTTAAAATATAATGTTACCATGGCGGAGACCTTATTCTTTAATATGATACCTCATTTATCTATATCGGTTAGATATTAAGGGAGATAAATCGCTCGTGACAGAAAAACGCATTGCAAAAATATTGATACTATTGCCCTTTAAGGGTTGAATTCCGAAAACTTTCTGGCTTAATATATGACGTCACGAAAGCGGAGATCTTAATCTTTAAAACTATACTTCATAAAACGGTTTCAGATAGGTATCCAGGGAGATAACTAACTCGTAACACAGAAAACAGCATTTTAGAAAAATTTACATTTTTGCCCTTTAAGAGTCGAATTCCGAAAACTTTCTTGCTTAAAATACGATTTAACCAAATTGGAGACCATAAGCTTTAAAATGACACCTCATTTATTGATTTCGGTTAAGTATGAAGGAAGATATAGGCTTGTGACAAAAAAATACCTTATAGAAATAATATATATGATTGCAATAAAACTGAAATGTATTTTATGTTCTTACCAAAACAATAAGATTGTAGTTACTTTTTACCTGTTTCATTTTGTACCTATAGACCTGGTCCACATGGACGATAATACTTTAAACCTTCACGTCTGGCGGAGCTTTTGCTTCGTTCATGTCAAGCACGCTAGTACGCTAAGTGGTTCGGATTACACGTAAAGCTGTAGGCCCCCTTTCCCCCGTAGGATTATCGGGGTAGGGCAGCCATGACAGAGGCGCATGCACGGTAAAGCGAAACTCTGTCACCCGGCGGCCGAACAATCCTTCGGGATCTCCCGGCCAACAATGCCATACGCGTTTATTTATTTACGATAAAATAAATATAAAATATCATGCTGGTGGTGTGGCGACATCCATCGAAGTAATGGAAAACGTATGGATAATGAAGAAAATCGGTGAATGCGGGTGGCGTTCAACTTAAGTTTTTACAAGTCAGAACTATAATGTTATTGTTAACTATTTTGTTTATTTATGAAAAATAGGTGAAACGTGTCAGCGGTATTTATACTTATTGGCTGTTTATCTAAGTGGCCAAGAGTAAGATCAGTTAAAAATTGGAGAGAGTATACCGTCACTGGTTTTTCTCTCCGCTATTTAAAACTAATAGATATTAACTTCGCTTGCAGACAAATTTTGATGAAATTTAGCAATGATGCAAACTAAAGCAGCATCTTTCCTCTTCACTCGCTGATAATGGTAATATTACTCCTGGAAACAGAAGAATGTTTAACAAGTGTTTATATTCACTAGTTTAGCCTGTGCTTTTCTATTTACCGGGTTACAACTTAAATAAATGGAAGTTCAGGGTGTGCGGATACGGAAAAGATTATTTTAGCCCCTTGCCACTAAACATCACTCCTTCTTTACATGGAGCAGCCTCTTCTTCTGGACATTGCTCTTGCGACTGAGCGATTCTTTGTGTAAAGATCATCCTATGCCTGCTTGCTAGTAGCTTCTTGATAATAGGAACGGGGAAAGATACACGACACTTTCCTGCCCTTGCAGGTGAAAACAACACCTGAAAACGACAGTGAATCAAGAATTGATGAACGACATGGAGGTAGGGAAGGAAATAGAAACATCAGTGTTAAAGACCAAAAGGATAACCAGTGATCATGTAATTCTCTGATATTTCATTATGCTTGATTGTTCTTACTTGGGGAAATATTTATGAACTAACGCTCTCTGGTGTGAGGAATGTTATGGACATGTTATCTGAATGAATAGAAACATTCTAAGAGTTGGAATCTGGAACATAGAATACAATCAGGAACCGGGTTGGAGCTACAGGAAGAGAGTTGGGGGAAGTGAGTGCTATGAGCGTATATAGCGTATATTGGCAATAAGACTTGTATGGATTTTGGTAGAAAAATTAGAATAGTAGTAGGAAGAAAAAGATGATCACGATAACAAGCTAACATTTTATTTTTGGTGAAAGGAAGTGGTAAAATAATCTATCGTTGGTATCCGAGTAAGAGTTTGGCGTAAATTACCAAAGAAAATGACAAAAAATGTCAAAATGAGTGCAAAAGTGGCTGGCTTGTAAAATTTCTCTTAAAGAATTTAAAGTAAAAAAACAAAAGCATGAAAACAGATGTAGGTTTAATTTAATTTAATTGCAATGGAGCACACGCTCCGGTGGTAATTTCCCTACATACCCAACTTCCCCCTATCCTACACTCACCTAAACTTGCCCTCTACAAATTTTAACTTTAAATTCTTTTAACGTTTTAGGTAGGTTATTCATCATTCCCCTTGGTAAGTCATTCCAATCCCTGACACCCTTACCTAAAAAAAAAAATCTTCCCACACCCTTGTGCCTGAAATCGAGTGCCAGCTTGTGGTCATGGTCATCTTTTCCCTTCCACGAACTACTTTTCATACCTACTGCAATATCTTTCCATGCCTCATCGCCAGTATACGCCCTGTACACTCCCATTACCCTCCTCATCCTCTTCCTGTCTTGCAATGAATCCCATTCCATCTCCTTTATCATGTCTGTCACTGATTGCATTCTGCGATAATTTCCAGAAACAAATCTAGCAGCCGTTCTTTGCACCTTCTCCAACTCCTGTATTTGATACTCAAAATGTGGGTCCCATACTACACTACCATATTCGAGCAATGGTCTTCCCAAAGTTTTGTAACCCAATTCCTTTACTTCTCTTGTGCATCCCCTCATCGATCTCTCCAACAAGTGCAGAATTTTGAAACCTTTTCCTACCACCTGTCCAATGTGTCCTGCCCAGTTAAGCTTGTTATCAAATGTAATGCCAAGATATTTACATTTCAAGTCTTCAGCAAGCAATTCTTTCCCCATCTTATATTCATAATTAACCTTTTTTTTTATTTGTGTATCTCATAAGTTGACTCTTCTTTGCATTTATCTTCATTCCATGTTTACCAACCCAACTAGATATCATGTCCAGATCATCCTGCAACTGTTTTCAGTCCTCTATCGTTTTGATCCTTTTATACAGCATTATGTCATCTGCAAGCAATCTAATTTCAGATAGTAAACAATCAACACAATTATTCATTAGAATAATGAATAGCAATGGTCCCAATACGCTACCCTGCGGCACTCCCATTTTTACTTCCACTTCCTTGGATATCGCATTTCCCACCCTAACTTTCTGTTTTCTACCTTTCAAAAATTCTTCTACCCAGCAAATCACTTTCTCATCCACTCCAATAGTTTTTACCTTATTTACTACCATTTTGTGGCTTACTCTGTCAAACGCCTTTGAAAGATCTACACTATCAATTTGGCCTATCAATTATACGCTATCAATTTAATTGGGATAGAGCACACGCTCCGGTCTCTCATTCATGTAAATACCCTTTTTTATTTTTTAAAAATAAAAATGATGTTGTATAACTTGAGTTTAAATTCCTCCCCCATCTACTTTTTCGAGTTACAAATTTTAATTTTGAATTCATTTTTGGTAAATTATTCATGGTAGTGTGAGTAAATTGCCAAGGAGGCATACAATGTACCTTAATTAAATTAATTAATTTATTAATATTACAATTCAGAATAAGGTAGGTGGGTTGGAGAAGTTAAAGAGGGTGGAGGAAGTTTATGAGATTAGTGAGGTGTAACAGGAAAACGCGAAATATTGCTAAAAACAATATTCAACAAGAACAAAGGCTGCATAACCACACTATTATTATTATTAATTTTAATTGCGATGGAGCTAACGCTCCGGGTGCAATTCCCCTAGTAAACTAATATGCAATTTTTTTAAAAAATTATTTTATAACTGGTGTGTAAAATTCATTTTTCATTTATTTTTCCGATTTACAAATTTTAATTTTAAGTACCTTAAGCGTTTTTGGTAAACTATACATCACACATTTTGGGTATCAAATACAGGAGTTGGAAGGAGTGCAAGATTTACATCTGGAAATTACCATAGCACACAATCAGTAAACCATATGATGAAAGACCTGGAATGAGATTTATTGGAAGACAGGAGGAGGGTGAAGAGAGTCATGGGAGTGTACAAGGCGTATATTGGTGATGAGGCGTCGAAAGATATTGGTGTAAGAATTAAAAATAATGCATGGAAGGGAAAATATGACCATGACCATAATCTGGCACTCGAGTTCAGGCACAAGGGTGTCGGATGCTTTTCTTTTGTAGGTAAGGGGGTCAGGGATTGGAATAAGTTACAAAGAGAATTTATGAATAATTTACCATTAACGGTGAAACAATTTGAAGTTGAAATTTGTAGAGGGAAAAAGTAGGTGTGTACAGGGAAGAGGGGAAATTTGTGCTTAGGGAAATTGCCACCAGAGCGACACTCCACCGCAATTAAATTAAATTAAAAATTCAACTTCACTTGGTAATTTACTCTAATCCCTGACATCCTTACGAACAAGAGAAAATTTTCCCACACCCTTATGCATAAAATTGAGCGCCAACTATTACTGGTATATAAGCCAAACTCGCAAAAAGATAATTATATTGAATACTCGCTGAATTCTAAGAAATATTTAAGCATGTGGAAGTGGAGAAAAGGTAATTATGTAATGGATAATTTGAATGCTGTAATAGGAGAAGCGAATGAATACAATACAAACTATTTGTATGTATTTGCTTATATCCCAGGCCAAACAAAATGGAAATGGACTAATTAGAAGAAACTCACGAGCAAGAGAACTTTTCGGACTGTGTAGGCCTGCTTGGGTTTAAGTAAACACTTTAAAAGAAGATCATCAGAGAAATAATGAAATACATCGAAGATAAATTCTAAGGAGTCCCGCAAAATCCATTTATTATTAACATCGAAGATAGTAATAATCAGAACAGGAAAAGAAACGTTGGATATAAAGAAACGAGAAGAAATATTACGATAGATGCAGCAGAAAAAAAGACTCAAAATTCTCAGAATGAAGATAAGAATACGCATGTTACAGAAACGAAATACACTGAAATACAAGAAAGTCAATCAAAACATTGTAATGAAAATAAAAAGAGAAGATAAGTAAATGGTTGTAGTTAGTGCAGACGCGGCAAAGCAGAAACAGAATTGTGGAGACTTAAAGAAGATGTGGAAAATATCACGAGTACTGAGGAGAGATCTCTTTCAAACTCAGAAGAAACAGCTAACAGATGCGTCGAATACACGCATAAGCTATGTGAACAGGAAATCTGGACCACTGTGTGTTGGAAATGCGGTATTCTATGAATACTGCTGTAAGTGATTCAGATTTAAGAACTTCAATCGAAAAGTTTGAATGAATTAACCTTAATAAGATCTTGACAATATTTCTGGAGAGTTGTTAAAATCCTTCGAAGAAAATTAAATGACTGTTCAGACCTATATCTAAAAGTTATTAAATAACACAGATTTCAAAAGATTTAGAATTTTTCGTAATTCAGAAAAAAGCATAATTTGACCAATGTAAAAGCTACCGCGTATTCTATAAACCATGCTGCAAAATGATTAACTAGAATAGCAGTTCACTAAAAAAAAAGTGTCCGAAATTTTAAATAGTTTAGAATTTTAGATTGTTATTACGGTGGTAAGAAAGAAACCATTTTGGCACTAAAGTTAATATAATTTTGAAGTACTGATCAAGTGTAACAAGGATACATGTGTGAGGGTTATGGATTTGGAAAAATATTTTGGTATTAATAATGATATAGGGGATTTTCAGAATTTTTGAAAACTCAGGTCTGAAATATATGAAAGAATCATTTACATTCTGTATGAGAATGAGGTGACAAGAACATTACGTTGAGAGTGGTGGGTGAGCGGCAATGTTCTGGCCTCTAATTCGAAACCCCATACGGTCATCCAGATTTGGGGTTTCCATGGTTTCTCCTAAATCATTCAAGACGAATGCCGGTATGGGTCCTTCAATAAAGGCCAAGGCTACATTTCTCACCGTTTATTACCACAAGTCCTTTCCCACCTCTGATTACCTCGATGAAGCATTAATCCATAAAAAAGTTTGGTAAATTAGAAGAGACAGGACGAAGCTAGGATAAAAACTATCTCCATTAGTGATTAACTTGTAAGTAGAGGCTGTTAAAATGGAACTAAAAAAAGCTAAATGTGACTTAATAATTTTGGGTAGGAATTATTAATACGCTGCGGTTTTCTGATGGCATTGCCCTGTCAGCAGAGATCATTAGAAAACATCGAGGAATTACTGAAATACTAGAATAAAGTACTGGGGGATGAATTTTGAAAATAGCAGAGAACTGAAGGTCAAAGTCACGAAGTCTGAACAAATGACAATCGTGACAGTAGATATAGCACAATAAATGACAAAGAAGTTGTGTAGGATTTTTTTAACTTATGGCTTTACGCCTTGTCGACGTCGAGGTCATTAGATGTGGGATGGGACAAGGAACTGGAAGGAATTCGGCCACAGCCTTTTGAAAGAAGCATCCCGGCATTCGCCTGGAGTGATTTTGGGACACCATGGGAACCCCAAATCTGGATGCCTGGACGGGGATTCTAACCGCCATCTTCCCGAATGCGAGGCCAGAGTGTTAACTACTCACCCATTGCTTATAAACTAAACTCAATGGTCGTATGCTTGTAGATTTCCGTACACGATATAATTCTGTCGCTACTCTTCATACGACTGTTGCAACGCGAAATGATGGTCACAATTTGGCAGAGGTAATAGGAGAGCTGAACTCTTATGGTAGTGACTAGAGCAAGAAAAAGACCAGACCGGGTTGGACAATAGGTGTAGGATAGTGGTTATCCGACTAGGTATTTCTGTGAGTGTTGTAGATGCGGATCAATATAATATTGATTTGTGCAGTATGATTCAAATTTCTGTCAGCCGTAGGGCCATATATTAGAAAATTTAACTAATAGTACCCTCATAGTTGTACATTGGAGTCTTGATCTCAATTCAGTTTACTAAATACCGTCTTATAAACGTTGGGGATGTCTGCAATTTGTTCCCGTTTAGGAGTAGATCTATGGGAGCCATGACCTGCCCTTTAAATCAGCAGCGTTGTTATATCCCGCATCCGGGAACCGAAGAGTGAGTTCTACAGCAGCTACTCCACCGTCATTACCTCACCACAATTTCCTCTTATATAATGCCGACAAAAGTGCTGCAGTGACAAAAAAATAATGCAACTGTTACCTTTAAATATAAAAACTTGTCGAAAAGAACAAATAAATCTTAGTAATAAACGGAAAAATGGAATTACATTATACTGAAAAAAAAACTACATAATTCAATGTCAGTTTCAAGGATAACAACTCGGTGTGGTGTTCTTTGTGTACAGAATGCAACGCTTGTTGTGGCCAGATTTCTTCTTCTGTTGTGCTTTGACGTGTGTAATCTTGATTAATGTAATAGTAGATATAAAACTCCTCGGCGCACGTTTGTATTATCTTGCCAGAGAGTATATATATATATATTATCGTAATTTTTATAAAGTTAATATATATATATATATATTTTAAATTTATAAAAATTACGATTTCGCCTTCAATTTCCAAAACGTCCTGAAAATCGGAAAGGTCGAAAAAAGACTTCCTCTCAGAACGTATTGAAGCAATTTTTGTCTTTCCTTTGGTTTTTTAACAGCGCCAAATATTTAACAGCCAGTTCTCTCAGAAAATTATTACAAGAAAATATGTCCTCAAACTGGGTGATTTTGCCTATTATTTAGATTAATTGAGTCTAAGGATTCATCAACTAGTTAAGGAATAATATACTTAGAATAGCCAATTTTATTTACAAAAGTGTGTTTATTACCAATGTGAAACTTTTTTGAGATTCCAGTGTCAGTGTGACCAATGAAGCAGTTTTAATGAGTAGTCGCATTTGATACGGGAGGAGTTTTTCTACCAGTTGACGGGGGCAACAGTTATGAACAGGTTGCGGGAGTACTTCGTCAATAGTTAACGCACCAGAGTCAGTAGCCAGAGAACCTTTACTGAGAGCTGGAAATTTTAGGATAGCGAACTGAGAGAAGAGAATTTAGGAAACTGAAAAAGTATTAGGGTATGGAGTTGAAAGGAATTATTTAGGGCTCAGCGTCAAAACTATTGCAGGTTGTAGATAATTTTTGCAGGAAAGTTAAGGTGATAATTTAAAGTGGTGAAGTGGTGGCATAGGAGTGGCGGAAACTACTTAAAGTGTGTGTGTGTGTTTTTTTTTTTTTTTTTTAAATCTCTGGATAATAAGGTCGTTTACTGTTTCTTAAGTGACAACAAATTAAATGTGTTGAGCCATACGCAGCTTTGTTCCTCAATTGTTTTAAGTGAATTCTAGATAAATTGAACAACCTTGTGACTACGCAACCCTCTCGAACCATTGAATCTGTTAATTGTTCAGCGAGGTGTCATTGATACATTAGGGTCTTCCACCGGTATTATTACAACACCTATCACCAAAGTAAAGATTGCTTATTGAATTCTTATATACTGTACTGTTTCAACATGAATTACTTTTATAGAATCTTTTATGTGGCAAGGTCATCGTAACTGATTGTAAAACAAAATTTATTTACCAAGAATTCTGAGAATTGTTGAATTATTAAGCAAGGAAATCAATTCAATAATCCCGCAACCTTCGGCCTTATGATATTTTCTAAACATGTGTTGGACATAACCTTTTCTGAAAACTGAAATGTAGTTAACTGAATTATTATCATAGTAAATACGATTACTAGAATTAAAATCAGAAAAGGATGAAGATACTGCATGGTGACGCATCACGATTTATTTTCCTAAATCTCAAATTCACAGAAGCATAAACATATTCACCTTGGAATGTCATGGTTGAAACATTACGACAGAAGTGAGACTTCGTGGAAGTCAGCGACTGACGCACTTAAGAGCGCTTGAATGCTATCAATATGGTTGCTCGGCGGTATCTGGGCAGTATAAAAACAAGTCTGTCAACACAACCTGTTTCTGTAACCTTCAGGGATTATTCCACAGCGTTTTTATGGTTTATGGGTTAAGTGATCAATTGGTGGCACTTTGCACAGTGCTGCATCTTTTGGTTATGATCGACGTATTTTGTTTTAAAGAAAGGAGTTTTTAATACTATATTTCCGTATTATTATTTTTAAAGAACTCGAATTCAAATTTATCTGAATCAGCTGCTCATAACTTTCAGATCCATTTATCTTAAAAAGTTGCACTGTTATAAATATCTCCGTATTTCAGATCACTGTCTCGATATCAGTGAAAACTTTTACTGATAGAATTACTACATGTTACTGATCCGGTGGAAAATTTCCTTACATAAAAAATCATTTTAATGTTCGAGTTGAATGTAGTTTTTCCGTCCTTGACTCTCATACCTAAATTTGAAAGTTTTTGCGTTCTCTTGTTTTTGAAATCAAATATTAATATATAAATATCTTCCTTCCAATATACAGTTCTTTAATTCTTTGCACGTCATCAATCGAGGGTTCATAACCAGAGTATGTCAGAAAAAGATCTGTGTTGAACAAAAACAAATAACATTTATTAAAAGAGGATTTTTGCAAAGTTTTACATAATACGATTTGTGGTTACTGGATAACAGAACTGTGAACTGCATAACTGACCAGGAGACTTGAAGTTAATTCGGTAGCTTTTTTTTTTAATGACGTCTCAATTCCAAACACCCTGTCTTCGCGAATTTAAACCGGTAGTGCTACCGTGTAATAATGGTTTGCAATATTACATGGAATTTGAAGCATGCATCTCTCAAGCGTAATTCATTTACAGATTAGTATGCTGTACTGCAAGTGAAGCCCAAATTAAAGGTCTGTGATGGTTCGGGCCACAGGACAAACGGAATATTATTATCGTTAATATAGTGAGCCACTGATCAGTTACACTCTTCTATTTATTAGTCTGTTTACTCTTGTCACAAAAATCTGTGATAGGTACACAGACAAATAGATGAATATAAAGATGTAGATTAAACGTGATAGTCTGTTGAAGTTTCGAAATCTACTCTTTGGATGAATGCAGGTAACGCGTATATACTATAATTTTTTGAGACGATAAAATACTACAGTAACATGATAGTAATGCTATCGCATTTATCAATCTGTAATTTTAATAGTCTGAGAGATATCGCAAATAAATGGGAATAAAAATATGTGAATGGGAGCTTTCGCGGCGAATTACTGGAATATAATCTTCGCGGGAAGACAAGCTTTCGACGGCGTTCCCTGCTACATCTTCTGGTCCAATGCGCATACTGCGTGCGTGCATTGCTGATGTAGGACGTCAAATTATTTTTAATCCACTAATTTCTGGCAACATGACGCTAGCAATAAGAGCCAGTTACAAACTGAGATGAACAACTGATTTAAACATTCAGTAAAAGTACAAGGCGATGTTTAGGAGCCTGCCTCTGGCTCCTTCTTCCGGCGAAGTGAAGGATTTCGGAAGAGTCCACGCTTATAAGGCCTATGGTTGCCAGGTGACGTCGGTCATGTGCGTCTGGGCTAATCAGTGCATAGAAGGTGGGGCAGGGAAGGACCTGGTGGAGTGACCAGGTAATCCTGACGGGGATTCGAACCCGCGTCTTGCTGAATGCGGGGCCAGAGCTTTACCGCTCATCCACCAAGTTCGGTAATATTTTCTCCAGCGCGTCATTAGTCGGACACCACAAAAACAAATAATTGGGAGTTGTGTGCGTAGTTTAGTTTTGTTGAGCAGTATTTGCGATTTTCGGCGACGAGAAGACACTGGTGATGTCGCGAAGTGTGGCCGCAGTGGCGATTGCTGTAGCGAAGTCAGTGCCGAGTAGATTCGCCAGTCATTGCTTCAAAAAGTCTTTTTTAATTTTAAAAATTGGATCTGAGATCTGTGACTTATCATTTAGCTCCAAGTGTTTGTATTGCTTCCTGAGATACCTGGGTAAAACTGGATTCTTAAATAGTACCGTGTGACAAGCAGAATATCCACTATCCGCGACAAATCATCGAACGTTGGCAGCCGCACAAACGATGCGTATCGTCAAAATGTCAGGAGCGCGGCAGACACGTGCGGCAAAGCAAACCACCCAGGATAGCGCGGCAATTTACAAGGTTAGCCTAATGATTCATCGGGTTTCAGAACACTATGCATTGAAAAGTATACCACCTACAAAGACGAATGATGCATTAAAAGATATATAAACTCAACAAGTTTAAAGGCCACTTGGTGTATGGCGAGCATGGTAGAAGACAGCAGTGTACATTTTTTTTTATCTGCTTTTACGTCTCCCTAACAGCGAGGTCTTTAGAGACGGGAAAGGAGGGGGTGGGCAAGGAATCGGAAGGAATTCGGCCATGGCCTTTTGAAGGAAGCATCCCAGCACTTGCCTGGAGTGATTTGGGAAACCATGGAAAACCCAAATCTGGATGCCCGGACAGGGATTCGAACCGCCGTCCTCCCGAATGCGAGGCGAGAACGCTAGCCGTTACACCACCACGGTCAGTGGCAGTGTACAAGATGACGGAAAAGCAGGAGAAGAGTTTTTGTGTGTTATACTATGCAAAGTTACGACGATGCTGGGTACGAAAATACAGAAAAGCTACATTGAGTCACCAGTGTTTTTTACATTGATTTCACCGGTTTCGTGACACTGATTGTCGGTGAAAACGGACCATCACGGCTCAGAGGAAACCGTGGAGTGCGTGGGACAGAACTATCTGCGCAGTCCACAAAAATCAACCGTTTGTTCCCGCCGTAAAGTGGGAACTCCACAGGAACCAGCATGGATTGTTTTGAGTCGGCGTTTGAATTAGAAACCCCATCGTTGTGAAATTGGTATAACATCTGATCCCAGATGATTATTGCTGCCGTTTTGATTTTTGTACCCGAATGCTGGAAGCTATGGAAAATGATGAGGACTTGGCTGGGAACTTTGTATTCAGCGACGAGGCGACTTTCATATGTCTGGAAAGGTGAATCGTCACAATATGAGAGTGTGGGTTGCTGAATTGACGCATGGAGCTGGAAAGGAATTCGTCAAAGTGATTGTCTGCTGTGATTTATCAAAGATGGCCCCATTTTCATCATCAAGCTGACAGGATCCGTGCACCTGGAAATGTTGCAGGTGTGGTTATTTCCACAACTGACTACTGACTCCTCCACTTTCATCCTACAACAGGACGGGGCTCCACCTCACTTGAGTACAAATGTTCGCAACTTTCTCAAGAGAGAACTGTCACATCGCTAGATGGGGCGCGCTGGTCCTAGTGATGTTCCTCGCTAGAACTGACCCCACGTGATTCTTTTTGTGGGGTTACGCGAAGACGAAGTTTATGTACCCCCAAGACCAACAAAACTGCAAGAACTACAGGGACAGATCACTACTGCTGTGTTGGACATTGATAGAAACATGCTATCGAACGTATGGACGGAACTGGATTACCGTTTATATGTGTGCAGGGTGACTTAGGGCGCACACATAAACATTCATATTATGTACCAGAAACTTGGTGAGTTTATGTATCCTTTCATGTATCACTCGTTGGTCGTATACTTTTCAGTACACTGTATTTTGAAACCCGATGAATGATTTAGTCCAACCCCATATCATACACGGCGGTTTCGTGAAGCAACCGTGGACGTTTCAAGGGCACGAACAGATGCTGGTTTCATTGTTATGCCTCAATTGTACAATAGGTGGTAGCTAGATATGTTCACTTTGATCCCATGTGAAAACAGTTTCGGGGATTTGGAACATTGAATCAGTTATTAATAAATCAATAATATTACCAACAACTGATAACCGGTTAGTTATTTAAAAACCCAATAGTATAATAAATTTCCATTGTAATCTGCAAATATGTATTATCCCATATTAGTTACCATAAATGAGTACAATTTCCAGTTAGTGTAAAATGCATTTATAAACTGTTGCACAAAAAAAAAAAAAAAAAATATCCATACACCATTTTAGTAGTTGTAAAAAACTTCCATACATTAAATATATAGTATTTTCTCAGTCATTGTTAGTTACCAAATTCCAAGAAGAAAACTCTTTTAAATAGTAAATTGAGTTCTGAAGCAAAAACTCTTTCAATTTGGATATTGAGGTTGTTGTAGATAACATTGTATTTCTTGTAGTTGGACACTGAATAAAGAAGCGTATGCTATCATTTTTTGTATAATTGACAATGACTTGCAATCTTTGTGAATGTTATATTTATTCCTGGTATTATAGTTATTACACAAGAAACCATACGAAAGGTGCGTTGGTGGATGAGAAATAATAGAATTCAGTATGGTGTGAGACTTAAGGAAGATATGAGAAATGAAACAATTGAAGATGCAATAAATTTTTTTACAAGAATAACAACAATAGTGTTCGATTTCTCAAAACCATTAATTGGGCCAATTGTGAATGAAGTGAACACTATTTCGAGAGACGATTTCAGTTACTATAAATTTAAGATTACTAGTAAGTGGAGTCTCGTATACTAGCCCGCAACAGATTCTTCAAGTGTTAAAACTATTGATTATTAGAATAGTTCCAGATTTTTGTGACGCATTATGCATAGCCGTGAATGAATGGGTAAGGCTAAGAAAATAATAGACAGTTTATATTAAGGTTTTAATTGTTATTCAATTATCTGTTGCCACGTCCATCTCACTTAATTTATCCATGGTCCATTTATCACTGTCGCTGTGCCGCGCGAGCCAACTCAAAAAAAGACGTACTCGTCCCAACTGTGCGCGAGCCAAGCACTGGGGTGGCTTTGCCGCGTGCTTAAACACCGGCAGAGAATGGCTCGCAGTGCGGAATGTTCGACCGCACCAATGTTCGAGCTGGCTCGCGCGGCAACACAGTAACCATTAAAATCTGTAGCTGTTTGAAATGCAACGCCGTTTATTCCCTGTCACTCACAATTTAATCACAGTCTGCTGCCCCCTGACTCTCTTCTGTCCAGCTACAAATAATGCGCCCCGCCCGATCTTTGTAGCACATATGGTCGCACAGTGGATGGTCCAGTTGCGAATGGCTCATAAGAGACGGCACGAAAAATCATATATCACTACACAGGGCTTTACTTAATAGGCCTACTTATTTAATAAAATAATGAAGAGAGCCAACAGACCACTTCAAGTTAATGTACTCTGCAAGTGAAACTACTGGATCATCAGAACCCATCAGTACAATCACATTTACAATAAAATACCATTTTTTCCCTACCGTAATGTTGAAGCCAAAAATTCATTATATTTCTACGGTAATTATAAGAAGTATTCACCGAGCGTGGTGGTGTAACGGCTAGCGTTCTGGCCTCTCATTCGGGAGGACGGCGGCTCGAATCCCCGTCCGGGCATCCAAATTTGGGTTTTCCATGGTTTCCCAAATCACTCCAGGCAAATGCCGGGTTGCTTCCTTCAAAAGGCCATTGCCGAAATCCTTCCCATTCCTTGCCCCCCATCCTTTCCGTCTCTATAAACCTCGCTGTTAGAGAGACTTTAAGCAGATATAGAAAAGAAATATTCAATTAATTTAATTATTAGAAGTAAACATTAGTGAGGAAAAAATTAGAAAGAGTGCAGTTGAAGAGATTTGGAAACGCTTGCTCTCTGTCCACTTCATTACAAAAATGTAAATTGAAATTTTGCTGAAAAGAGCGTGGGTGTACGCGATGGGTGACTCAACGTATTCTATAGTAAAAGAGTCTTTAGGGAAAGAAACGGTAATTATGTTTTTTCATCTTCATTATTCGCCTGATGTAGTGCCTTCTGATTGTCTATATTCCAAAAAGTGCTATGTCCTTACGCCTCGTCGACATCGAGGTCATTAGAGGCGGGATAGGACTGGGGGCAATGAACGGGAAGGAATTCGGCCACGGCCTTTTGAAGGAAGCATCCCGGCAATCACCTGGAGTGATTTGGGGAAACCATGGAAAACCCGCATCTAGATTCCCGGACGGGGATTCGAACCCGTGTCCTTCCGAATGCGAGGGCAGAACGTTAACCATTCGTTCACGCACCACGCTAGGTTTGCAAAAAGTGAAATGCCACTCGTACGGGGATCCTCTCCGACTATTTTGAATATCGAGAAACCGCGATGATTAGCAAATGAATAATTGTACAAAGAAATTCAGAAGCTTTACGACTATGCAGATCAGTAAGTGCAGTTTACAAGCTTAAGGAAGCTTGTATTTAAGGTTAAGCATTTTATAAGAACTGTTATAAAACTTGGAATACACAGTGTGTATGACCTGTTTACTAGAGAAATATTTGTCACTTTAGTCGATTCTGTATACTTTAGTCCATTCTGTATCTGAAAGAGGCAAATTATGTTTGCAATCAGTTAGATAAATTAATTCGTTATAAACAAATAAATAAAGAAGCAAGCAGAAAGAGATAATCATTCTTTACTTTTAATGGCGTATCTCTCGCA
Source organism: Vandiemenella viatica (assembly GCA_031002005.1). Taxonomy (NCBI): domain Eukaryota; kingdom Metazoa; phylum Arthropoda; class Insecta; order Orthoptera; family Morabidae; genus Vandiemenella; species Vandiemenella viatica. The sequence continues at coordinate 217,099,306 of JARYHS010008074.1, read as the reverse complement.
TTTAAATTGTTTATAGTTGACCGTTACTAGAACAGAGGACTAGTTTTCCTTATGGCAGTCAGGTTTTTTTCTCTAGCGGGAAGGCAGTGCTTTACGCAAATCTTTTTTATTTCTTTGAGCAAATTTTCGTCGAGGGATGTTATATCATGTACAATCACAAATATCTCCACCTTTACATTAACATTCTTCTGAATGTGTCCAAAACTTTTCTTCATTCTTGTTAACATAAATCCTTTAAAAAAGTAAGTGGAAATTTCAGAGAACTACACCACTGTCTGCGGATATTGTTACACCAGAAGTAATGGTTTGAATCAGTCCAAAATCGGAGGGTGTGAAGAACAGTGAAATACTAAGTTACTGAGATTGAAGAGATGGCGAGCAGATAGGACCAGCAGCGTCCTTTTGTTTGATCGAGCATATCAATGTTAGGCCACGCTCAGTCAGTGGACAGCCGTCAATAGAAGTAAAACCCTGCGGTTTCCCTCGTCGGCCTTAAACGGCGCAATGGCAGCATGTGAGCAGAATGATTCGTCTCCGGGAAACGGATTTGTCGCACCGTGACGCTGCAGCTCTTTCAGGGCACACTGCTACGACATTGATGAATGTGTGGAATCAGTGGATAGGAGAGAGTCGTACACATAGTGTTGGCTCGACGTGGGAGCACTGTAACGCGTGCCGTCTGCTGGGGGCTGGACTAGTAGCACGCATTTGATTGGGTGGGCTTCTGTTGACTAGATTGCAGTGGGCACATGAACACTCGCTGGCGTGTTCAGTGGTAAAATGAAATGTTTTCGGAAGAGATCCGCTTCAACTTGTCCTAATGTCCGTGTAAGTGTCAGAGGTTACCGGGTGGACTGCAATGTTGAACGGCATAGCGTAGCAACGCGAAGTGTGATGGTCTGGGGCACTTGTGGATATAACATGCTATCTCACGTGCTATGTATTGAGGACAATATGAATAGCAAGCGTTACACCAGGGTGGTTTTAAAATCAGAGGCATTTCCCCTCCTGCAGGCAGCTCGACATGCTAAATTTCAGCAGAACTCTGCCTAGCCACATGAGGCGAGGATTGTGCGACCCTTCATCGTGGAACCACGGGTACCACTGCTTCCCTGACCGGGGTGTTCACCTGACATGTCTCCTACCAAATGATTCTGGGATACATCAGGTTAGCAACTTTTTCGTAATGTCCTCCTGCAACCAATGTCGATGCTTCGTGGACGCGCCATCAAAACAAGGGGCAGTGTTTTTCCGAGAAGCATATCTAGGCTTTATTTGATTCCACGCCACGAGGCTAGAGGCTCTGATTTGCAGCACGTGACGACTTTACACAGTGCTGAATTTCCACTGTTGTGGTGCATGTGCAGTTCTATAATTCTAATTATTTGTGTATTGTTATATCCCTAAACGGATCAATAAATTGCATTGTTACTTATGTATCCTTCTTGGTGTTACAGTGTAGGTATTAAGAGGGCTTAAGCCATCTAGTTCCTTGTTCACTTTACTGGTGTCAGTTTAGCTATAGATTACTGAATGGGAAGAAATAAAATGGCATACCCAAGTTTTCAATTGGAAATTATGTTATTTTCATGAGAAGTCCTTCTCTCGTAACTGACATCCTTAAATTCCGCACTCAACAGTTTTTATATTCTTTTAATGTGCACAGAGAAAATTTGATTGTTGCATAGAAATCGACAGAATATATTAGTATATACTGGATGGCGGAATAATTATGTTGCGTGCTGCTCTTACAGGAAGTTGACTGCAGCGGCAGGTTCCTGCGACCTCAGCACAGTGCAGCGGCGACAGTACCCAAGGTGTGCAGCCGAGTGGGCGGGCGCCCCAACTTGAGGCCAACAGGCGCCTGCCTCGCTCAGACTACCTTCACCCACACTCTGCAGACTCGCTGGCTTATGGCTGGTCTCCAACATAATATTTTCTAGTAGTATTAGATGTAAACTTATTATGAGTATCAAATAGTAGTTTGTGGTGCAGATTACTTGTGGTAAATGAATTTTACTATTTTCAAATGATGAATCACGAACCATTTCACTGGAAGAACTACGCCCGTAACAGTCAACTTATATTATTATCGTTGGTTATTTTTCGTTTACCACAAGGCACTATAAACTCCTTAATTTCTGTCTTGCAGTTCATGTTGATTTTTGTGGTTTCATGTCTGAAGAGGGCGTTAAACAGTTTCTTCAGTTTTAGGGGGCAAATTGTTGTAAATATTCTGTATTAAAAATAAGTCAGTGGCAGGAGACTTAATAACTAGTGATACGCCGATGCCATTGCACTCTTGACCAATGAGATTGATGAATTCCAGACGATGATTAGAGACCACTTCTCTGAGTGTAAAGCAGTTGGACTGAGAATGAATCCTATAAAAACATAAGTTATTTCTTGAAAATAGATCATAGCGGGAATACAAATGTCGTGTTCAGCAGAAACAGCAGAAATTAAGTTTTTACGAATCGGGTAATAAATATTTTGCTAAAATACTTTTTTTTAATTTCTAAAATAAATTGAATTCATTTCTTTTTCGTATTGAAATTTTAAAAAATTTGATTTAATATATTCCATTTGAAAGATGATTGCAAAAACGAATGTTGAAGGCAATTTAAATATAACTTTTCAATTTAAGTTTTTACATTTCGTATTCGTTTAATGCACGAGAGTAATTGGCATTTGACGGATCTTTTTGTAGTAAGTGGGTACCGACGCTAGAAAACAGTGGATAATTACGAAAAGTTTGATGATTCTATTCCGACTCAAGTAGTACGACTGTAAGCAACATAGGTCAATATCGCATTCAGTATGTACTTCATGCTACCATCTGTTTTGGTTTGTTTCTAAGATCAGTTGAGATGCAACTGTGCTTTTATTTACTTGTGTCTAAGTCACCGCTTTTACATTGTGAACTAAAAGTTTAAAAGAAATTATAATGTAATTACAATTCAAGGAACAATCCAAACATACAATGAACTTTATCTAAAAGAACATATGCTTAAAAATTATCTCATTAATCTGTACAATTACGATAGAATATTCAATAATTCACTTGGCAGTTGTAGTTTGCATTTTAACGATGACTTATTTCCATTATCCTGCGGAAAAAGAGAGAATCGTTTCGTCATCTGTAAAACTGAACAAAAAATAATATCATTCTTGAGATGTTAAAGTTTTACGCTGAATGAGCTGTAAAACGTTTCAAATTAAATATTTTATTGAAAAAATCATAATTTTGTACATTTGTTTCCCAGAAATTATTGCCTGGAGTTTATTACCTGAAAATCACTCTGACACAACTTTCAAAAGCTGTTGACAGAACCAGTTTCAAGGAGACAGTTGTTTTCGTTGTATTCTTTCCACTGAGCTTTACATGGCAATCACGGCAGTAAACAAGGTTTCTTTTTCCCTTAGGTGTTTCCGCCGCTTTGTCGCCATTATATTTGTGAGAGGATTTGGGACTGGGAACGTAAAGATATATGGCCATAGTATTTTGAAAGAATCATCCCACTATTCTGTTGGCGTGATTTTGACAAACCTTTGAAAAACAAAATTTGAATTGCAAGAAGGGGATTCGAAGCCGCGTCTTCCTGAATTCCAGACCCTAATTTTACAACTAACCCTCAGAGCAAGGTATGAAGAAGGTAACAAATGCGCTTTAAGTTTCTTTATATGTAAAGTTATAATTTAAAAAAAAGAAAAACTGTAAGTACACTGTATTTCGGAAAGTAGTATGTAATATTTCTTCAGTTGACTGGTTTAGGAAACTTAATTCAATCTTAAGCTCAAAGATTAGTGGTGCAATACAGAACATTCATTTTCCGTCGATCCAAATGTAAAAGACTAGCTCTTAGAGATACGAAAAATTTTCAATTTACATAACAGTAATTACATAACAAAATAGATGTATGCAGCGAAGATAAACTGTCACGGAACTAGATGTACATCAATTATATCAAATTCATTCACGTAAACCACTGGCAGTTATTTTGTTTATAAGTTTCAAATAAATTTTTCGGTAGAGTATAAGGAGTTTTTAATTAATTTTTTTCCCTGAACTTAATCTTATCCCCTGCCAGATACTTAACATGTGTTGGGAGCTTATTGAACATATGTATCCCTAAATATCGGACCCCTTTTTAAGCGAGAACGACTTGTAATCATTGTAAACATTACTCTTACTTCCAGTGCCATAATTGCATATTTTACTGTGTCAAATAGAGTATAAATGCTGATTACAAAAGGTATTAATGTGTTCATATACTAGGCAAAAAATGCTAACATTCTTAACTTCTTAAACAGCTCTCTGCATGAAGTTCTACTGTCAACCCCACACAAAATTATTATTACTCACTTTTGGGCACTAAATATTCCATATCTATAGAAAGATGAATAACAGTTGTTCATGAAAAAAGTCACTACACAAAAAAGTTTTTAATCCGCGATTAAGTGATGCACTACAATAACATTTCAAGATTCCATTCACAAGCGACAATAGTTAGTGTTAGAATAAATTTTTTACTTTACGGTATAATTATTCTTTCTCGTATATTCGAGTGAACAACTAAACCCTCATTGTCTTGACAACAATGAACTTGCAAAAATGCAAACCTAGCTTCAAATTAGCGAATGTTTATGGTTCATCCCAAAACGTTAAAAGAAGAATGCTTGGCGTTTGTATTGAGACGCCTTGTGAGAAAGTAAATTACTCTGTAAACTGTGCCACTGTGTGCAAGAAATGCTGACTTTTATTCAGTGCTTTGCAGCTCTTCAACATCGTAGTGGAAGTTGTTAGAAGCGGAAAAGAGTGGGACAGTAGCTGGAAGGAACTGTACCAGCTTTATACTGTAGTGATTTCGGGAAACAATTGAAAACCGAAATCTGGCTGGCCGGATGGGCCCGGCTGTGCAGCTTAATAACTGAAAAAAATCTCATGATGGCTGATCATAATTAAGGTTATTAGTTTAGAATATTTTGCGACCAGAACCTATTTTTTGATAGTTAACACGATCTCAACAGTGAAAATGTACAACAAAATGATTTTTTTTTTAACAATAATGAAATTTATGATTTCTGTATTGGTAAAATTCGAAGATTTCTTTACAGGTTCATCCGAAGAATTTTTTTTTTTTTTTTTTTTAACTGCTTAAAATCTCCTATAACAACTAGATCTTTAGAGACGGGAAAGGATGGGGGGCAATGAATGGGAAGGAATTCGGCCATGGCCTTTTGAAGGAAGCATCCCGGCATTCACCTGGAGTGATTTGGGGAATCCATGGAAAACCCAAATCTGGAAGCCCGGACGGAGATTCGAACCGCCGTCCTCCCGAATGCGAGGCCAGAACGCTAGCCGTTACACCACCACGCTCGGTCATCCGGAGACTTAAGTCTTTTTAAAGTTTTCAAGCTCTTAAGAATAACCAGTTTCTGCGAAAAGAATCTAAGAGAGTCTATTCATTATGACCATAAAATTTGTTGGAAATATTAAGGAAACAACAAAAAATATTTAGGGTTCCCAGTTGGATTATAAATGCTGATGAGTAAAATACAAGAAATGGGATTGTCGTATGTTATTAGAACTTACGTGCCAGGGCCCAGGGTCTTGTTTCCTCTGAGCTGATGTATGGAATGGTGTATTGTTTCCGGCCGACCGCCAGACAACAGGTTGTCGTCATTGAGCCTCAGCGACCTCCAGTCCACACAAGGCCCATGAGGAAGCAGGCCACACTTTTCTGTCTTCATCTTCACTGCTTAACCAGTCAAATGTAACTTACAATACACATAAATATCGGCGAGAAATATATGAGCACTGATTAAGAAACGAATAGATTCATGGCATGCGGATTAATAAAAAAAATCGACGATACTGTTTCTGTTGTCCCATTTGTCAAAAATCTGGTGGCACATGTTGCCTTTCTCAGTTCAGACTGATTTACTTTTAAAGAACGGTAAACCTCAAGCCTTACACTGCGACTGCTAATACGCGCTGTAGAAAAAAGAGACACAATTACTGACGGCGATATTTGTTCCAGTATCTGACTCGTGACACTTTAAAACATGAGCATCAGCACATTAGTCTTTATCACACTAGCCGGATACTGGACTTAGTCCTTGGCAAATCTGCATATCTGTGATCAGCTGATTCTGCAATCAGAGGGTCTGGCATTTCATCTCGCTGCTGCAGGATGGGCCTGATCGCCCAACTGGCTGACAGCCACTACATGAGTCTCCGTATCTCCGGGAAACTGCTCTATTCTGGCATCTTCGACAATCATCTTCCAGTTCAAATGGCGTGCCTGTTTTGATATTAATGAACATCCCTTTATTCAATGAAACTACCTTTGAGAAAGAGAATCATCATAGCCAAAGATCACCCAGCTAGCAATTGCTTTCCGTTCTGTGATCTGTAATTTCAATGGAGATTTTGGTTTGTTCAGTTATTTTTCTTCTGCAGTTTTAAGTAATTGAGTAAAGATACTTTCCATCAGTATATTGAATAAATAAATCTAGTGTTCACTGTACAGGGCGTTCGCCGGGAAACGCAACCCACTGTTAGCGCTACAAGGAAGAAACTGCTCCCGGCGAGCGAGCGCTCAGTTTCCGGCATTGTTCGACCGTCGGCCGCGGACTATTTCATAATAATTACGCTTCATAAACTTCATAAACTTGTGTGCTAAGCATTTAAATGTGACGTAATTCATTAGCTTACCTTATAAAAGATGCTGGAAGTGTTGACCCTCTTGTGTAATGCACATTTCACATCTTCTGAACATATTTCGAGACACACGCTGCCGTAACTGACTTAATGATTTTTTGGGTGACTGTTCTAGTCGAAAAGCGATATCGTCAATTTTCTCCTCTGTGAGAATACGGTTGACCGACAGTCTCTTTTTGTTAAAAAATGAACCCGTTTCTCTTACTTTTTTAACCAGACGCAGAATTGTTGATTTAGCTGGCAGTAAAGAGCCAGGAAATTCGCGACGAAATTTACTGTGACACTTTTTAAACGACTTCTTCTTCACATATGTATCGTAGAGAAATATTCTTTGTTGCAAACTGTAACGTACCATAATTTTACTCACACTCAAACACGGTACAGATTAATAAGAGTATGAAGCCCCAAACCAGCCAAACCGCAAAGAAACGTTTATTCACAACACTGATTAATAAGAGACTGAAGTCACAAACTATCTACAATGCAAAGAAACCGTTCTTAACAATGTAAGGGTCACTGCAATGCACTGTTGGGGCAGCGGAGGTGTTAAACAGTGCGGTGATTCACGGTGCCGGTTGGCGGAAACTGCTGGCGGCACTGACCGAGCAAGTTGCCGACGGCAACAGACTGGGAGGGTAGCGTTTTCCGGCGAACGCCCTGTATTATTCATTTATTTCAATTATAATATCACTTGATTCTCCAAAGGTAGTAAAATATTATATCTTATATATATACGTGTGTGACCCTATATTTCATCCTGCAGCCACCACTATCTAGTGCTGACCAGTAATGTTTGTGTGTGATAGTAGCATGGAGTCATCGATAGTGCACAACGCTGGCTGAATGCCGGTAGCTGTGGGGGTTTGGCAGATATGGTGGTTGAAATTGGACGATTTGGGACATTTTCACATTTCGACCAAACACATGTGTGTCCCTATATTTCACATTGCTGCAAAAACTACTACATAGCGCAGACTATTGTTATTTTTTATGTGGTAGTAGCATCGAGACTTCCATCGTAAACTATAGGGGATGCATGTCGTAACTAAGGGGGTGTGGGAGATATGGAGTTGAAAGTGGTCGTCTTGGGGCACTTTCATATTTCGACCAAAGAAAGTCCGTGTATTTCACTTTACAGCCACAACTACCTTGCGCGGACCACTGGTATTGGTGTGTGGTAGTAGCATGTAGTTATTAATCGTGAACAACGTCAGCCGAATGTCGTTAGCTGTGGGGTATGGGAGATATGGTGGTTGAAATTGGTCTAACTGGGGCACTTTCGTATTTCGACCAAAGACGCTTGTGTCCGTATGTTTCACATTTGTTCCAAACCTACACAGCGTAGACCACTGGCGTCTATGTGTGATAGTAGCATGGAGTCACAGATCGTGTAAAACGTTGGCCAAATGCCGTTAACTGAGGTGTGTGGGAGATATGGCGGTTGAAAGTGGCTGATCAGGTACATTTTCGTATTTAGACCAAAGACATGTGTATCCGTATAATTCACTTTGTTGCCACAACCACTTAGCGCAGATCACTGGTGTGTGTATGTGGTAAGAGCCTAAAGTCTCCCATAGTGCACTATGGTGGTTAGATGTCGGTGGCTATGGGGGTGTGGGAGATATGGTGGTTGAAACTATTCGATCTTGGGTACTTTCATTTTTCGACCAAAGACGCCAGAACTACCAAGCACAGACCATCGGCGTTTGTGTGTGGTAGTAAGCTCGAGTCTTCCGTCGTGGACTACGGTAGTTGCATGTCGGTAGCTGTTGGGGGGTGAGAGATATTATGGCTGAAAGTAGTCGAACGAGTGTAATTTCATATTTCGACAAAATAACATACGTGTCCCAATATTTAAGATCCTTCTTGATTTCGCCTATCAATTTTTTTTGTTTTTGTTTATTTATGGCTTGACGGCTCGTCGATGGCTGAGGTCATTTGAGGCGGGATGGGAACGGGGAAAAGGAACGGGAAGGATTTCGGCCATGGCCTTTTTGAAGGAATCATCCCGGCCTTCGCCTGGAGTGAATTGGGGAAACTTAGGAAAAACCAAATCTGGATGCCCGGACGGGGATTCGAACCCGCGTCCTCCCGAATGCGAGCCAGAACGTTATCTGTTCACCCACCACGCTCGGTTCTCTATCCATTTCTTTTTGCGCCTTCCCAGACGTATTTTCCCTTTTAAGTTTATATTAAAATTGGCCTCTGATTTTTTTTTCTTCCTCGATTATTTGGACCTCTGACCACTGTAAGGATGTTTATATCGCCTTCTGAACGATTGTCTTAGTTGTTTACCTTGCCCTTTCCTGTTCTCTGAAGCATGGTACGCACAAATTTCATTTCTGAGGTATGAAGTTAACTATTATCCCTTCCGGACAGGGTACATGTTTCTCGGGCATGTAATAACTTTTGAATATTGTATGTTTGCACTTTTTGGGCACTTTGTTGCCCCACTATAGAGTTCTTACTGGGCTATATAAAGGCTACTGCATTATTGCTTCTGTTTGTAATCTCACATTTACTCAGAATACTGCCAAGATATTTGAATTATTACTAAATATGGGTATGAAATACAGGAGATAGGAGGGATGTAAAGAACGCCCGCGCCAGCTACATTTACTTTTAAAAATTAATGATTATAGTACTGGATTGGTAGTTATTGAAAGACAGGCGCTAGATGAATATATTGCTTGGTGTGTACACTGGTCTTGGTGCGTAGGTAGATATTCAGAGAATAATTAGAATTAGTTTGTGGAAGGAAAGATTGTCCATGACTGTAAACCAGTACCTGATATCACGTACAAAGGATTGGGAAAGTTTTCATTTGTAAGCAAGGGAGTCGGGAATTGGAATAAATTATCGGTGGATGTGCTGAGGAATTTTCCCCAAATAGTAAACGAATATGAAATTTGTGATTAGCAGAAGTAAACAATTTCCACCGGGGAATATGTTTCATCGCGATTAATAATTAAGAACATTTACAGATTCTTGAGTTAATGCAAGAATTATAACGTAAGAGAGTAAACCAGATACATTAACGTATGACACTTTTGGGCCAATGAGAAATCATAATCTTTACAAGCAATTTAAGCAATAAGCGTTGCGTATAATTGAAGGATTCCGTCTTAGAAGGCTAAGTGGTAAATCGCTCTTCAGTACCTTCATGTTGGAGGCGATCTGGGGACCTTTCAGTGAAATTCACTGTAATGTATATGTTTGAGACAGAAAAGTAAGTACCTAAGACAAGGATCATTGCAAAATGGGTCTGTAATTTTCAGTGAAGTGTCCTCGCTCTGCGCACTGGTTAACATTCTTTTCCTTATTAGTCTCTTCACAGCCTCGAGGGATTACGTCAGTATGAACGCAATATGTTGGCAACAAACATAAGTAAATAATAATAATAATCACAGATTCAGCAATTTTAGATATTTGCTGAAGGTGACAGTCTCTCTCCGAGACCTTTAATGTATTGCCGACGGGCAGTGCAGAAACGTTAATCTTTAAGCCAGAAGTTCGTCGCTATATTACAGTGTCCTTGAGAGTAGGGAAGAACGGTGTGTATAATGAAATTTATTTTACTACCAAAAATATTGAACAGTCACCTAAGATATTAGAGAATTAGTATTTTCTTCTTCTAAATTAATAAGTCAGTTGTACTACTCGCACACAGAAAAGTTTGGCGTGACCTATTAACATCCTCGTTCTGCGTATACTTTTCTATCGAGCCTGTTGGTAGCATTTGGACTTGACATTAGCAAAGATGAGTCTTCGAGCCCTGGCAATATTTCGGGTTTCCAACTTTTACCGAATTCTTCCTAGGAAATGCCGGGATGATTTATTCAAAAGCCAACGACCGAATTTGTTCCCACCCTCTTCCAGACAATCGCCGTCCATGGACTGTAAAGACTAAAAATAATAACCAATAATATTTTTGCGGTGAAACATCATTCATTTTCAAGTAAAATTTTCACCACTTTACTCAGTTATTTTCTCTACTGAATATTTAATTTGCATGTTTAATACACTCCTGGAAATTGAAATAAGAACACCGTGAATTCATTGTCCCAGGAATGGGAAACTTTATATACACATTCCTGGGGTCAGATACAACACATGATCACACAGACAGAACCATAGGCACATAGACACAGGCAACAGAGAATGCAAAATGTCGGCACTAGTACCGTGTATATCCTCCTTTCGCAGCAATGCAGGCTGCAATTCTCCCATGGAGACGATCGTAGAGGTGCTGGATGTAGTCCTGTGAAACGGCATGCCAAGCCATTTCCACCTGGCACCTCAGCTGGACCAGCGTTCGTGCTGGACGTGCATACCGCGTGAGACGACGTTTCATCCAGTCCCAGACATGCTCAATGGGGGACAGATCCGGAGATCTCGCTGGCCAGGGTAGTTGACTTACACCTTCTAGAGCACGTTGGGTGGCACGGGATACATGTGGACGTGCATTGTCCTATTGGTACAGCATGTTCCCTTGCCGGTCTAGGAATGGTAGAACGATGGGTTCGATGACGGTTTGAATGTACCGTGTATTGTTCAGTGTCCCCTCGACGATCACAAGAGGTATACGGCCACTGTAGGAGATCGCTCCCCACACCATGATGCCGGGTGTTGGCCCTGTGTGCCTCTGTCGTATGCAGTCCTGATTGTGGCGCTCACCTGCACGGCGCCAAACATGCATACGACCATCATTGGCACCAACGCAGAAGCGACTCTCATCACTGAAGACGACACGTCTCCATTCGTCCCTCCATACACGCCTGTCGCGACACCACTGGAGGCGGGCTGCACGATGTTGGGGCGTGAGCGGAAGACGACCTAACGGTGCGCGGGACCGTAGCCCAGCTTCATGGAGACGGTTGCGAATGGTCCTCTCTGATACCCCAGGAGCAACAGTGTCCCTAATTTTCCGGGAAGTGGCGGTGCGGTCCCCTACGGCACTGCGTAGGATGCGACGGTCTTGGCGTACGTCCGTGCGTCGCTGCTGTCCGGACCCAGGTCGACGGGCACGTGCACCTTCCGCCGACCACTGGCGACGACATCGATGTACTGTGGAGACCTCGCGCCCTACTTGTTGAGCAATTCGGCGGTACGTCCACCCGGCCTCCCGCATGCCCACTATACGCCCTCGCTCAAAGTCCGTCAACTGCACATACGGTTCACGTACACGCTGTCGCGGCATGCTACCAGTGTTAAAGACTGAGATGGAGCTCCGTATGCCACGGCAAACTGGCTGACACTGACTGCGGCGGTGCCCAACCGCTGCGCAGCTAGCGCCCTTCGACGGCCAACACTGCTGTTCCTGATGTGTCCGCTGTGCCGTGCGTTTGATCATTGCTTGTACAGCCCTCTCGTAGTGTCCGGAGCAAGCATGGTGGGTCTTACACACCGGCGTGAATGTGTTCTTATTTCAATTTCCAGGAGTGTAGATGTATTAGCAGTCGTTAATACTTTCTGCAGCTATCTAAACATTCGCAATAATGAATTGTACTTAGTAACTCTCCAAATAAGGTGTTCTTTTTTTTATGGCTTTACGCCTAGTCGATGTCGAGGTCATGAGAGGCGGCAAAGGATGGTGAATAATTAACTGGAAGAAATTTGGCCATGACCTTTGAAGGAAGCATCCTGCCATAAGCCTGGAGTGATTTGGGAAAACAATGTAAAACCTAAATTCTGGCGCCCGGATGGGGATTCGAATCCACGCCCTCCTGAATGCGAGGTCAGAGCGTTACCGCTCACCCACCGTGCTCGGTAAGGTGTTGGTAGTTGCCGAAATTCGAACTGTTTGACTGCTTGTTGGTTTGATTTCGAGATGTAAGGCAGTATTACCTAAAATCTTGCTGCTAATATATTTCAAGTGCCATTTTCGTATTACATACATGCATCAGTAACTTGAACTTTTTTTAGTTTTTTTTGCGTTGGTTACAACAAAATATGACTTGTCATATTTATTGGCGAGTCATTCGATTATCGAATGCTAATATTTATGATGTCAAGAAATTAACCTGTCAGTACCAGAGGTGAGTCGGTCTCGTAATGCTGGATGTTTTTTACGTAACACTGGAGTGACTCAGGTAAAATGTGTTTGTACCTCAACCGTCAGAGACCGCAGGCCTTACTCTCTGACTCTGTGGTTTCCTAAGGACATCTTCCGCAAGGTTTAGCGACTTGTCAGTACATGCCAACATTCCAGCTTCACCTGAAAAACGACCTTAAAGCTAAGTTTAAGCTTTAGTTAAGCTCATTTGAACTTCGCGAGTTGTCAACGATGGATGTAAAAACATTTTTCTTAGTACTAATAAAAACACCTAAGTAAAAGATATTAAAATCTTATTTACCCATATGTAGAGCAGAATAATCAACATATTCAACATAATGCAGGTGATGATCTCCTGAACAAACTTCAAAGATGTAATTTTTCCAATTATTTAGGTCACAGCTTCATTTAACTTAGTTAAATGATAAAGATATATGGTTTCCTAATACACTATAATATACAACTTCATCAATAGGTGTAAAATATCTTGTTGGACAGAAAGTTTAAGTATTTTAAAATTTCGGTTGAACAGACATTCAGTTTATCGATGTTTGAAATCTTATGATAACTGACAAAGTTTGGATGTTTCACATTGAATTTAGAAAATGGATAAACAACACTGTCAACACATGAATCCATTTCCTGATGAATACAAAGAAATCCTTGAAACTAGAGAACAAAAGAAAATAATCATCAAGTTAATACTTTTCAGTCGAGGTAATATCAAAAAAGAGAAACAGTTCTTCAAAACTTAATTCGCGATTTAGCACCGATTCTGGGAACTAAGAAAACTAATAAGGATTCTGTAAATTTATCCGTCTATTGCATCTTCGAAGGTGATTAAATAAAATCGAAACTCGTCTGCCAAAAAAAACGAAGTTTTTATTTAACTGCAATAGACGGATAAGTTTACAGAATCCTTATTAATAGCAGCTAAGGAAAAAGGTCTGAATCTCAACATGAAGAAAACTAATGTTTTATCTTGAGTGATTGCACCTGTGGATGATGTGTCAGTGCATAATGGCATCCGAAGATATTACATATGCACCTCCTATGGCTATATAGTTAACAGTAAAAAAAAAATCTGGTGTTAATCGGGGATACGAGGTGTAGGGGAGACCGAGGCTACTTGGTTTCAGTTTTAGTTTTACACTTTTTCTACCTTTTTTGGTAAATTTTTTTGAAAATGTTTAAATTCACTTTTAAAGAATATTTCTTTGTAAACATTTATCAGGTATTAAAATATATGTATTTGTAATATTTTTATTTATAAGAAACATTTGTCAATCGTGGCGGGGCTAGTTACCTACTCCCACGGGGTAGGTTGGCACGGGCTAGAAAAATAATAATTTTACACAAATAAAGATATAGACTTAAAAAAAATGTTACCTTTACAAAGTTATTAGACTTATATAAATATAGGCTAATTCAATTTCATTTTAATTTATTCAACAGCATCATCTTCCGAATTACAGTTATGATAAAGTAAAACAAGGCAAGCCTCATGAGCCCAAAGCTTACACACTACGCACTGAACCCATTTCTCATTTGATTTATGTTTTGAATAATCTTCCACGCACACTAGGCAAAAGCATTCCTCTTCAGCTGAGCTGTGTAACAGTTTTAACTATTTCCTTTGCGTCATTGTACTATTAATCATCTGTTTCAATTCTTTCTCATTTTTCTTTTCTGATTGATAGTTTTTTTTTCCTTTTTTGCAGTTTCCTTTTCTGTTGTTAGTGCTTTTAGATTTGGTGAATGTTTGGTGTATATGCCAGTGGTAATGCAATGTTCACAATACTCTGTATCTTATAACTTGGACTCTCTGAATTTGCTGAAAAACATAGAGAATGTGTCGGAGTAAGTTGGCAAACGTTGCCAACTAGTCCCTCCCTAACTGTGCCAACTAGCCCCAACACACTGTTGTTTATAAAAGTTGCTGCCATAATGTTCTAACGTGAAGTGAAACTAAACAAAAACAGGTTAGACAGTAAATTACTGCATCAAATGCCACACTAGATCGCTCAAAATAACTACAGCAAATATTGAATAAAACAAAAAGAATGAAATGAATCATTAGAAACTACTCAGCAAGTCAAAAATAAGTCTTTGTGCAATTATAATCTTGTGTTGTCACGGCGATCACTCTGAAACTACTATGGCGGGTGAAAAAAAGAAGAAGGATCACGCCACTTGGTTGATGGTGATTTCTAACGAGAAACTCGGAAACTAAAGTGACTAGTGACTAGTGCAGCCGATTAGCCCCGGCCTCTCCTACTGTTTACAAAAACGAGCACAAAAGCCAGAATGTCCATACAACGGATTCCAGTCGCTGGCAGCTACTACGTAGGGAGTGGCAGCAATACCTCAGAACATTTTCGTATGGGGCGGTTTTCACTTGTTCGTTTAGAGGTAAAAAAATAAATAAATTAGAATGTGAAACCTATTGCTTCAGGCCTACCCATCGATAACACGGTGATGGCAGTTTACGAATAACGTCCTATCAAATGGACAATCATCGTCAGCAGTGGTGATGTTTTAATTCAATACCCACAGCAACAAAATTTGGTATTTTACCTGGCGCTTAGTACAGACATTAATGTCTTACACTATTGGCTCGATAACGTATAGTGAAAATCTCTTCCACCGATGGGATTAGTAACGAGGGTCGCGAGAGAGACACAAAGCTTTCAACGAGAGAGAAATGTTCAGATTAAAATATTTAAACCGTTGGAATGGTTCACTGCAAGAATCCTACAAATTGCACAAAAAATAAACTGAGTTACAAACATAAATGAACTGATTTACCACCGTTAGACAAGGTGATGGTATTGCTCCAACATTTTTCAATTGTGCACTTTAAAAAGTAATCTGGCAATCGAATATCAAGTTCGAAGAAAACAGAATAAAATAAATTAAATTCAGCTTCAAGGAGTTGAATCCCAGACTCAAGTGTCTAACCTTTGCAGAGTTTTACCAATTCCCGCATAAACCATAGATACAACACCAGAATAGGTCAGCATTTTGAAAGAAACAGCTGAAAAACTGGGCCTGAAACTTTCGTTGAAAATAACAATGTAAATGTTACCATTAAGTGCAGAAATCAGTTACTCTGTAGATTATCTAGGTAATGTGCAGATTAACCAGGGTGAGCTGTAAAGTGAGAAAGTTGTTTCAGTTCTCACATTACCTAGGTAATTTGCAAATTACCTAGATAACCTGCACATTACCTACTAGGCACTCGTTAAAGTGATAATAAGATCTTGGCTGGACAACAGCAATGTTTCTGTACGCTTAAATTAATATAGCGTTATTTATTTATCATAATTTATAAATACTCCCTTAGCGTTTAGGTCGTAATGCAGCATGGAACAAAATGAAACGTAACCAAAGCACACGATATTAAGGATTCCCAATTTTCATATCGTATCTATCGTTATTACTGTGGTCCAGCCTGCATTTAAACCTAAACGCAAGCAATTGTTGACGAAATTATATTTTATTTCGTTCACATGATTTTAATAGAATTTGAGGCACACGAGGAAATACTGGAGAACGGAATGAAATATGTGGACTAACCGACTGAAGAATAGTTTCTTCGGTTTTTCTCATTAAATCGAGTGCGCTTCCAAACCAATTTTATTACTCAGTAAACGATTAGTATATGCAGAGGTAATTCCTTGGAGGTGCCGGGTAACGGAATACTTTTATAACTGTACCCTCAATCAACGTTGTAGAAGGCAGTTTAAGATTACTATCAATAAGATCTTGTATTTCTAAAACCAAAGTAAAAGTGGACGAGAGGGGGAAGGAATTGGGAAAGGAAATGAGAGAAACAACTGATTTGCTCCGTTAAAGTGCGGAATTACGAGTTTTCCACACTTTACCTAGGTAATGTGCACATTAACCGGCTTTCGAACTTTAGCGGTAACATATACAATACAAAAACAGTAACTACATTAACTTACAATAAATATAACTATTACTACAGACTGATGTTTAACGATTGCAGACATTCAATTGCTTGTGTTGTTGCTTCGTGAATCTGATTCATTGTACCACTGAATCTCCTGAGAGGGCATTTCATGGCGATGTGGTGAATGGTTTGTTCATAGTTGCCGCAGTCACAAGAAGAATTCTCTGTCATTCCCCACTTGTACAACCAGTAGTTGCATCTACCGTGGCCTGTTCTCACTCGGTTCAGTGTCGTCCAGGTTATCCTAGGAAGGTAGAATCCAGGAGGATGTCGTGTAGGGTCTTGGATTAGCGCCTGTTTGTCGGGGTTGGAATTTGTCCACTCAGCGCACCATGCTTCGCCTATGTTGAAATTATTTTGGACCAACTCTTGACCATACTTCCATGTTGAATATCTAGATTTTAGTCTATTTGGAGCTTTGTATGTGCAGTCCTGATGAATTGGAAGTTGTGGATAACTTAAGCATTTCTGCCATTCCTTTTTTAATGCCACTTGTCTTCGGAGACTTGGTGGGGCGATGTTAGAGAGTACAGGCAGCCAGTCTGTAGGTGTAGATTTAACAGTTCCAGATATTGTTCTCATTGTGTCATTTAGTTGAACGACGATTTTTTTTTGTGTGACTGTTGTTTAGCCATACTGGACTGCAGTATTCGTCAGTTGAACATACCAGAGCAAGAGCTGATGTTCTGAGAGCTGCGCCATGTGCTCCCCAACCCGTTCCTGAAAGTTTGTGAAGGATGTTATTTCGAGTTTTTACTTTTGCCGCTGTTTTTTGAATATGCTCCTTATATGTCAATGACCGATCAAGAACCACACCTAGATATTTTGGATGAGGATTGTATTTAAGCAATTGGTCTCTGATTTTTATTTGAGGTCTATAGTGGGCTTTTCTATTGTTTAGGTGGAATGAGCTGACATCTGTCTTATTTATATTCAGTTTCAGGCACCAAGTGTTGAAGTGCTCATTCAGTTTCTGAAGCTCAATTGCGAGAATTTCTTCAGATGTTTTGAAGTCGCTAGATTGTGCTGTCATGACTATATCATCAGCGCATATAAACTTCCTAGAAGTGGTAGATGGCAGGTCTGCGGTGTAGATGTTGAAAAGTAGTGGAGCAAGGACAGATCCTTGTGGTAGCCCGTTGTTTAATCTGTAAGATTTGCTTCTATTCCCATTTAGATGAACATCAATCATTCGATTGTATAGCATGTCATTCAGCAGAGAGGCAATCGTTTTGCACGGGATAATCCTATGGAATTTTAGGATCATTCCCTTCCTCCAGACTGTGTCATATGCTGCAGTCAAATCTACAAACACTGCCAAGGTCTTTTTCCGATCGTGGAATCCCTTTTCGATTTGGTTGGTCAGCGCCATAACTTGGTCGCAACAATTCCGGTTTGGTCGAAATCCTACCTGCTCAGTTGGTATGATGTCAAGGATTTTTTATGAGATCCTGTTGTAGATGGCTCTTTCGAGCAACTTGTAACATGAAATCAGAAGTGCTATTGGTCTATAATCTTCTGGGCTACAGCCAGTTTTGCCTGGTTTTAATATAGCTATTACCTTGGTTCTTTTAAGGAGGTTTGGGACTTAACCGTATTTTAGGACATTTGGCAATCCAATCGAATGTTCGCGGGCCACAGTGTTTTAGAAATTCTGGGTATAGTCCATCTATCCCTGCAGCCTTACCAGAGCTGGTTTCTTTCAATGCCATTGAAATCTCTGAGACTGTGACATCTGCTGCAAATGGAGAATTTCTGTCAGCTTAATTTTTTATTTATTTTTATCTGCTTAACGTCCCTCTAACAGCGAGGTCTTTAGAGACGGGAAAGGATGGGGGGGCAAGGAATGGGAAGGAATTCGGCCATGGCCTTTTGAAGGAAGCATCCCCGCATTTGCCTGGAGTGATTTAGGAAACCATGGTAAACCCAAATCTGGATACATAACAGAAATGAATCTTACGAAAGATGAATCCTAGTGCAGGGCCGTATGTCGCTAACGGTTTGCAAAATTTGAGGATTTCCTAGAGAAAATCCAAAAACAATGAAAAGCATTGCGAACTAAACTAAGAAGGAACCAGTACAATAAAAGAACGTAAAAGAATATGTAACTTCCTGCTCCTTCAGTTTTTTCTTTGTTTGAAGCAACTACAGAGAGACGAAGTCTTGTAATCGACTGCCACTGTAAAGTGAATAATATTGACCAGAGATGAACGTGACTCATCAAATTACTGTACGGTTGCTCTCTTTGCTGTTGAGATCAAGTTGTTATTTATCTGACATTGCATTGACAGTGAATCTAATCTTTTTTGTCTTAGTACTAGCTTGGTAACAGGAGGTAGTCATTCTATAAAATAACGATTTGGAAAGAGGCAATGCATAATCCTATCAGAGACTGTCCATAAGTTTATTTTTCCTTCACGAAAAACAAAAAATTATTTAATATAAAGCCAGATACTTAAATACAGAACATAAACTAGAAGAAATCAAAACACAAACAAAAAGTGTTGAATCTTATCTGGAAATGAATCATACAGTGTTTTTGCAGTTGCTGAACCTTGAAAAGCTGCACCACACCTTACTCATGTAACAAAGCAATAAAATTTCGATGATTTATTAACATTGCCTTCACTTTAGATTTTCATCTGATAATGCTCAGTGAACGATGTTTCTTAATGTCAAAGATGGTTTCATCACACTTTACGTAATCACTGTCAATAGTTTGAACTAGGTGACTTGTACTATAATAGTTGTAATAACGTTCTCATTCTGAGTACATTTTTTTTGTATACTTTTATGCAGTTCATTCCTTCTTTATTATTCTTTCTGAATATAAAACGTCGTTTATTGGCGATACATTAATCTTAAAACTATAAACCCTGCAGTCAGGTGTCAGTAGTAGATACGACAAATACAATAGGTATGACAGGCTCACACCACCATTAATCAACATTCATAATTGCGACTTTGAGCGATGTTATGTTACTTAAGAGCCAGACTTCGTGACTCTGCGTGTTCCGCCTGTGCCGTAGTTCAGCAGAATATTGGAAATCCCATTTAAAAGAAAAATAAACTTTCATCCTCATTCCTCGTCGACAAGTAACAGTCATTATTTGATAACAGAACGTTCAATGACAGTCTTCTTGCTTCGATCATGCCTCAAAATCTAATGGTGAAGTCTGGAATGTTTTCGTCGAGAATTCTTATTTACATACCGTTACTTAGTAGTAGTTCATCAGATCTACTGATATGCCTTACCAGTAAGCTTACCAAATTAAATTTCAGTATTATTTTTTGGCTATAGGGATCTCTAATCTATATATTAATTCGCTAAGTGAAAACTTCGGATCCCTTTTTAAGAATATTGCGCAAACTGAGGAGTTTTAGATTTGGCATAATTAAAGTTTACATGGAGAAGAAGTGGAGAAAGCTAAAATTTATGTATAATAAGTGTTAAAAACACATTAAATAAAACGAAAATTCATTGTTTACGTTCAGTTGTTTCTTAATGTAACAACGCTCAGCGATTCTGCCAATATTAAGTTTATATGACACTATGTGATCTTTGGTCAAACGGTATAACATGCATACTTAAAGTTTGCATATGAAGAAGAAATGGAGAAAGCTCAAATCTTATATATATATATAAAAATAGACGTGTTTTTTCCCATATTTCACTTTTCAGCCACCACTACCTAGCACAGATCACTGATGTTTGTGGGTGGAAGTAGCATGGAGTTTCCTGTCATGCACAACGTTGGCCGAATGCCGATAGCTGTGGGGATGTGGGAGATATAATGATTAAAATTGGTCAGTGCAGTGCGTTTTCATATTTCGACCAAAAATTCGTATCTCCGTATACTTCTCTTTCCTGCCACAACTACATAACATAGACTTTTGGTGTTTGTGTGTGGTAGTAGAATCGTCTTTCCTGTCGTGCACTATGGTTGTTAGATGTCGGTAGCTATGGGGATGTGGGAGATATGGGGGTTGAAAGTGGTCGACCTGTGGCAATTTCATACTTCTGCCAAAGACAAAAGTGTCATGGTGTATCACTGTTCAGCGAAAACTACAGATCACAGATAACTGGCGTTTGTGTGTAGTAGTAGCACAGAGTCACCTTTCGATCACAACAGCGGCCGAATTTCAGAAACTGTGGTAGATATGGTGGTTGTAAGTGGCCGACCAAGGATATTTTCGTATTTCGACTGTCTCCGCATATGTCACTTTTCTGCCACAACTACATAGCATAGAGCATTGGTGTTTGTGTTTGGTAGTAGAATCGTATCTCATGTAGTGCACTATGGTTGTTAGATGTCGGTAGCTATGGGGGTGTGGGAGAAATGGGGGTTGAAAGTGGTCGACCTGTGGCAATTTCATACTTCTGCCAAAGACAAAAGTGTCATGGTGTATCACTTTTCAGCGAAAACTACAGATCACAGATAACTAGCGTGTGTGTAGTAGTAGCACAGAGTCATATTTCGATCACAACAGCGGCCGAATTTCAGAAACTGTGGAACTGTTGTAGATATGGTGGTTGTAAGTGGCCGAACAATGATATTTTCGTATTTCGACTGTCTCCGCATATGTCACTTTTCTGCCGCAACTACATAGCATAGAGCATTGGTGTTTGTGTTTGGTAGTAGAATCGTATCTCATGTAGTGCACTATGGTTGTTAGATGTCGGTAGCTATGGGGGTGTGGGAAAAATGGGGGTTGAAAGTGGTCGAACTGTGGCAATTTCATACTTCTGCCAAAGACAAAAGTGTCATGGTGTATCACTTTTCAGCGAAAACTACAGATCACAGATAACTGGCGTTTGTGTGTAGTAGTAGCACAGAGTCATCTTTCGATCACAACAGCGGCCGAATTTCAGAAACTGTGGAACTGTGGTAGATATGGTGGTTGTAAGTGGCCGAGCAATGATATTTTCGTATTTCGACTGTCTCCGCATATGTCACTTTTCTGCCGCAACTACATAGCATAGAGCATTGGTGTTTTGTGTTTGGTAGTAGAATCGTATCTCATGTAGTGCACTATGGTTGTTAGATGTCGGTAGCTATGGGGGTGTGGGAGAAATGGGGGTTGAAAGTGGTCGACCTGTGGCAGTTTCATACGTCTGCCAAAGACAAAAGTGTCATGGTGTATCACTTTTCAGCGAAAACTACAGATAACTGGCGTTTGTGTGTAGTAGTAGCACAGAGTCACCTTTCGATCACAACAGCGGCCGAATTTCAGAAACTGTGGTACTGTGGTATATATGGTGGTTGTAAGTGGCAGACCAAGGATATTTTCGTATTTCGACGAAAGGCATGTGTCTCCGCAGATTTCACTTTTCTACCACGACTACGTAGCATAGACCATTGGTGTTTATGTGTGGTAGTAGAATCGTGTCTGTTGTCGTGCACTATGGTTGTTAGATGTCTGTAGCTATGGGGGTGTGGAAGATATGGGGGATGAAAATTTTCGACCTTCGGCAATTTCATATTTCTGCCAAAGACGCATGTGTCACGGTGTATCACTTTTAAGTGAAAAACTATCAATCGCAGATCACTGGCGTTTGTGTGTGGTAGTAACACAGAGTCTCCCATCGATCACAACGTTGGCCGAAATTCGGTAACTGTGGGAGTGTGTGAGATATGGTGTTTGAAATTGGTCGATCATGAATATTTTCGTTTTTCATCCAAAGACTTGTGTGTATCCGTAAATTTTACCTTGCTGCCTGAACTACATAGCGCAGAAGACTGGTACTTGTGTGTGGTAATAGTATCGAGTCTCCCATCGTGCACTAGGGTGGTTAGATGTCTATAGCTGTCAATATGAATTCTTTACAATCACGAAGTCGTGGGTACCAGCTAGTTTATACATAATATGTGTTACAAGTACATTAACTGCGCGTGTGTGTGCGTGAAATCGAATCGGATTGGATCGGAGCCAACTATCTGACGTGTATTCCTCTAATTTAACATACTTTGTGGTCTTTGGTGGAACAAAACAGTCAAGATTATTCTCTGAACTTATAAAAGCAACATTTCGAAACGGAACATGTTCTAAATTATAAAGTAAGTCTCGTCTAAAGTTAATTGAACTGGTAGTTAGAAAAAAGAGTACGTTTTATTATTTAAAAGGTTAAAGTTTGGTTAGTGGTATTTTTAAAGTAATAAGTTTCCTAAACTTAAGACATACATTAATTTAAAGCTACAAAACATCTTGATCAGCCATAAATTTGTCAGTGTCAAAACCAAAAGTACCATTTTAATGTCAAACCAAAAGGTCTTTAACTAAAGCCGACCCAAATTAAACTCTGTCTAATCTTAATTTCATTACTTCTTTTTTTTACATTCAGATATTCGTGCCTACTTCCATCATAGATAGATTATTGTAGGATCTATGCGATAAAAATTATAAACATAAACCATTTCGAGGGAAAACGATACTTCTGTGCGTTGATTTTCGGCAAATTTTACCAGTTGTCCCACATGGATCACGTGAAACTTTAATTGAAAATCGTGTCACAAGTTGGCATAAAGTAACTTTTTCTCAAAACATGAGAGCCTTGCCAAGTGAAATAGAATTTACCGAATTTTGAAGAAAAAAATTGGTAATGATGATGCACCAAAATTCTCTCAATTTGGAGAAAATATTTTTGAAATAACTCAGCAAATAATAGGAGGTGACAATAATATTATTAATGAGGTGTATGGAAATATTCCGAAAACACACTCTCAGGTAACATATTGAGGTCAGTTATTTTAGAACCTAAAAATGGTGATTGCACTTTAATTAATAAAAAATAATTAATCGAATACAAGGGGACAGAAAATATATCATAGCTACGATAATATAATTTGTGATGACTAGACGACCCGTGCGAAAATTTCGCGAATAAAATGCGATGAACAGTGAGGTTGAATATAATGTCATCAAGTTGAGTCATTACTCTTCATACTCCTACTTCATTTATCGATTTTGGTTAGAAATCCAGGGAGATAAATGGCACGAAACACAAAAAACGTATTTTAGAAATATTGACATTTTTGCGCTTTATGGGTCGAATTACGAAAAATTGCTTTCTTAGAATATAATGTTACCACGGCGGAAACCTTAGTCTTTAATACGATATGTCATTTATCTATATCGATTAGATATCACTGGAAATATAAGGCTCGTGACACAAAAATACGTTGTAGAACAATTTATATTTTTTCCCTTTAATAGTTGAATTCCAAACACTTCTTTCTTAAAATATGATGTCAGCAAAGCTGAGACATTATTCCTCACAATCGTACTTGATTTATCGATTTTGGATAGATATCCAGGGAGATAAGTGGCTCCAGACACAAAAAACGCATTTTAGAAAAATTGACTTTTTTTACTTTTATGGGTCGAATTACGAAAAATTCCTTTCTTAAAATATAATGTAACCACGGCGAAGACCTTATTCTTTAATATGATACCTCATTTATCTATATCGGTTAGATATCAAGGGAGATAAATCGCTCGTGACAAAAAAATCGGTTATAGAAAAATTTATACTTTTTTCCTTTAAGGGTTGAGTTCCAAAAACATTCTTTCTTAAAATATGATTTCACAAGGCTGATACATTTACTCCTTATATTCCTACTTCATTTATCGATTTTAGTTAGATATCCAGGGAGATAAATGGCTCGAGATACAAAAAACGCATTTTAGAAAAATTGACATTTTTGCCTTTTAAGGGTCGAATTACGAAAAATTCCTTTGTTAAAATATAATGTTACCACGGTGGGAGACCTTATTCTTTAATATGATAGCCTCATTTATCTATATCGGTTAGATATCAAGGGAGATAAATCACCCGTGACACAAAAATACGTAATATAAAAATTTATACTTTTTTCCTTAAGGGTTGAATTCCAAAAACATTATTTTTAAAATATGATTTCACAAAGCTGATACATTACTCCTTATAATTCTACTTCATTTATTCATTTTGGTTAGATATCCTGGGAGATAAATGGCTCGAGATACAAAAAACGCATTTTAGAAAAATAGACATTTTTGCCCTTTAAGGGTCGAATTACGAAAAATTCCTTTCTTAAAATATAATGTTACCACGGCGGAGACCTTAATATTTAATATGATACCTCATTTATCTATATCAGTTAGATATTAAGGGAGACAAATGGCTCGTGACACAAAAACGAATTGCAAAAATATTGATACTTTTGCCCTTTAAGGGTTGAATTCCGAAACATTTCTGTCTTAATATATGACGTCACTAATGCGGATATCTTAATCTTTAAAATGATACTTCATTAAACGATCTCAGATAGGTATCCAAGGGAGATATTTGACTCATAACACAGAAAACAGCATTTTAGAAATATTGACATTTTCGCCCTTTAAGGGCCGAATTCCGAAAACTTCATTTCTTAAAATATGATGTGACCAAAGGGAAGACCATAAGCTTTAAAATGACACCTCATTCATTGATTTCGGTTAAGTATGAAGGAAGATACAGGCTTGTGACAAGAAAATACCTCATAGAAATAATATATACTAGACGACCCGTGCGAAAATTTCGCGAAAAAAATGATGTGAAAAGTGAGGTTGAATATGATGTCACCAAAGCTGAGTGATTACTCTTCATACTCCTACTTCATTTATCGATTTTGGTTAAAAAAACCAGGGAGATAAAAGGCTCGAAAGATATAAAACGTATTTTAAAAATATTGATATTTTTACCGTTTAAGGGTAGAATTACGAAAAATTCCTTTCTTAGAATATAATGTTACCACGGCGGACACCTTAGTCTTTAATATGATACCTCATTTATCTATATCGGTTAGATATCAAGGGAGATAAATCGCTCGTGACACAAAAATCGGTTATAGAAAAAATTTATACTTTTTTCCTTTAATGGTTGAAGTTCCAAAAACATTCTTTCTTAAAATATGATTTCACAATGCTGAGCCATTACTCCTTATAATCCTACTTCATTTATCGATTTTTGTTAGATATCCAGGGAGATAAATGGCTCGAGATATAAAAAACGCATTTTACAAAAACTAACAATTTTGCACTTTAACGGTCGAATTACGAAAAACTCCTTTCTTAATATATAATGTTACCATGGCGGGGACCTTATTATTTAATATGATACCTCATTTATCTATATTGGTTAGATATTAAGGGAGATAAATCGCTCGTGACACAAAAATGCGTTATAGAAAATTTTATACTTTTTCCCTTTAAGGGCCGAATTCCAAAAACATTCTTTCATAAAACATGATTTCACAAAACTGAGACATTGCTCCTCATAATCGTACCTCATTTATCGATTTTGGTTAGATATCCAGGGAGATAAATGGCTCGAGATACAAAAAAAGCATTTTAGAAAAATTGACATTTTTGCCCTTTAAGGGTCGAATTACGAAAATTTCCTTTCTTAAAATATAATGTTACCACGGCGGAGACCTTATTCTTTAATATGATACCTCATTTATCTATATCGGTTAGATATTAAGGGAGATAAATCGCTCGTGACACAAAACCGCATTGCAAAAATATTGATCCTTTTGCCCTTTAAGGGTCGAATTTCGAAAAATTTCTGTCTTAATATATGACGTCACTAAAGCGGAGATCTTAATCTTTAAAATGATACTTCATTAAACGATTACAGGTAGGTATCAAGGGAGATAAGTGACTCGTAACACAGAAAACAGCATTTTAGAAATATTGACATTTTTGCCCTTTAAGGGTCGAATTCAGAAAACTTCATTCCTTAAAATATGATGTGACCGAAGTGGCGACCATAAGCTTTAAAATGACACCTCATTCATTGATTTCGGTTAAGTATGAAGGAAGATACAGGCTTGTGACAAAAAAATACCTTATAGAAATAATATATATGATGATATGATGACAATGAAATGAATAATTATCCAGTAGTGTTTTTGAATTCTTTAACTATTAGTGGTTTGGCGCCACATAAATTAGTATTGAAGGTTAATTGTATCGTTTTACAGATCAGAAACGTAAATACAAAGGAAGCATTAGTCAATGGAACAAGAATGAGCGTCAAGTCGTAATGCTATTGACTGTGAAGTTTTAACTGAAACCGCTCGCAATAAGAGAATTTTGATTCCACGTATAAATTTAAATTTTCCGGTACTATTTTACCATTTAAGTATCAAATAACTCAATTTCCAATTATACCTGCATTTGCGATGACAATAAATAAGTCTCAAGGACAAACATTCGAAAAAGTTGGTATTTTATTGAGGCAGCCATTCTTTACACATGGTCAATTGTCACGTCACAGCAAGTAGAGTTCGATCTTTAGATGGTTTGAGATTTTATATTCAGAATATAGTGGTCAAGGGTATTTAGCAAATGATGAAACAGTTTATGCAAAAAGACATCGTTTATACAGTTTTGAAACATTAAATTTCAAACTATTTGATATTAAATGAAAAACATTTATTTTTTGTTAGTTTTTATTTGATCCAATAATAATGTAAAAAATAAAATTGACAAAGAATTGTATCAAAAAATAAATGCAAATAATAGCTGTTAATTTTGCTTCTTTAACTGTTTCATTAAATTTTTAATTTTTATTATTTTATCACTAAAGTAATCAGCACAAGCTAATGACCTACTGGTACACCCTCCCAGCCAACAGCGTCAATGTGTACAGTATATAATATATCTATGCTCGCAGAAAACGCAATAGAACAAATTAAAATATTAATAATAATATTTGCAATAATTATTACTCTGTTACAAAAAAAACTAATTAACTTAATGAATTACGGTCAAATTTCGACCACTGGGCGATCACTAGTAGTGGTCATTACAACCAGGACACAAAGGACAGAAGGAAACCAGCACTTCGTTACAATGAGAATACATCTATATCTACATCTACATCTATACTCTGCAAATCTCAAATACTGTGGGTGGCAGAGGGTGCTAAGCACCAATCCTAATTCTGCGCATTCCAATCCCGAACAGATCGAGGAAAGAAGGAATACATAAATGAATCAGTACGGCATCTTATTTCTCTAATCTTATCCCTCCTGTCATTGCGACCTAAATAGGTTGGCGGAAGAAGTATTTCGGTGCACTCGTAACTTAAAGATTTTCGCATATTCTCCAGCAAATTCAAACGAAAACGACGACGTCGTCTGTCCGCCAAACAATCCAAGCCCAACCCACGAATCAGCTCTGTGACACATAAGGACTGTAAGTAGCAGTCACGAATCGAGCGGCTCTCTTCTGTACTTTCTCTAATGTGTCAATCAATCCCTTGCGATACGGATCCCAAATTCCACAACAGTATTCCAAATGCGGACGCACTAGTGTTTTGTACGCTGTTTCCTTTGTATGAGCGTTACAACTTCTCAACATACATCCTATGAATCGTAGTTTGGAATTAGCTTTGCCTACAACGGAAGTTATGTGCAAGTCCCATTTCATGTTGCTTTGTACTGTTACGCCTAGATACTTCAGGGAATCCACAGTGTCAACAACTGAATTGTTAACTTTGTACTCCTGAGCAAGCGGGGTCTTTTTATTACTTATGTGCATTGCCCTACACTTTTTACAGTTAAATGTAAGCTACCATTCACGGCACCATTCCGAAATAACATCCACATCGCGCTGAATTTCTAAGCAATCGTCGGACCACCTCACTTCCCTATAAATAAGCGCATCATCAGCAAAAAATCGCATCCTGCAATTAACGTTGTCACCGAGATCGTTATAAAAATTAAGAAAAGAAGTGGTCCCATTACACTTCCTTGAGGAACGCCCGAAGTAACATCTAGTTTAGAAGAGGCTTCCCTGTCAACAACAACATACTGTGATCGACCAGTTAGAAAATCGCGTATCCATTCGCAAATCTGATCAGATATACCGTACGCTCGGATCTTCGCTAAGAGTCGGTTGTGTGGTACAGAGTCAAAAGGTTTCTGAAAATCCAAGAAAATAGCATCAACTTGTGATCCTGTATCAACAACTTTCATTACATCATGTGAAAATAGAGCCAGTTGCGTTTCACATGATCGGTTCTTCCAAAATCCGTGTTGGTATGCTGTAAGTAACTCGTTTTCATCTAGAAACTTCATAACGTTAGAGCTTATGACACTCTAGAATTCTACTGCAAACAGATGTTAGCGATATCGGTCGATAATTCCTAGGATCTCTGTGATCTCCTTTCTTGAAAACGGGAATCACCTGCGCAATTTTCCAGTCAGAAGGTACTTTTCTTTCCTCTAAAGATTTAAGAAATATATCTGACAGAAATGGTTCTATTTCTTCCGCGTATTCCGAAAATAATCTTACTGGTATATCATCAGGACCCGGCGCTTTCCCCCACTTCAGGAGCTGTAATTGCTTTATTATACCTACACTATCAATTTTTACTGGATCCATCTCAAATTCAACACGCCGTGGAAAAACGGGAATGTTTTCCATGTTTTCGTCAGTGAAGGAATTTTTAAATTCGGCGTTACATACGGTAGCCTTATCGCGGCTGTCATCAACTTCCCGACCGTCTTGTAGTACAACTGGCACATTGTTGTCACAATCACTTATTTTTTTTTACATACGACCAAAATTTCTTTGGATTTTCAATGAGGCTCTTAGAAAGTGAGTTGCATCGAAAGTCATTAAAGGCCTCGCGCATCGCATACAAGAATACAAGTACTAGTCTGAACTGAGTTTAAGACTGTTTCTAAAACGATCGAGAGGAATAGTTTTTTTCGTATGTCACGTCACTTTGTTAAAAGTATTAATAAACGTTGGCGACTCACGTGCATGGTCAGTCAAATGTTATACAAAGATTCTTATCAACGGGTCTATCGTTCTAGTGATTAACAGATAACGCCTTTTCTGTCTTTGGAAAGGCTCATATACTCGTACGTAACATACTGTTATTAAAATAATATTTACTAAAGGGTTGTAAAGGGTTTTTGTTTTCTTTGGTTGATTTGTCCTTTCACCTCGAGTTGAGCGTCGTAGCGATTTAAGTATTATCAGCAGCCTATGAATTGTCAAGCACACACATACACATGCATACAAATATATCTGTAGGGAGGTAACAATTCAAGAATTTTCCCGGATCTCGAGTAAGACCAAATCTGACGGTAGTTTACATGGTGAGGTGAGCTTCCGCTTTGTGTTTTTGACGGAGCTGAGCTACGAGGCGGCGGCAGTCGCTTCCGCACTGCCGTGACCTTGTCCTGAGAACTCGACACCAGACCTGGCCCGACCAGCTCCCACACTGGGTGTCTGTTTCACCTACTGACTCATACACCTCACGGGTTTATCATATGCGATTCAAGCAGCGCGTGCAACTGCTAACAAGCTCCTTGAAATATAATTATCCTCGGTTGATGCTAATACCAAGGTCGTTTATATTAAATTACAGCTTCTGGTTAGCAGCATAATACTGGAAATGTGCCACAGTAGCGCCGGTGACAAATAGAGTCGAAAATTATTACAGATAAATTGATAGAGATTGATATGCAACCACATCAGAAACATGTATGAGGAGCGTAAGTATATTTAAAGTCGGCAGCAAGACTTTATACAAGGATATTTATGTGAATCTCAGTTAGTAGCATATATATACAAGATATTTCGGATGAAATGGACAAGGGAGACCAAATTGTTAGGGTAGCACTAGATATTTCAAAGGCTTTTGGCAGAGTGAGCCATAGAGTGGTAGTCAATATTGAAGAAACTATAAGGGTGCATGTAAAAGTGATTTATTAAGAAGTGAAATTCTTAAAAGGAAGAAATCAAAAAAGTTTTGGTGGGAAATGCAGTATCAAATGAAGTGGAAGTGAAAATGGGAGTGACACAAAGTAGCCTATTGGGACCATTGCTATTCATTATTCTAATGAATGATTGTGTTGATGGTTTACTATAAGAAGTTAGATTGTTTGCAGATGACATGATAATATATAATAGGATAAAAACCGTAGAACACTGAACAGATTCAGGATGATCTGATCAGGATATCTAACTGAGTTGGTAAACATGACATGAAGATAAATACAAATAAGATTCAACTTACTATGTACACAGATAAAAAAACTAATGGTCCATTATAATTGTAAGGTGGGTAAAGATTTGCTTATTGAAGACTTTAAATGTAAATATCTTAGCGTAACGTTTGATAACAAACTCAACTGGGCGGGATACGTAGAACAGGTAGTAGGAATAGGTTTCAAAATCGTTCCCTTGTCGGAGAGATTAATGA
Source organism: Vandiemenella viatica (assembly GCA_031002005.1). Taxonomy (NCBI): domain Eukaryota; kingdom Metazoa; phylum Arthropoda; class Insecta; order Orthoptera; family Morabidae; genus Vandiemenella; species Vandiemenella viatica. Next base: position 217,068,297 of record JARYHS010008074.1, on the reverse strand, counting down.
GGGGATGTACCAGAGAAGTAAAGGAAGTGGGTTACAAAAATTGATCAGACCATTGCCTGAATATGGTGGGGTAGCATGGGACCAACATATCTGTTATCAAATGCAGGAGTTGGAAGGGGTGCCAAGAAGGTCTGCTAGATTTGTCACTGTAAATTACCGCAGATCACAATCAGTAACCGATATGATAAAAGAGCTGGAATGGGATTCATTGGAAGACAGGAGAAGGGTGAAGATAATAATGGGAATGTACATGGCGCAAACATTAAAAAAAAAAAACTACTGGGGACATTGATAAAAGTGTTATTAAATTATCAAGTATTGTGTCCTACGATAATTTCGCATTTTACATTGAAAATAAATTGTTTGTGGTTTCACAATTTAAGATTTATTTGTCAAGTGATATAAAAATTATGAATCAAACTTAACTATAATCAACAGAAAAGATATACATAAACTTTGCAAATAAAAAACGTTAAACACCACTCAGCCAAGCTCAGATTTACTGTCAATACAAAATATAGAACCACTGAGATATTCTTATCCGCACAGGGCTATCTGACAGAGCGTGTTCAGTTTGATCGAAATGAAGCAAAACATTGGAAACATTATACATCGTATATTACCATTTAGATGTGCAAAACTCCGCCACTGCTTGTGTCGCGGTCACTATCACCACTCATCCACAATGCCACCTCACAGTGTGGACGGATCAGGTCGATGCACTATTAATGTGCTACTCTGAAATATCGGCAGACACAGGCTCTGGAGTTGCTTTCTACTTTTTATGTTGATATGGCGACGCACCGTATGCGTCGGAAACACAGACAAGAAAACTTCAGGCACTTTGGAGTTGTGGGCAGCACACTCACTGTGGCAACAAGCACTCTCTCAGTACTGCCCGTACACTACCTGAATTCCACTTGCGGCTTCCACCGCTCTCGCCGGACTGTTCGGTTATCCACCGCTCGCTTCCCGCCTTCGTCTCCCCCCAGTCTAGCCACCAAAAACAAAAACAGAGGAAAAATCTCACTGGCGATATTCATTTGGAGCACTGTCATATTTATACGTTCAAATTGCCGCCCAGCTCATTTTCACCAATCTTTTGTATACTCGCCAAAACTCCTGTCACTCACTCCCACACTTTCTAAAGTTGCTGACCCTACACAGAAAAACTGGTGACCACAGCCTAACCCTCCCGCTGTTATGCTTTTAGCGTCGACGACGCTGAGTGAATAGACACGTCCGGCCGCTATTGTGAAGAGTTCAGGCACCTAAACTCTTCCTTGACCGCTGTCCACATTATTTAAAGCGGGACGCTCCACAGCAGCCAAAATTCCTGCTTTTGCGTTTCACTTAAAATCTATTATTAAAAAAAATGAGTTGATATTTTGTTAATTACAATTGGTGATGCGTGGAAAGATATTGGTGTAAGAAATAAAAGTAATGCGTGGAACGAAAAAGATGACAATCAGCATAAGCTGGCACTTTATTTCTGGCATAAGTGTGTGGAAATATTTTATTTCTTAGGCAAGAGGGTGAGGGATTGGAATAAGTTACTAAGAAAAACGAGGAATAATTTAGGAAAAACACTGAAAGAATTTATGACTCAAGTTAGTAGAGGACAAAAGTAGGTAGAAAAGAAGGGGAAAAAATGGGCATGTAAGGAAACTGTCACCGGAACTTGCGCTCCCTCTCAATTGTTATTGTTATTGCAGGAAATTGCGAATACATTAAGAACAACAGTTATAGACTGGGTTTACTACACAGCTCCAGCGTGTGGCTTAACAGCTCTCACACCCAGTTGGCGGACGTTCAGCTTCGCCAAACAATGCCCATCATTACTGGCTTGCTTCTATCTACACCTATTCAATGGCTGTCGGTGCTCAGAAACACGCCACCACCTCACATCAGAAGGCAAAATGTCCTAATCAAACTATGGTCGAGAATTCTAAATTTATAAGGTTCTTCCCACACGGCTGAAGTCACATCGGCCTGCCTGGAAGACTGCTGTCAGTCTAACATCTAACTCCTTCAGCCCTACAGATAGCTGGACAGCGGAATGGGCATCGTCATCACCACAGGGCCTAGTGCAAATTACCAATCCCTGCTCAAAATTACCAGGATTCAACTTACCGCGGTCAATTTGGTGCAAATTAGATGTGGTACAGGAAGAACTGCTTCGATTCTCCACACCTGGGGTTGGGCAGATTCTCCATACTGTGGCTGCGGTGATGTTTTACAAACTGTGTCGCACATTGTGCAGGATTGCCCACTGCGTGCCTTTCCTGGTAGTGTGGAAGGCTTAAATTTGGCTACGCCGGAGGCGGTGGCCTGGTTGGAGCGCCTCGACGTCATGTTGTAGTGGCGATCCTGTCTTAGTGGCCGGCTGCGGGCATTGTCCGCTGATCTATGTGTATGTATGTGTGTTTACTTTGAAACAAGATTGCTCATTGATTACAGTATAATTATTTTTGAATGTTGTAAATGTCATACAACATCATACGCAAAATAAATAAATAATTATAGGAAATAAATGTCGAAAGTTGGTGACTCAGCTTGATGAGCTGGGCACAATTCCTAACCTGTTTATTCTATTCAGCAGTCTGTTTGACGATTTATTAAGTTGATATGTATAAGTGAAGTATAATTGTATCAACGCGTAGACCAGATTACAAAAGAAACTACCAAATTGCAAGAATGTTGCGAAAGATTTAAAAGACTATTTAGTGAATAATATAGTTTAAAATAAAGCCTGCGTGCGTTTAGGAGGCACCACACTGAGCGGCTGATGAGTGTCGTAGCATCGTGACTAGCGTTGAAACGCGGTGCTGCACTGCTTCGGTGGACTATTGTCAGTGAGTATGGTGGGACCTGGGGAGAAGTCCCATTCAACCAATGTTTTGGAGATGCACAGTGGTGGTACTTTTGGCGTCATGGTGTGGGCAGCCATCGGCTGAGACTTCAGGCCACGGGTGGTAGTGACTGAGAGAACTCTGAGAAACGGTACCCCAAGGACTTTCTGCGTTCTAATGTGATACCTCTAATGCGACAGCAACTTGGTGCCATTTTTCAACAGGACAATGCTCCTCCACACACAGCGTGTGTCTTTATGAGCTGTCTGTGTGATGTACTCACTTGCGCTGCAAGTTCCCCAGATCTGTCCCCGATAGAACATGTGTAGGACCAGCTCGGACGTCAATTCCGTCTCAGTGTCAATATCGCGGATATCAAGGACCAGTTACAACAATTGTGGTCTACCTTTCCTCTGGAAAGAATACAACGATTTAAGGTCACACTTACTGATGAAATCGGTGCACGCATCCAATCAGAGTGGGTCTAATATCATATTGATAAGTGGGCTCAAACTGCCAAGTTCTTAGTAAATCTGAGTCGAATTTATATAACATGACATACTCTTTGAACTCGTAAAGTTTCCTCCTCCCATTCATGGTGCTCCACTTTTCTTGTAAGGCAATGTAACATGGCAGATACATGTTTAAAGAATTAATAAAGAGAAAAAAATGTGAAAAATTTATTTTTTATGTATATTAAGTTTTTTAATTTAATCATTTTAACTAATTTTAAATTAGTTAAGAAATAACTGTGATATGAAAGACAAAATTTGCAGCTGTTATCAGTGGTACACATGTATACCAGCAGGATCGTTTTTATTTTTTATTATTATTATTTTTACCTACAATGACTTGAATGTCTGTAAACGAATTGTAAAACATGAAGTGTTGAAATAATTCACAGAAGATTTTTACAAATGTGGGGAACTTACCCTTTGGATCTGATAGCTTTCACACGTACAATTTCGAATCAGACAGTGGTTAATTATAAAGGTGACTACTTGTGGAGCAAATAGAAAGGCAAGTGATCCATTAGAAACAGCAACAACTTCCCGAATACCAAGAATCATTGCATCAAGAAGGCTTATTGCTTCTCAGATTGCCAAGAGACCAGCAGGAATAACTGAGATAACACTTTCTTCTGTTAAGTCCTAAGCAAAACTGTATTCACTGAAACCTCGTAACCTCAGGTAAGTCTTACGAATATTCTAAAAGTAACCTGTTGACAAACGTCATTCGCTGAGAATACCTGAACGTGATGATGCGTAGAAATATTTGACAGATCTGCTTCATCTATATTCCTGGGGGAAATCTTTAAATTCAGTGCGCTATTGCTTCGACCGACGATATTCACATGTACCTGTGTAAGTTGATTCAGTTAGCTGTGAGGACACAAGTTGCTTTCTGAAAAGTCGGTTCGCCTCAGTGGCACAGTTCTGAGAAGTTATTGTTATTGGAATATCATCCATTTCATTTTACTGAACTACCGGCATTACTGAGTGATAAAAATAACAGTTCCACTGAAACTGAAAACATGTTTCCAAATTTGTTCAGCGATCGAAGCTAGTTATAAATAATTTTTCATGGCGCGGGATGTGTGTTGCAACGCTTAGAGGGGGTTGTTTGGGGCGACTTTATGCTCTATGTACACAAGGTAAAATAGCTAGTGAAATGTATTTGAAACTTGTTTGAATGTAACACAAGCGTTTTAAAAGTTGTTTCAAGGAACGGTGTCGATTAAATTCAGCAAGAACAGAGAGTTTTTCATTTATAGATTTTGTAATAAAACCTCTCAATTTGTTTGGCTGTAATATGGCAGAAAATTGTAATTGATTTTTCAGAGATAACGGTTTGTATGTGTTGAAAGAGGAGAATTGGGCCGTTCCCGTATAAATCATCCACTAACGGAATGATTAGCTCACAACTGCCTACCATTTCTAGGATAATTGATAGGGAATATTTAAGCGACTAATTTCAGGTTATGTCACGTTGGCTACCAATGTAGGAATAGCTCACATGTTTTGAAGGAACAAGTTCGGCTTTCACCTGGAGTAACTTCAAGAAACCGATTCTTGGATGGCTGCAATGTGGATAGTTGTGTTCTCCGGAATTCCAGTGTCAAACATCACTGCTCAACCTACAAGTTGAGTCAAAAACTATTAAATCTTTGCTATTTCATCATTGTTAAACTGAAGATTATCAAGTTTGAAGGCGTTCATATCGTCGTGATTTCTAATCTAAGATTTGTGTTCAGACCAAAGGTTGGTTGGACCCTCCCGAAGCAGGTATACTTAACATGGAATTGGAGGTATGGTGACCAGTTCCTAACCTCCTCATATAATATAACCTGGTAATCCTACTGGGTAGTTTAAAATCCATTTCGAATAACGGAAGATATCGGGGTACTTTGTATTACGCATCAAGCTGTGGCAGAAGTAAAGGTTTTGTTAAAGACTTATGAAAATCCCCGCTGACACATGGACTCAAATCGGGGGCCTTTCTGTCACCATTCAGACAACCCCATTATTTCTACTACAGCTTTATTCCTATAATTACTTTTCTTCTAATCTATTTTGTCATATCAAGGAAAGAAGTTGTTAGCCATATGAAACTATGGCCTATTCATTATTCGATATTCTGTACTGCATTACTGTTAGTCTTCAAAGTGGTTAGATGATAATACTCATCTCTTAATTATCAGGCTTTCAAGTATTGCGTGATCTATGGGAGATATATGGCAAGATTTAAGCTTGAATTTATAGAACGAATGTAAAGATTCATCATTTTATTTGTAATCAATCGGCAATAACTGAAGGATTATGTTTTAAGCTGTAAATATTTTAAAGCAGGGATAGCCAACCCACAGCCCGCCGTAGGTCTGCATGTGGCCCGCGGAGCTAGATGACCTTTAACTTTCAATGTTGATATCAAACACTACAACACTCAGTTAAAACACAGAGCACGAATCACTGATGTTCATTTTGGGAACTTTTTGCGAGTAACCACAACTTAATGAAGTCCTCTCGGGTGACTAGCCGAGTGAGCAGGTTTTTTTTTTTTTTTTTTTTTTTTTTTTCAGCATATTTCGGCGATCGGATACTCTGTCGCCATCGTGTGCTCATCCGAGAGGTCTTTATTAATTCTCAACGCCGAGACAAACTTCGAGCCACAACTTCTTTCAACATCAATATTGATGCTTTTAATTCTGCATAGTCAAAAGCAGGCTTAAGATAATCGTATTGTTAATATTCCATTAAATATGTATATTTCATTTTAAGTTTTTTTCCCTTCATAAAAATATATATCTTCTCCAAGGAAGAATTGCATGCAGCCCGTTAGAAAATACTAATTCTAAAATTTTGCCCGGCTGCTGAAAATGTTGGTCACCTATGTTTTAAAGTAATGTCAAACGAATTCGTGATGTGTGGTCATTGTGAGTGTAAGACGAAAAATTTCAGACGAAAACGTCTATAACGGTATTAAATGCGTAAGATGTTTAGTTATTTTTAAGTTCTTTAGAATATGGAAACCGTGTAAGTATTTAAATATAACAAATTACAAAATCACCATTTGTTTTAGTCTGCAAAGAATCTTAAATTACTAAAGCCAAAGGCAATAACTGCTTTTTAATAATGATGCGGAAAATTTCATATACGCAACAATCTTCTATAACGCTTATTGAATCTTATTGGAAAAGTCGATTAGGTTATTAGAAATTAAAATTCGTACAGGTAACTTCTCTTCATTAGATCGTTCAAGCCTGTCACAGATTATTCTAAAGTTTAGTTGAGAGTGACATATAAAATTTTAATTGGTGAAAATTTACAGCAAAAATTTCTCCCTCAAAATTTTTCTCTCCAGTAACTGGGCCTTTGACTAATTAATTATTGCAGTAGTGCAACTTTTAAATAATTATTTTCCTTAATGAACTATTTTTTCAGTAACATAACCATAAACAACAATTAAAAGTTTTTTAGTTCACGGTGTAATGGACAAATTTAATAGATAACAATTAAAATGAATAAAGGAATAAATTGTGGAAATAAAGGTTGAGTGAAGTCGACAGCTGTGTAAACCGCGAGACCGGTAGTGATCGAGGCAGACGCTGACAAAGGCAGATTCAGCACTGAGCGAGCGGTATCGGGTGAACGCTTGCATTCAGGCAGCTTCGGGAACATTCGAAGCTGACGTCCGATATATGCTGAGTGGCTCTCGAGCTACGAGAGTTTTCTAGAATGTACAACGAACTTTGATCAAGGTCTGCCAAGTCAGTACACTGCTGTACTATATAAACGAGGTTTCAGAGGGCCTCGGGGCTCGGAAGTGTTATACTGATCGACGCCACCACTATGTACGTTTAGGAAGCCAGCTGGGTCCAACCGGGTCCGATCTCGGTTCCGATCGCGTTACCATCTGTTCGATCGAATGTTCCAGTAAAGTGTAATTGCTCTAAGTCATACATGGGCAACCCCCGGCCCCCGGGCCGGATCCGGCCCTCCGCCAACTTCAATCCGGCCCGCGAGAGATTCAGAAATTTCAAATAAGCTTCAAACTCAAGTCTCTCATTAATTTTCATTTGATTTTTCTATCTGTTTTCGTTAATTTGCTTTTTGTATGTTTGATTATGCTATTGTAATTCTAATAAATAAAAAAATGTGTGAATTTTTATCGCCTTTTTATTCACGACTAGCTACTTATTTCTTACCTACGGCCCGCGATTTCTTACCTACGGCCCGCAGCCTGATTAAGTCCCGAAATTACGCCCTCAGCTAAGCAAAGGTTGCCCATACCTGCTCTAAGTACTGTTACCAGCGCCTGGATTAGTGCTCCATGGGATAACCTAGCGTGTGTGGACTCGGACTAATGGAAAGTAATAAACGGGTTTAAAGCATTTACGGACTTTCTCTATTCGTGTCCAAGTTGTCTTTCAGGGGAGTTAGAGCCAACCCAGAAGCAAGCTGAAGAGAGGACGTTCGAGGACGTGCAGCACTCCATACAAGTAAGCGTTAAGAGGCTACTTCGGAACAGTGCCTACCACTTGCCATTCCTGGCTAATCGACTAATCACCCCACTAATAGTCGTCACAAGCTGTGGTTACGAGGGGACAATGACAATTCGAAGTTAAGCCGGTTGCAGCTTAGTGTTGGGTGACGAACAGTTGGTTACGTAATGGTAATTAGCCATTACAACGGTGACACATTATTAACAAGTACAAATTAATTAAAACTAACCACATCTATCTTGAATGACAATCTGTGACTGTATAAAAGCGCATTGTTGGAATAACATAACAGAAGTTTTTGTTACGTGATCTGGCTGGTTTCCACACTTATAGGGCTTCAAGTAAGCTTTAAGTAAAGTGTAAGAAGTGGAACATGAAAGGGATTAGTAGTAATAGTAGGAATTGAAGAACAAACGAATGTATTGTAGCACAGTATTTCTGTAAATTCTGTTGCAATTTTTATTTTTGGCTTATGGTTTTACGCCCCGTTGACGTCGGGAACATTAGAGCCAGGAAAAGAGGGTCATGGAAGATGAAGGAATTCAGCCATTACTGGCATGATTTGGAGAAACCATGGAAAACCCAAATCTGGTAGGCTGGACGGGGATTCGCACCCGCTTCCTCCCGAATGCGAGGCGAGAGTGTTACCGCTCACCCATCACACTCGGTAATACTGTTCTAGAATTACAAGTTATCCTTACTGCTCTGAATATTATCGTACATTTTAACTGCATTACGTATTCCATCACTTACGCCATACTTAATTATAACTCCTAACCTGTTCCACACTTCGCAACAAAAATAAAAGAGAACTATAAAAGCCCAGCTCATTTAAAACGTTTCTTTGTAACTGCTTAGCCAAAACAAGTCACGTTTTTCGTTCTACATCTAATGTGATACAAAGACCGATACTATTTCAACTGGGGAAGACACTGAACAGCTTCAGGGAGATCTGAACATGGTATTTAGTTGGGTACAACAACATGTAACAATTGCTAAGAAGAGTTAGCTTGTTAGTTACAAGGAAAAAGTAAAGATTTTATATTATTATAGATTATAGGAGGAACTGCTTGCTGAAGACTTTAAGTTTAAATATCTTGGTATCAAATCTGATTGTAAAATCATTTGGGCAGGACACTTTGGATAGGTGGAAGGGAAAGATTTTCAGATAACTTCATTTAATGGACAGGTTGATGTGAATGAACTGGAATCCAAGACCTCAGTCAGGCCATTGTATCAATGTGGTGGAATACTGTGGCTCTCACACTTTGGTTATCAAATTCAGGCCGCGGAAGGGGTACAAAGGAGGGAAGATTGATTTGATTGTTAGTATTACTGCAGAATACAGTCACTAGCTGATATGAAAGAGGAGGTGGGGGAGGGAGGAGGGGGGAGGGGGGAATGGGGAGGGGGGGAGGTGGAGGCCGATGAGCTCTGACGCCACGTTCAATCACATCCCAGATGTGTTTGATCGGATTCAGATCTGGCTAGTTGGTGGGACAACACATCAACTGAAACTCACCACTGTGTTCTTCTAACCACTCCATCATTCTCCTGGCCTTTTGACGTGTCGCATTAGCTTTTTGAAAATGCTACTGCCGTTGGGAAATGTGGTCGTCATGAAGGAGTGTACTTGGTCTGCAACCAGTATACGATACTTATTGGCCGTTATGGTGCCTTGCACAAGCTCCACTGGACCCACGTGAATGTTTCCCAGAGCAAAATTGAGCCGCCACCAGTATAGGTGTCAAGAAGCTGTTCCCCTGAAAACAATAGAATCGCACCCGACATCAGCATAAAGAATTCATCAGACCATGCAACGCTATGCCACTGCACCAACATCCAATGACGATGGTAACGTGCACATTTCAATCGAAGTTGCCGATGTAGTGGTGTAGAGTCGTCGGCTGCAGAGGCCCATCGTTAGGAGTGTTCGGTGCACTGTGTGTTGAGACACACTTGTACTCTGCCCAGCATTAAAGTCTGATAAAGTTCCGCTACAGTTCGCCACCTGCCCTGTTTTACCAGTCTGCCCAGCCTACGATGTCCGGCATCTGTCATGAGGGTTGGCCGCCCAACCCCTCGACGTTTGGACGTGGTTTCATCCTGGTTTCGCCACTTGTTGAAGACACTCTCCACAGCACTCCTCAAACACCCGACAAGTCGTGTAGTTATGCTCGTGCCGAGCCTCCAGGCCATCACAACCTGCCCTCTGTGAAACTCAGATAGATTGCGCGCCTTCTCCATTCTAAACACGGATAACACGCTCACGGATAGTACATGCACCGTGCGTGTATCTGACTAACAGTCATTCCTCGTCGGCTGACGCGGCTATCGTCTGAAAGGGCCTATATCGATAGTAGGTAAGTAGTCTTTATGTTCCGGATGATACGTGTATGTTGGCATAAGAAATAGGAGTAGTACATGGAAGGGAAGTGATGACAACGACCGCAAGTTGGCACTTTACCTCAGCCTCCAGGTAATGGCAGGGAGTGGAATAAAGTATCAACGAAAATGCTAAACAATATATCACAATCCCTGAAAGAGTTAAAGATTAAAGCTCGTAATTCGTAATAGGAATGTTGTGAAACTGCACTTAAAAAAATAATATTAAAATTATAATTAATTAAGGAATAGTAAAATGGGAAAGTAGGTGTATTTTGAAATTCCACTTAGGGCGGAAGCTTCATCGTTATAAAAAAAAAAATAAAAAAAAATATTCACAAAACAAATTTAATAAATTTTAACGTATTATCGCCAGAAGCTATCTTGATTAAATTATGTTCTTGTGTTTAAGAAGCCAAATAATGAACACTCTTACTTATTTGTTGTAGTTAATTGCTCTGTGAATAATTGTACAAATACACACAACATTTTATAAAAATATAGTAATGTTACAAAATATTGATAATATGTTTTCGAATCCTGTTCACCTTTCGTGATGTGCAAGTTACACAAACCAAATAACAAATTAAATTAGGCTGAAGTTTTTATATTTCGCGGGCATGTGATTCTCGAGACGTTGGTAACTCGTAAGAGTAGTTACAGGTTACCCTCTATGTTATGGGTGGCCAATAATCAAGAAGGGCGTATAAAATTGAAGAAATAATTGTAAACGTCGAGCGGCAGATGAAATACAATGAATTTTAAAAAATAGAAAAAAAACGCACCATTTGGTACCACCTAACTTAACCATAATGGGGATGTATTGTCTTGTTCTGTGTATATACCATAAATATGAAAGAATGGAGAAGGCAGTGTCGGACATCGGTCCATTCAGTCCTACCCTTCGTAATGACACAGACGGGGCACAAAGGTTAACGTGTCGATCCGACAAATGAACCATCATCAACAATACCGTAGGTAAAGCGAAGGGTTTTGGGATTTAGCACAGAGTTTCTGATACGTAACCTGGCTATTGTGAATCGTGCGCCACAATATCTCGTAGCCCGCCAGCACTGTCTGGATGGTAAAAATTAAGCTCCTGAAAGGATTCGTGCCAACTGACCCCGTGGCAGGCACTAAACAATATGACGCTACCGCTACCACCTTTTTTTTTTTTTTTTTTTTTTTTTTTTGGGCCTCCTTCCTCCCCTTCAGCCCTACCTTTCGCTCACCAATGAATAGGCTCTTTGCCTGGCTCTATACCTTTGTTTATTGACTCATGGGGTGTTCTGTTCCCCTTTTTCGTAATGTGATTTTCATTCATGTTGTCTAGTTTGATGTTTTCTTATTTTATTCGTTTATAACAATTAAAAAGTTTGCAAAAGAGCTTTTCTTTTGAGTTGGTGTCAGTTTGTTGTATTCTTCTGTTAGGTAAAACCAGTATTCTAGTTTTGTTTTGCTCTTGTTTGAGAAGGTGTAGTATACGGCGTGTCCTAGTAGCCACATTGTGGCATTATGTTTTGTATCGGGATACGCTCTCGTCTGTGGTCTTATAAATTCTTCTGTTCTGATCTGATTTTTTTGCGGTCCTGTTTACTATCGCGACTTTTTCCTTTGTCCATTCCCATATTTCTTTCATTTCTTCACACTCAAATCTGTGGACTAGGGTATCGATTTGTTGGCATTGGCTGCACTTGTTTGTATTGCTGAGATGTATTGAATAAAGTTTCTCTTTAGTGCTTACCATATCATTGACCACTTTGTACCACGTGGATTTAACTGCAAGGTTTAGCGTTTTATTGTTGACATTTTTCCAAATTTGCTGCCAGCTGCAATCTTTGTATTTTTCTTCTTGTCTGTTCCTTTGGTTTTGACGATTCATTTCTAGTAGGAGGTGTCTTGTTTTGATCTGGGGGTTTTGTTTGTGTGATAGGTAGCTGATTTCTAGGTGGTATTGCTTTATATGACTCAGTTTGAAGTGGATTCCTCCTACATTCACCGGTGGTGTTTTGATGATTGGTTGTAATTCATTTGCCAGTACGCTGGTTATACTTTGTGGTAGGCTGTTTAAGATCTTCTGCATAGTGGTAATAAATAATGCTCTACACTTCAACTCTATGTCGATTAGTCCTAGACCTCCTTTCGTTTTAGGAAGAGTCACTGTTGCATATTTAATCTTAAAGATGTTTCCTCTTAGTATGAAGTTACAAAGGCATGAGGCTTGGCGATTGAAGCTGGAATTGAGTTTTGAGACTATGTATTCATTGACAAGATCCACTTTCTGGTAAATATTTAGGTTCCTGGTGTAATGTTCTCTTACTGCTCCTCTAATCACATTTAGCTTTGTCCTCCAGTTTCTAGCTATCATTTTTAGTGGGCACGTGTGCAGTTCTACTCCCAAGACTTGCATTGTTTCTCTTTCTTGTATCCAATGAGGCTGCTGGTATGGAATGCCGTTACCTAGTTTCAACATTTTGCATTTAATTAAGTTTATTTTTGCCCCCGTTGCACGACAATATTTTAAGATGTTTTCCCTGATTATTTTTATTTCTTCGGCATTCCTGGCCACTGCACATACGTCATCGGCGTAGGCTCTGCAAGTGATTTTTCTGTTTGCATATTTTATTCCAGATGTTGTGGCGTTTATGTATCGCAACAGAGGTTCCAGAGCAATTGAGAACAGCGCCATTGATATGGGGTCACCTTGTCTTACAGACCTTTTTATTTGCACTGCTTTTGTTGAGAAGCCATTGACTAGAACTTTTGATTCTGCTTCATGGAGCAGTTTCTGTATAATTTTAATAAAAGAGTTACTGAATCCCATTCTCTCCAATGTCTTCCGTATGTGCTTGTGACTGACCCTGTCGAAGGCTTTATTAAAGTCGATGGACAATAACTCTGCATTTATTCCTGTTACTGCTGCGGCTGCAATGATGTATCTGTACTCGCTTAACCCTTTCGTGACCAAATTATTTACAGAAGTTGTGGAATTCTTTTGAGCACTTTATTGCGCTAAGGAACCACACTTAAAATTATAGTTTCAATCTTGAATGTGAATAATCTATAATATAAAAATGAATCGCAAAATGTGTTGGTAAGCGCATAACTCAACAACGCCTGGACCAATTTGGCCAATTTTTTTTTTTAAATGTTCGTTGGAGTTCAAGGATGGTTTTTACGGCGAGAAAAATTCGAATAATTGCCGGAAAAACCCTTTAAACAGCCCTTTTCTTTTTCCAACCCTTAAAACAGGGTTGTGGGTTTGTTCGCTTCTATGCATTCCTATACCATTTATCAGATTGCAATGAAAGTTTGGAGAGTTTTCGAGTGTGCGTCTGCGAAGGTTCCTGCGAAAAAAAAATCCAAAAAGTCACCCCCCTATTCCCCATAAAACCCCATAATTTAGGCAAAACCACATTTTTTATCCGATTTAGATAGGAATTTGTACACTTATACTTTAAAACAAAATGAAAAATACTGCCTACATACGGTTTCCAAATATTAATCCCCTCGCCCCCTTTCCACACCCATAATTTTTCACCCCATAATTTAGGCAATACCACATTTTTTATCCGATTTAGATAGGAATTTGTACACTTATACTTTAAAACAAACAGAAAAATACTGCCTACGTATGGTTTCCGAATATTCATCCCCTCTCCCCCTTTCCAACCCCCATTACGTTTTTACCCCATAATTTAGGCAAACCACATTTTTTATCCAATTTAGATAAGAATTTTGTGCACTTATACTTTAAAACAAACAGAAAAATACTGCCTACGTATGGTTTCCGAATATTCATCCCCTCTCCCCCTTTCCATCCCCATTACGTTTTCACCCCATAATTTAGACAAACCACATTTTTTATCCGATTTATATAGGAATTTGTACACTTATACTTTAAAACAAACAGAAAAATACTGCCATCATATGGTTTCTGAATATTCATCCCCTCTCCCCCTTTCCACCCTTATTCCGTTTTTACCCCATAATTTAGGCAAACCACATTTTTTATCCGATTTAGATAAGAATTTGTACACTTATACTTTAAAACAAACAGAAAAATACTGCCAACATATGGTTTCAGAATATTCATCCCCTCTCCCCCTTTCCAACCCCATTACGTATGGTTTCCAAATATTCACAAGGTCAATCGCTTTGCGGATTAAATCTGGAAAACCCATGCTTCTCACATGGTCAATTATATGTAGCATGCTCACGAGTGGGACAGCCGGAAAATTTATTTGTTCTTGCAAAAGATGGAAAGACTAAAAATATTGTATATGCTAAAACACTTCAATAACCGTTCTTAAATTAAATTTCAAACACAAAAATAAAACCACTGTCTTGTATTGGTTTTGTATATTTAAATATGTCTGTATTGTGTACATATACCAATTTAGAATGAAAAACAGGCACAAACCGTTCGTCCATTTACGGTGAAGCTTTGTTGAGTTGTCGACGGGATGACGGAGAAGGTTCCTGTCAAAAAAAAAAAAAAAAAAAAAAAAAAACCATCCCTCCTCCCCATAATTTAGACAAAACCACATATTTCATCAGATTTCAATGGGAATTTGCACACTTATACTTTGAAACAAACAGAAAAATACTGCCTGCATATGTTTTCCAAAGCGCATCCCCTCTCACCCTTTCCAACTGAAAATGAATGAAACAGCAGTTTAAAATTTATATGTAAATATTTTTTCTTTAATCTATGTGCCTACTCAAGTCCAGCAATAGTGAAGCATTGCCGGGTCAGCTAGTTATTCTATAATTACAAAAAAATTAGTGGGAACTATTGTTCCCACTGAACTCTGGACTAACTCAACTCGGGAATTTGAAAAAAAATATTTATTTATTTTTAAGTGCAAAAAACATCAGAAATATTACATTTAAACATGTATTAATTTGTGTTGTCATTTGAGTTCACTATGGTGATGTACTAAGGAATATAGAAAAGCATGGTGCTATACACAAAGGTACACTACAGCTGCTACACATTACTTTTGTTCTCTTTTCTTTGCCCTTTGTGCTACATTAACGGCATTTTCTGTTTGACATGTTTCCAATATTCGCTAGCTTCTATTGTCAAATCGAAACCATTATCATCACATTGCACAATAATGTTACCACTAACATCGTTCGAAATTTGTGAAGTATTCGCTGAATCTTCATCAGAATCTGAGTCAGTATTGAAATCTGAATCTTCTGCATCTTCTGGTAGGGAGTGCAAAATTCTCAGAATCTCTTCTGGCCTGAGCCCAGGCATTCTAAACAATGGGAAACGCACAATAAACAAAATGCCGATTTTACAGCTACACAGTTTGCACATCCCATACGGTTCAGTGGGATAAATAGTTCCCACTAACTTTCCTTGCTACACAGTTTGCACATCCCAAACAGTTCAGTGGGATAAATAGTTCCCACTAACTTTCCTTGCAATATTTCTGTGGTTTTCGATGAAATTTACTAAATACAGTCATTTACTGTCTCCTTAGAAAATATGAAAGTGGAAAAATATAAAACAAGTCACTTCATACACAACAGAAAAGTGCAGAATACAAATATAGCTGTTGTGGTCAAATTATTGGGTCCCTTACACTCAGAAACCGCGCCACTGCATTTATTGACTAAAAATGTAGACATACAACAGCTTCTGCGAGCCAGTTGATAAACTACACGTAGTTACCACACTATAACAGAGATGGGAGCACTAGTTAGACGTAGGAACAATGATTACCAGTGAACTTAAGCTGAAAACAAAGAAGTGGGAACTATAGTTCCCACTGGTCACGAAAGGGTTAATGTCCCCATGATTGTTCTGCCAGGTACTGCACAAACCTGGTGTTCCGCAATTATTTTATTCATCAGAGGCATCATTCTTTTTGTCAGTATTCTGGTGAACAACTCCTACTCTGAATTTAGTAGTGATATAGGTCTCATTCCGTCTAGGGTTTTGTTGTTGTGGTTTTTTGGTATCAGAACTATTAATCCTTCTTTGAAGCTTCTGGGTACATTAGGTGTTGTAAGCACATCATTAAGTGCTTCGTCATTTGTTGCTCGATGGCTGGCCAGAACTGTAGGTATACTTCTACTGGAATGCCATCAGGGCCAGGCGATTTGTTCCTTGGGCTTGTTTTTATAATTTCTTCTAGTTCTTCTTCTGTTATTCTACGTTACAGTTGTGTGTTATCATTTGCGTCGATTCTGTTGCACACCACACTGAGTAAGTCATTGGAATCTTCCTCGAATACTTTCCTCATCGTATAGTTCCTAAAAGTGCTTATAAACTTCGTTTATAATTTCCTTTTGGTTTGTTACAACGGTGTCTTCACCGATTCTCAAGTTTTTAAGAATTTTAATCCTTGCTCTTTTCTTTTCACGCATATAGTGGTAAATTGAAGTCTTTTCCTCTGGTACAGCATATTTGGTCTTAGATCTAATCATCATTTGCTCCAGTTCGAAACGTTTTATTGCTACTAGTTTCGCTTTTATTCTTTTTATTTTTATTATGTCTTGAATTAATCTGTCCGTATTCCGGTAAGCATCTCTTAGACAGGAATAGTAAAATTCCGCTGTTTCCTTATGTTCTTGCTTCTTTACTTTCCCGTATTCTATCAGCATACGGCGCAGTTTTGGTTTCGCGCATTGTAACCACCAATCTAGTTTATTATTGTATCTCTGATATTGCCTGATAGATATTTGCCATGTTTCTTGGAACATTTCATTAAGTTCGCGATCTTTTAGGAAAACAGTATTTAATTTCCAGTAGCCTCTTCCTCGGTGAATTTCTTGTCTGCTCATATTTATATGTATTATGTAGGCGCTGTGGTCTGAGAAGCTTACAGGCCATACCTCTGCACTAGTAACATCGGAAATGATATCTTCACTTATGTATATCCTGTCAATTCTGCTTGCTGCGTCCTTCGTAACGTATGTATAGGATCTGTCAGTTCCATGTTTTGTTTCCCAAGTGTCTTTTAATCTGAGTCCTTTAGATCGTTGCAGGCGTTAAAATTTGGGAACTGATCTTTAGGGTGTAGCACGCAGTTAAAGTCACCTCCTAATATCAGACTGTTGGTATTTATTGGTAGGAGAGGTAACATATCTTCTTTGAAGAAGTTTGATCTCTCATTTGTTTTGTGAGTCCCGGAGGGGGCGTATATGTTACATATTGTAACTGCTTCAATCGTGACTGATATTCCTCTGCCATTTTCTATATTGATAAGATTATTGTAATTTATCCCCTCTTTCATCAATATGGCAGTTCCGGCTTCGTTGCCTTGATTATATACGTATTCATATCCTGTTATGTCAAGGACATTGGTATTACAAACTTCTTGAAGGAGGGCTAGATCTACATCAGCGGCATATAGGAAGTCTTTTAAACATTCTGTTTTTGTTTTGCTTGTTATTCTATTTAGGTTTATAGTTGCTATGCAATATGTTTGCATCTCTGTCAGTACTTGCTGCATTTCCTTTTTATCATGCTGTCAGTTTCTTGATATAGTTTTCTTCTCAGGTTCTTTTTGCCATTATTGCTGTATCTTCGTTTCAGTTCTTTGCGGATGCTCTGAGGTTTCAGAACGTTTGAGTACGCTCTGTTGACTCTCCTTGTGGTCGGTCATCTACCCAGCTTAGATAGGTGTTTGCTTTTTCTTTGTCTCCTTCTAAAAGCACATTGGCATCTGAGGGTAGTTCTTCTATTGACATTGGTTGGATTTTTTCGTTTGCTTGTATTCTTATTTTCTTCCCTTTTGCTCTCGTGGTTTCATTACTTTCCACTTCTTTTGACTTTATGCTTGTCTGTATAGTGTATGTCTCGGGTCTCCTCTTTGCTCGTATCTTTCTACCAGCCTTATCGAGTTCCAGTTGAGTCCACTCCATTTCATCAGCCGTCGACTGAGGATCATTCGTCTTTGTGAGATCACTTCTTTCGTTTTCTGATTCCATTGCTTCCTCGATTTCATTTTGGTCTTTAAGTATTTCTATTAAGTCTTTCCGTTTTTTTGTTTGTGTTGTTATTGGATTTCCCTGTTCTTTACAGTTTAGGTTCTCCGTCTGCTTCGTTTGGAGTTTATCTTCTTCTATTTGGTTTGTTTCTCCTATTTCCCATGTTTTTTCTTTTTCCAATTGTGTTTTTTCTATCATTTTTGCTATTCCGTCAGCTTTCTGCAGTGGAGGAAGTTGCAGTGTGTTTTCCGGTCGATCGATTCCATTGCTTTCCTGAATAGCTGTCCGCTTCACGTATGTTAGTGGCAGCGATGTTGACTGTATTTCTGTTGTTTCGCCTATGCTGTTAACTTCCTGCAGTGGAGGAAATTGCTGTAGGTATTCCGGTCGATGGCTTTCGTTGTTATTTTCCTGAACAGCTGTCCGCTTCACATACGTTAAAGGCAATGTTGCTGCTTGAATTCTTGGGCAGTTTGCTCTTATGTGATCCACGGAATTGCATACAGCACAAGTTCTTGGCTGGCCATCATACACTACCAAAGCACGGAAACCACACACATTGATATAGGAGGGGATATGCCGAGATATTTCCATTTTTGCTATTCTCACTTTGACTGTTTGTATCTTATGTTACCACTCAACTTATCTTCCATTATCTCTATTACTGTTCCGAATGGTTTAACTGCGTGTAATATTGTTTCACTGGATACTTCAAAGGGAAGATTCAGTATTCTTACATGTCTGATTCCCATTCCTGCATTGGATACTTTAACACTGCTAACGTTTCCGTCTGAGTGATTGAATTTCAAATTTCCGGAGTGCAACTCAATTATTTTCTCACAAAGTTTTTCGTTTGTCATTTTCAGGAAAACACTATTCTGAAAAGAATCTAACTGAATCCCTACAATTTCTTCGTCATTCAGTTTGACCGTGTCGTATAGCCACTCGTGAATCTCAAAGGCCGTTGGTCTAACATACGCTCGGTCAAACGCAAATTTCACTGTATTCTTTCTTGTCAACGTAGCATGCGCCATTGCTTACCTCTTCTGTTTCTTTGGCCGATGACTGTAAATCTTCAGCTTCTTACAATATCACTATACTCTCTTGAATATTACTTGGAACACTTAAACACTTTAACACTGTAACTCGGAGCTTCGCGGCAGTTGTCCGTTTAAACGTCCGTACCCGCCGGCTGCTAGCACCGAACTGCAGCCTGAACCAACGTGCCGGGATTCTGACACTGCTAAATATTGTATATAAAATTCCAGAGACAAAGAGCTACAAATTGGTATGTTTTGTATACACAGCTACTGTGGTTTATGTCGACACAACGTAGCTATTTCGATTCCAATCTTTTGATTACCAGCAGCGCTGTTTGCTCGTAGATTGCGACTTTTAATTAGCCTCAGCCTTCAGTGAAATTGGTTAGTGAAGTGCAAACTACTGCTTTACAAATCACCTATGCTCAGGAGGTTTCTGCTAAATTATGTGTATCAGTCTCACTCACTTGCAATGAGCGATCCCTGAACTATCGAACTGAGGCGTGTAGTGTTCGATTCTTGACCCTGTCATCGAAATCATGGTTTTACATGATTTTCCCTACGGAAACTGCGACGGAAAGGATTAATAAGAAATTCCGTCAACTTTCTCCTTGGCTAATCTACTGTATACGAGGCCATGGACCGTACAACAGCTTTCTGCAAAATTTTAATCTTACAGCTCCTAGCAGGGTTGAGTATAGAGAAGAGTGTACCTAAGAGAAAGGAGTGTGGAAATGTCGAATAACGGCTGAGGTAATAATTTCAAACTTCAGCTGCAAGGTCTAAGTATATATGACCTGGTGCATACACAGACAAACTGAATTTAACTGTTTAAAAGTGCACAAATAATTTCACAAAATTAAAAGCAGAAATATCTTGAATGGAGGAAGTTAGAAAGCAAGCAGTCGACACAGATATTCATCGTTACCCACGGGAGCCACTTCTTGTTTTCTCAGAGGAGTCATCGTTGTCATTAACTGCTGGCGTCCCTTATGCATTCCGGGATGGTAAACTCCTAAAGCAATAAATCAGTTGATTTCAGGTGAAGCAGTCACGGTGGCCGACATAATCCACGTTGGGAAACCTGAGTGCAAGAAAGTACTAATCCCGTCGTTTTCAGTGAAATTTATAGCATAACGTATATTCTGACTTAAAATTCATAGAATAAGTATCCTACATTAAAAGTTCAATGTTTTGATACGCTTTCAGCTTATAAACGTAATTTCTGGATTAAGTAGATCTTAACAGAACGTCGACAACGAGATCATTACAGATGAGAAGCGGTTGTGACACAACAACTGGAGGAATCGGTCATGCACATGAAACAACGATCCCGACAGATCCCTCATTGCGGAAAACAAATGAAAACTGAAATTTGGAAGGCCAGGAGGATTAAGCACTCGAATATTCTATAGTCAATCCAGAACGTCACCGTTCACTCGCAAGGTTTTTTCCTTGTGCACAACTTCAGTCGGAGAACAGCATTTTCAACAAAATTTTCATTTTGCTAATAAAGCTGGAACAAAACGCGGATTTAAGAAAAAATGAAATTTTGACGTAATAAAGTGTGCGTGTCAATGCGATAACATGTGATTTATGCCAATACACTAATGATTAGTATTTTTTAATTATGATTTACAACACTATTTGTTCGGTAATGCTTGAATATGATATGTGTGTTAGTGGTCGGTAAGAAATATTTATCATGAAGCCCCATAACTTTTATCCACTCTTTTTAATTAATTTATGCGGTTATAATTTATCACACTTAATTAATTATGTATCAAATCTTAACTATATGGCACTTCAGTTGTCATTTTAACAGAAACATAAAAAGTTTCCTGAACACTATGCCTTCTTCAATGTGCTGTTCCATGTACTGGTATTTCGCACTGCTATTTTAAATATACGTTGATCGTTGCGACCAGTGATGTAGTTTAGATCTGATTTTGCAAATGACATCACTAATCCCTGTAAGTGTGTTTTCTGGTGCTCCAAGAAATTGTACGGAAACGTAGAAACTCAGGACCCGAGAACTGAAGTTTCATGTCTGCAAACAATTACGAGTAGCGTAATAATTATCGCTATTATCTTCAAGCAGGCGGCCTTGGCTGTTGAGTCATTTTCACTGTTTTTTTGACTTTGTACTCCTACGATAATTAATTTTCAGGTTGAGTTCTCTAGTGAAACATGAGAAACAAATTTTCTGTTTAGAGATTTATCGCGTGGTAGGATCTTGAGTACTTATATATACAGTCCCTGGCCAATTTATTAGACGCACTACAGTTTTTATGCAAATTTTGATTTGTGGCTAACTATATAAGTTTTATAATACATAAATTGCAATAAAATTATTATGTGTAGTCTGCTTCATGACACAGGTCATATAACAAATAAATAAAACACAGTATTTGTTGAAAATATTTTATTTCAAATAATCACAACAAAATATTAAAATATTGTGAAAATGAAAACATTAGTTTTAATATCTTGTTGAGCCACCTTTCGCAGCTATGAGAGCCTTAATACGACGCGGCATGCTGTTGATGCAGGATTGTACAGTGTCCTGCATTTGTGGATGATGATACCACACATGGATGATCTTCTCCAATAGCTGCGTTTTTCTCATGATGACATCCTTTGCCATCTCCCTCTTCATGAGTTCCCATATATTTTCTATGGCGTTCATGTCGGGACTGTTACCTGGCCAGTCCAACAGGGGGATATTTTGTTCCTTCAGAAAGGTTTTTACCTACCAGGCTGTGTAACAGGGAGCGCCATCCTGCATAAAAATAAATGGTTCCTCATTTGGGAACCATTCTCTGACCTGCGGTATTAACCGTTTTTGCAAGACTTCTTTGTACTGGTCTTGCCTCATTATGCCTTTAACCACATAAAGACGTCCTGTACCCTTGCCACTGATGACAGACCAAATAATCACCTTTGTTGGGTGTTTTACATTCTGAATAATGCAGTCGGGATGGAATTTTTCTCCTCTTCGACGACACATGCTGACATTTGTTACTTAAAATTTCAAACATGATTTCATCGCTGAAGCATACCAGTAAAAATCAAGAAACTTAATTAATATCTTATGAATAAATGTACGTAGCATCTATCATATCGTAAATAATAATTTTAAAGTTAAATTACTGATCTCCAGAAGTCCACATCCATATCACACCACTGTTCAGCCCACTTCAGATGTTTTGCTTTCATTGCAGCTGTTAACTCCGGTTTTCTAGCAGGTCGACAAGCCTTGAAATCAATGTCCTTCGACTTTCTGTGAACAGTGCGTTCAGATGAATTCACATTAGCCTCTTCCAGTTGAGATTTTATCTGTTTCGTTGTTGCAAATCTGTTTTCTAGACAAATTCTTTTGAGAAATCTTTCTGACCTTGGGGTGAAAATTGGCTTTCTTCCTCATTTATTCTTCCTTCTGGGGCTCAATTCTTCACCGGAATCAATTTTCTTCTTTATGAGCTTCATGCTAGCGTTGGATAATTTCAACCTTCGTGAAATTTCCCGATTGAAATACATTTTTGTATTAACGAGGTCTTTAACTTCTGCTTCTTTACGTCGTGTAATGTCTCCTCTTTTACCCATTTTTAAAGGTCACAATCAGTAATATCTGGTTATTAAACAATCACTTGTGATGTCAATATTACACAAATGATAACAAAAGTGAACAAAGAAACAGAGCAGTTACACGTGAGTACGCCACTGAACAGGTCCATACCTGTAAACTGTACTATGCACACCGATAGCCACAGTAATTCAACAATCCAATGTCAAATAGCAATAATAGACATAAAATTCAACAATGAACTAAGTGCCCTAAATAGCTGTTATAAATTTTATGATTAATTGCATGAGAAATAGTACTCAACACGTAATTATTACAAATAATACTAAAGATTTGCAGTGCGTCTAATAATATGGCCAGGGACTGTATATACGTTAGCTGTATGGCTCATGAATAGCGAGGACATTAGAGCCGGTATAAGATTCTTGAGAAGGAAATAAAGTGATATAAACCATGTCCTGTAGGAACAAACCAGCCTACTTGAATCGATATACTGGGAAATAAGTAAATACGAAATCTAGAAGACTGTACCTTGAATAGAAAAGAAATATTTCAAAATGTCATTACCGCTAATCCACCATGCTCCTCTTTACTTCGAGTTAATACCAAACAAGTATTTCCCAGGAATATGCAGTGACTTTTCATTAGTAATAGCAGTAAACACAAATAATAAAGAAACTAAAAGTATAAATAAACTTATTCTTATATATTAATATGTTCACTTTCAACAGTGGTAACAACAGAATAATCGGCTAATACTTTAGATGTTATGCTGTTGGCGATATAGGTGGTTGTCATATTATTAACAAAATAGGAAGCGCTCAGAGTTTATTTACATTACGGAAAGGATGATGCGATGGTGTCGGAAAGAATAACAGATTTAGTATTGATGTTTTATTATCAACCACGAATTTACTCTTACATCATACTTCTGCTCAAGCTAACACTTTAGTCTCCTCTCGAAGTTGCTATTTTTTTACTTTCCTTCAATAATTGACTAAAAACTGATGTTATCATCGGCAGTGATAATTATTTTACTATAAAAGTGTTAGGGAATGAATCAACTTAGCGGAGAGTGACAGCTCAGGAAGACAATCGCAGAAGAATATCAGTTTTTTAGAATGCGAAAAATATTTTTAAAAGATTCCATTGCACTAGCTACGCGCTGGCTTCAGAAAATCTTAAATAAAATTTAATTTGATTTTCTAGTTCTGAAATGAATACAAAGGCAGCTAATAAAACAAATAATATATTTAGAAGCCTTCAGTGATATACTCAAATCTCTTTACTATTTTTGTCTGATCAAGCCCTATGTAGTTGATAGTAGGTTTCGCCTAGGTTTAATTCATATATAGAAACAATAAAACATGTTTAAAAAGTGTACTCATGTACTGTTATACATTTCCTAAGATAGTTGTTTTGAAAAAAAAGAAGAGTAGCTTACACAGTGCTCCCTGATAACATTTGGTTTTAGTGTGCCTGCGTGTGCGTTACGTTTATAAATTTGAGTAGTCCTAAATTAGCTTAAGGAAAGATTTATTAGAATCATTTTTGTAGTGAATACAAGTTCTTAACTCACTACTGTCAATTGGTAAAGAAAAGCATTGTAAAAAGATATGAAAGACAGGTCACGCAATATCTCGCCGTATGGAAATATGACTTTTAGATATAAATAATCCACGTGGACAGAGAGAAAGTAATAATGTTGACAGAAAAGTCACTAATGTATGTTATGGACCCAATTCTGATCCTAAATGCAAAGCTATCACTTAATAAATATTAACATGATTTAACAATGAGGCCGAGCCCGGTGGTAACATTTGGGCCTGGCAGTCGAGAGGACGCGGGTTCAATTCCTTATCCGCCCATCCAGATTTCAATTTTCCATGGTTTCTCGAAATCACTACAAATAAATGCCGGTATGGTTCCTTCAGTAGATCATAGTCAAATTTCTCCCCGTTCCTTTTCCTTACTCCTCTTTCAGCTCTAATAAACTCGACGGCGGCGACGCCCTAAGCTCGAAGGAGTAGAGCCGTGAATGTCATAGTGACAAGGGAAGCGCTCGGATTTGAGATTAAATTCTGAAAACCCTTCCACATGGCACTGTTATTACGTATAACAGATGTGTGAATAGCAAAAAGAGACGTTTAGAAGCTTTATTAGTGATTACGATTTTTCGTTGAAATGTGACATTATTTTATAGAAGAATTTTAAAGGCCTTCAGTGAAATCTAGTAAGTTCAAGAGAAATTGTTTGAAATGTTAACTGTTATCTCTTTAATGTATCATTTGCGAAAAGTTACAAAATGATTGGTGTGACCACGTGCGTATGCTGTTCATTGCCAGACGGACCGCCGGCTGTCAGCCTGACCTTTGCACAGATTGCAGTGGCAACTGCGGCGTCATCGCGATCTGGCATCGGGCCACGGTACTGCAGTGCCTCCGGCCAGGAAAATTGCTTCGCAGAAACATGCGTACGGCATAATGAATACGTAACGCTGTTGCTGAGCGGGCAGGAACTGTTGTCAGCTACGAGACAAATGCGGACGTATAAATCCCTAACTTAAATTTCTCTTAGCTCTTCGCTTGTTAACGGTGATGTCACTAGGGCCTGGCTGAGAGCCAGGAAACGGAAATGTAATCGTCAATAACTTTCGTAAAACAACTGTCTCAACATTTTCCCGGAACAATTTCATGGAAACATTGGAAAATATATTTGAACTTGTCAGGTAGTATTTCACGAATTACCCTTAAGTCTTAAGATTATCAAACTGTAAACTACTTGAAATTTAGTCCTACGTAAAAAAAAAAAAGTATGTAGTAGAGATAACAACAGCCCAGTACTAATACAAGACGGCCGTGAAGTAGATCACAGCGGCGACAAGGCTACCGTATTAAGTACCGAAATTAAAAATTCATTTAAGGACGAAAATATGGAAAACATTCCATTTTTTCCACATTGTGTGGAATTAGAAATGGATTCGATACAAATTGATAGTGTAGGTATTGTAAAGCAATTATAGCTCTTGAAGTGAAGGAATGCTCCGGGTCCTGATGATTCACCACTGCGAGTATTTTCAGAGTATGCGGAGGAAATAGGACCA
This sequence comes from Vandiemenella viatica, assembly GCA_031002005.1. Taxonomy (NCBI): domain Eukaryota; kingdom Metazoa; phylum Arthropoda; class Insecta; order Orthoptera; family Morabidae; genus Vandiemenella; species Vandiemenella viatica. Next base: position 217,042,376 of record JARYHS010008074.1, on the reverse strand, counting down.
TTTTTGTCTAATATATTCTGTAAATATTTATTACAGAATAAAGTACCTTCCGACTGGTAAATTTTCCAGGTAATTCCTTTTTTTCAAGAAAAGAGATCGGAGGGATCCTAGGAATTATCGACCCATTACGTTACCATCTATTTACAGTAGAATACTGGAACATGTTATATGTTCTAACATCATGAAGTCTCTAGATGAAAGCGAATTACTTATAACGAACCAAGACCGATTTAGGAAGAACAGATCGTGTGAAACACAGTTGGCTCTTTTTTTTCTCATGGCGTAATGAAATGATTGACGCAGGTTCACAAGTTGACTCTATTTTCTTGGTTTTTCAGAAAGCGTTTGACTCCATGCCATAAAGCCAACTATTAGCTGAAATTTGAACGTACGGTATATCAGATCAGATTTTTGAATGGTTGCGAGCTTTTCTAACTGGTCGGTCACAGTATGACGTTGTTGACGGGGAAGCCTCTTCTGATCTAGATGTTACTTCGGGCGTACCTCAATGTAGTGTAATAGCATCACTTCTTTTCTTAATTTTTGTAAACGAGTTGCTATTGTTTGCTGATGATGCAGTTATCTATAGCGAAGTAAGGTGCTCTGGCGATTGTTTAGAAATTCAGCGTGATCTGGACATTATTTTGGAATGGTGCCGTAAATGACAACTTACACTAGTAAGTAAAAAAGTGCAAAGTATTGCGCGTAACTAACAAAAAGAATCCGTTTGCTCACGAGTACAAAGTTAACAGCTCAGTTGTTGAGACGGTAGATTCTGTGAATGTTTTGGGGGGTAATAGTACAAACAACATGAAATGGGACCTGCACATAACTTCCGTTGTGGGTAAAGCTAATTTTAAGTTAAGAGTCATAAGTCGTATTTCGAACAATTGCAACGCTCATACAAAGGAAATAGCTTATAAAACTCACGTGCGTCCACATTTAGATTACTGTTGTGGAGTTTGGGATCCTTATCGCAAGGGATTGATTGACGCGTTAGAGAAAGTTCAGAGGAGAGCCGCTCGATTTGTGACTGCTTGCTATAGTTCTTACAAAAGCGTCACAGAACTGATACATGTATACGGCTAGGATTGTTTGGCAGACAGACGTCGGTTTCGTCTGAATTTGTTTGGGAATATACGAAATTCTTCTTTCCTAACGAATGAAATGAAATACTTCGTCCACGAACATATTAAGGTCGTAATGACAGGAGAGATAAGATTAGAGAAATAAGATGCCGTACCGATGCCTATATGAATTCTTTCTTTTCTCGGGCTGTTTGAGATTGGAATTTTGGTATAAAGCACACTCTGCCACCCACAATATTTGTGAATTGCAGAGTATGGATGCAGATGTGGACGTAGAAAGACCTCTGTGTGAACAGACAGTAAAATCCAAGCAAGAATAATATATTTTCGTATGATTTGTGATTTCAGTTGTCATCCAAAAGCAATCGTTGAAAATTCCGTTTTTTATTGGTTCTACAAACTGCTTCTCGAGTTTTATGTGATGTACTGAGTGTAGGTCGTGGATAATTTCACTCTCACTCTTCGGTTCCCGTCTTCATGGATCTTGAAGAGAAAAACTTAAATGGCTCTGACCGCTGATTCTAGAATAATATAGTTCATCGCGTGATTTATGCTATCACCAATGTCTTCTTTTTAAGACTTGATATTTATCTTGATTCAATAAAAAATATTAAAAAATGAAAAAAAATGTAAAAAAAATGAAGGTAGATGCGAGGTTCAAATCCTCGTCCGGCCATTCAGATTTGGGCTTTCCATGCTTTCCCCAGATCACTGAAGGCGAGTGGCAGCATAGTTCCTACAAAAGGCCGTGGCCGAATGTCTTCCTGTTCGTTGCCCCCCGTCCTTTCCTACCTATAAACATGTCTTTCTTTATTACAATAGGTAGCCAAACAGCCACTAAAAGAACGGAATTACTAGTGCCTGAGCAAGTCTTCACGGCACGATGAATCACATCAGAATACCCAGTGTCTTCAGAATGACGGCTCACACCAAAATCTCCCCTTTTTCCATCGTTCACCGCTCCAGCAAACCATGGTCATTTGACATGAAAAATAGTAAATATTAACTATTAGTTTGCTAGCAACAAGCTGCTCCTAGATTATCGACCATAGAAACTGGAAGAATTCACACTATTGAAATTGAACTTATTGTGAAGCTAATGGAATATTATGATTAATATCGGCAATTCCCCAATAGTTGATCTTCTTTGGATAAACAGATGATAATGGATTAATTATTGATTATTAAAATAATTTCGTCTTAGCCACATATTCTGGATGTCAGTTAAATGTAACTTGATTTTTATATATAAAAAAATTTTTTAGTAAGGAATTTACAAACAAATATTGACATCTTTATTTTCCTTTTAACAAATAAAAGTAAATGACCTTCATTTCTTCCGACAAAACAAATGACATACGTAACTGATATTATTCATTATTTACGGCCAAAGATATTTGCAATTCAAGTTTGGTCTAGCTCAGCGGATGGTATGAAACATCTCACAGGCGTTACTGAGCGTTTGAAAAATTGAGTTCTAGTGAAAAGCTGTTGTGGCACAAACTATGTTCCGTTACCGTTATTAGGTAGGAGCGCTGAGTGGAGGCGTGATACGTAAAACAGCAAATTGTCACTGCGTTATCTCGGCTCCGCGCTGAGGTGGCAGCGACAGGTGGTGTGAGGCGATGATCAGCACCACATGTGTCGTCCTGGGAAGTCGTGTTCAACAGCCACTGTTCATCAGCGTTGGCGTGTTCCAGACACTGGCCAGCAGATTCCAGTCGAAAATCCAAAGATTTCAGCACGTCCGCAAGAAACCGCGTATCGCTCCTTCGCGATCGGTGTCGACCAATCACTTGTCTCCTACAACCAAACTCAGCGGCCGATAGGCAGAATTTTACGTACTTTCCAGCCATACCGTCATCTTATTGACTTTTCCACTTTCACTTCTCCATGCACAGCAATTACACCCACTCATTCGTTTCCGCTGTTCCCTTACATATTTCTACCATACGTCACTGTCTGTCCTAACCTCTGCAAAATACCCATGTCGTTAGCAAATGACGATAAATTGTCTCTATTTATTTTCCTGTTTATTAAAAACCTGCTGGGCCCTTACTGGCTTATAGCAGCCCGGCCTTTGCCGTCTAATCCCCGTAGGGATTCCTGGCTTTTGCTATTTACCTTCCTCCCAGGTAGCAGGGACAACCGCAACTATATTCAGTTTTCTGATTTGGCTTCTCTGCAAGTGTGAATAAAGCGCAGATATTTCTTAAGAACTATTCGCTAGCCACTCTAATTGTTTTGATCAAATGAAGCACTACACTATTAAACACACACTTCTAATTTGCTTGGAGGTTTATTAGAATCGCAGATACACAGCATGTTATTCCAAAATCGCAGCCTACCCTTTCGTTACCAAACAAACTGCTTTTGTAACCAAATTTTACAGATAAGTCAACACCAAATTCATAGAATTATTCAGTGGATACACACTCGCGTTGCCACTCCATTCCTTGATCAGAAACGCTTGTTTTGTAGCCAGCTTGAAAGCTCTGGCTACAAAACTTCGCATTCAGTTCGTCTCGGAAGGATGTCTGATCCATGAATATCTTACCGATAACCTACTGTACATGCACGCGACTTGTTAGCAATATTATATAAAATGTTTTATTAGATTACGTAATATGTCAAAGTCCTGACATATTACAGATTTAGATAAATTCTATCACTCTAAAATACTTGTAAGAATTCATTCACACTGCATGTAAAGTGATTATTCGGTTTATCGTTCCTAATAATGTGTGTTTGCAATGGACGGACTGATAAGTGGAATAAATATTGTAATTACCTACTTTATTTGTGTTTTTCTTTTAGATGAATCCATTGTCCCTTCAGAGTAGCATATGACAGAACGTGTGCAAGTACTACACTGACTAAACTTCTAAGTTTGTGCCGTGAATGCATCCTACTTGCATAGATCAAATGAACTCCTTGGTAACTGTAAGTCTCTCTCCATTTTTTTGAAGGAAAGGGCGGGGAGGGTAAAATTGTATTTGTAGATAAGCAAATAGTCACAAAATCAATACTGACAACTAAGTACGCAGAAACATCGATTAGAATGTCGCAACTGATAATTATGTACAGCAAACACAAGCTGATCACCGAAATGGAACCAACGTTTAACATATATACTTTTCAGTGGCTGCAACAGCAAAATTTTGGTAATCTTCTGAATCCCGATATATATCTGCATCTATACTTTGCAACGCACCAAAACTGGTGAGTGGCAGAGGATACTTTGCACCAATTACGCCGTTCATTCCAATCTCTAACAACGTGAATGATGAAGGTACATGCTGGAATAAGTACGCCATTCTATTTCTATTACGTTATCTTCTATTTGTATCGTCATAAATACGTTGTTGGGATTTCAGTGAAATCAAAAATAAAATAAGTTATTAACATGTTAACCAATAAATTTATGCGGGAACTACGCCGCCTTCCTGTAATTGAATTCCACTCCATCATGTGTGAAATCCGTGAGGTTTTCGAAAGGACTATGGCAATAGTTGACAAAATGAATGTGCTGCTCATGCCTGTGGTTTCTCGATATTTTTAAACAGTACTTTGTGTTGAGGATCACATACACTACAACAGTACAAAAAGAAGACTTACAAGAGTTTTACACGTCAATCGCATTGCAGATTTCTTAGAAGTCTTTAAATTTCGAAATATGGATCACAGTCTAGAAATAGCTGATCTAACTTTACGCTGGTTTGCACTGTTATATATCTTATATCTTTAAACGAGCAATTCTTGGATATATATATATATATATATGCCTATATGATCTCGGAAACGGCTATGACGATTTGGATGAAATTTCATATTTAGATAAGGTTTTGACTTTTAAGATTACCTAAATAGTTGTCTTCCCTACAACAAAGCGAGTTTACAAAATACGAACAATTTTTTCACTCGGTATCTCGAAAACGGCCTTAGTGCCATCTCGTAGACAATTCAGGTACCAGAAAGCCTACAAATAATTTCTCTTTGATTTCAAAGAATATTTAAACGAACTGTTCTTGTATACTGGCTGAGCCTTGGAAATATTAGCACTACAAGTTTAATTGTAAAACATTTAAAAAGGAAGATAATTAAAAATTTATCATTGGTTTTGTCAGAGGTGATACTTTACAGAAACTTCTTTGAAAACAATATTACCGGTAACAGTTATAAAGTAATCGTCGTTTATTTTTGACCATAAAAAGTGGTTGTTAGTTTGCCATTAAATACTACCACGCGAGGTATGAGCATAGTTTTATCGGAGTGAATGAATTTAGCACTGATGATGTTCTATCATTACCGTGACGTGACAATCTGATGACGAATTCTTAAACATATCGAAAACAAAGAATAAATGTTCTTAAATCAGTTATAGGTATAGTTCCTTGTGATTTTTGCTACGTTTCTTCTGGTCCAGGCCGTATTTCAACCTAACAACAACCATTAGGAACAAAATAAAACATTGAAAGTACATTTCCACCGTGTAGACATAGTGGTCTTGATGGATTTTTTTTCTGGTCCAGGCCGGATCTAAACAAAGTGCCGCAACATGGCTACTAGGCCACACAGTACTATATGTTTGTCAACATCACGATAAAGAATACAACAACTACATTTCCCTCATGGAGAGAGAATTCACTAAGGCGACCACTTCTCCCCGATACGTCAGCTCATACGGCAACGCACTGCAGTCCCTCGTAATGGGCGGACATCCAAGCATCCAGTAATAACACACACAGGGGCGATAATGCTGAAGCCCGCAGGAGAAGACTTCTCTCACTGCAGCTGCCGAAGAAAACACAACTCACCGAACGACTATGCTGCAAGCCCACAAGAAACGTACATTGTGAATGATCATTTTAACAGACTATAAGAAGCATGTATCTCGGATCTCGCATGCAAGAAGTCTGTATCTTGCATCTTAAATCTTTGTATCTTGTACCACACTTTGATTTTGTGTCTTGTATCTTGTACCTGGCATTGATACCTTGAATCATACAACTTGTATTTTGCACCTAGTACCATATATCTACGAATTTTGTAACCAATACCTAGCAAAGTAATAAACAAAAAATAATAATTCATCATCAAGGGTTATCGTAGAATCCCCTTAATTACCACATATCTCGCACCACTAATTAATCCCTAATAATAGAATTTTTCTTTGAAAGCAATTTATGAAGCTGTCTCGCAAATGAATCTAGCGATTTGGATGAAATTTCATATGTGGATAACGTTTTTAACACGATTAAAAAAAAAAAAAAAAAAAAAAAAAAGGAGAAATTTTTGTATTTGGTTTCTCGAAAACGGCTCTAACCTCTTTACGTAGAAGGTTCGGATACCAGTAAGCCTACTGATGTTAGTTCAGCTTCTCTTTGGTTAACTGTGCACCTCAAAACGCCTTGGAAGCCTTCATGCCTTTAATCAAACTTTACTCGAAATCGTGGATATTGAACAGAAATCGAAAGATGCCGAGCGAAGATCGGTCACCCAAGTATTCTTGTTAATATGGTGAATCTTCTCTGATATAAAAGAAACTGGCGTATTTATTGAAAGTGTGATAGTATTGGACCATTTTTCATTCCAGACTTTGGTTTTTTAATAATTCCAGTCAAACTAAAATGGTAACTGGCTGACAGTTAGCATTCGTCGTAGATCATGTAGCTTCTTCTATTAATTGAAGATTCCGAAGTCAAAAAAGTCCTGCGCCAGAGCTTGAGATGTCTCGCAGTATGTCTGTAGCATCACATTCTTAAGCTAACGTAACGTTCACTTGGTTTTGACCTCATCACTTGGAAAAAGTGAGCCAAGAACATCTTTTCTACAATGCCGCTCACACTAACATACTGCCTATGCAGTGTCTGGTGTTTCTCTGCTCATATAACATATTATTTCCGAGGAAACTTAACAGTTGTTGGTTCAGTGTATAGTACTGGGTGAGTCACTTGACAACAGTATATTTACCTCCGCTCGAAAATTCCGGTGAAGGCTGTCCACTTCACACGGCTGCTAGGTTGGAAGGTGGTTTTCTTGTCACTACAGGGACTCACTAACCGGAACTTGACTCTCAGAGTTACCTGACCTCCAACTGTGTGCGTATTAATGAGGAGGAAATGCTGACGTCAAAACACAAAAAGCTGCATTAAAGTGTCTAGTTAACTTATTGCAGTGGCCTAAGTAATAAAAATAAAGTAGAGCTGTAGCGATTGGAATCTCTTCTCGAGCACTGACGTAATCGACGTCGAGACGTCAAGCAAAAAGTAACCATCGCAAGTTCGTAGGTATGTCTTTTTTTGCAATTAGGAGTGTTGGCCTTGATTATGTTAATTAATTTTAGCTAGATGGTAAATGAAATTTGAGACACTAATTACAAAAAGAAGATAATGCGGTTCTGAAATGACTTACAATAATCAGAGAAGTTAGTAAGAACTACGCAAAGAAACAGAAATATCTAAAGAGCACTTGTATAATTTGTAAAGGTGAATCTAATCCAGAAATTTTAGTGTCACTTGATTTTTGTATTCCTTAAACAAGTAGAAACAAACGTTGCGTAAATTACGAGGCTTTTGTTTCACAAAATTCTGAAATTCACTACGCAATTTTCCTATCTTGAAAATTTTTACTAAGAATTTTTTTTCAAACGAAGACAAATTTAAGAATATTAAGTATAATCAAATATATTTCAACGCCAAGAAGTCTTTTATACCTTCATAACGTATACCACCGTATCATTAGCTTGTGAGAATTTTTGTAATTATCAGTGTCTTAAGAAGAATAACATTGTTACAGCGGCATGAAAGTAACATGTACTGTATATTCATTTACAAACTTCCAACTTTATTTACGTTAGAAGTGATTCAGTTGCTTGAAAGATGAAAAAAAAAAAAATCTGACTGTCTCTGGTTTTGATATTTCGCAAGTTAACACATAATTTTTAAATAAATTTATTCCTAGGCGAAAATTTAAATAATAATTTGGACTAGCGATTTTTACGATTGAGAAACAGTTTGATAAAAAAAAAAAGATGTTAAGACGTGGGAACATACCTAAATTCTTTCTTCAGTAAGAAAAACTAAGACAATGTTCAGAAGTGATTCTGCTTTGAAAGAAAGAGCTGTCTCATTATTTTAGTATTCTGCTTTGTTTACTTCAGCGTCAATAAAATATTTGTACTTTTAATTAAACAAAATTCTCATAATTTTGTTACAAGATTATAAGCATTGGTAAAATTAATCCTCAACTTCAAATTGTCATCAGTTTCGACTGTGATCTTTTCTCCTTGTCTTCACCACAATTTTATAGAAATTGGCGCACCTAGAAGGAATGAAAGTTGAAACAGATATGAAAATTACTAATTACAATATACAGCCAAATAAGTCGTACATTCGTACAGTTTACAAGTACTTTTAATACGTAGTTAAAGTGATAGAGCATCTGACTACGACCCGAACGACCGAAATTCGATCACCGTCGAAGCCGACGACTTTTCATCGAAGCGGCTCGCGAGTTCCACACAGTGCGCTGTCCAATGAGTACCGAGGAGGAAACTCCGCAGGAAGGTAAAGCTCTCACAACGTCACATCCCTTCTAAGGCCAAAGATTGTAGCGTGAGTGCAGAGATCTTCCTCCCTGAATCTTGCGGGAAGTGGCAGCAGCCGTAAAAACGCCGTAACTTTTATCATTTTTGCCACTCCTAGTGCGGCTGCTTAGGACGATGCAGTATGTCATCTAATGCAATCTTGTGAAAGTTTAAGCCATAGTGGATGAAACTGCTTTTCCATATCTTATAGGTCCGTTAATGGACAAAGACAGTCCTTTGAAACTAATATTGCACGTGTGCCGTTGAGAACTGATTCGTTCAAGTCGCGCTAATATGATAAACACATAAAGCTGTAGACTCTCTTGGACGTATCGGTGTGCCGTCAGTTTTGTATTGATAACTGTCAGGGAAGACCGAGACCCACATGAGATTGTCTTCACATAATGACGTCCCCAATTCTGGTTGTACGGCACTCAACACTAAGTCCAATATGGTTTGCATTCCAGTTTTCCTCAATATTTAAATACGAAGGTAATCCCAATCCCATCAATATCCGGTTTCGTCTCTATAGATAATGAATCGCCCTTACTCAGCCATCCATACCAACCAGTCTACGACAAAACTGCAGATGAAGCGTCAGAAGAAGACGGCTTAATGTATGTCGAGAAGGCAAGACTTCATTTGCAAATTGCCGTACAACAATGTGTTTATATTAATGCCACTGCACGTCTTTTGGCTAACGGAAAGAGACACCGTTAATAATGCTTGTTGCAGTCGAACGATGGAACGAACCTTCCTTTCCGATTGTCTTCGATGATCGCCTAGAGCCTTCTCGTCGATTGAGCTCCTTCGTAATCCCGTTACTCCCAACCCAATTGCATCGCGCTGTCAGAATGGTTCAGGTGGAAATTTTTCGACACTGACACCCTGGCTCGCAAGGTCCAACTATCTTACAAGTTGCGTGAAGCTGAGTAGAATGTGTAGTCGATGCTTGCTACCGACTCGATGACGCTCGCCCCAAAAGCACACCGAATATACTGCACACAGATTCGTTTTCCAACCATTCACCTTGCTGGAACGATAACGTCCCCTGGTGGCAATTCTACGCATCTATTGCAGCCAAATTAAAATTAATTGCAATATTATCTACGACTTTCAACCGTTTTGGATCATTCGTTCTGGTTGCACCAATTATTATGACAAACTGTGCATTTGTCGAAAATGAGTGGATGACTGTGATTGTAATGGTGTGTTGAGAACTCCTAGGGAGCCTCTAAGTTCAAGTTCTAGACACGGAACAGCTATTCATTACCAACAGTTTCATGTTATCGTCTCTCCGTGAACACAGGGGAGATATTTAAAATTTAATATATGGCTTCGGTACACAATGTAGTGATTAGGATCCATGAACAGTCAGTACCTATTCTGCTGTGGTGGGCTTGTTAAAATTTCTTATGCCAACGCGAGTCGAATTGGCTATTCCCGTGTAGAACGCCAAGCACTGTTACAGCGCCTTAGCAATCATTGTCATATAGCTAATACAGACATGAAATTCCACGACGGTTTGATCCAACTTATAATTACAAAATCGTCACAAATTTCCTCTATACAGGTACCTTTCAGTCTCCCAGTCAAATAAGTGCCTGGAAGCAATGTAATGTTCTCCGTCTTCCAGTATCTGTAAGGTACTTCGCGTTTACCAACACATATGTTTATATTAATGCGATTTTTATTAAAGCATATATACTTTCTATGAAACTGAGGCTGGTGGGTGAGTGGGAGGATATGGATTCTAATCCCTGTCCGGGCATTTAGACTTCGGTTTTCCAAGGTTTCCTGGTATCACTCCAGGCAAATGATGGGATAGTTCCTTCAAAAAGTGATAACCGATTTCCGTTGAGTTCCTGGCCACCATTTCTTTACCGTCTCAAATGACATCGATGTAGACAAGGCGTAAGGCCTTAAGAAGTAAAAAAGAAACCATCTACGACCAGTAATGGCGCACGCACAACTGCGATGAATCTTCTATATCTATAAAATGAAAACCGGATATATTTGAAGTATAAAAACTCAGAAACTACAGAGCAGATTTCGATGGGGTTTTCACCGTTTTAAAGATTAGAATCTCAATTGAAGTGTTTGATAAGTCTTATGCCACAACGTAACTTAACGCCGAGGCGGTAAATGAAAATCTGAACGTACAAGCTGTAAAAATAATACATCGTACAAAAAATAATAGCCATGTTATCACATGTAACGTTTACCTTCTTAAATTTTGGTTTTTAGTCTTTAAACCACATACATTGCCGGCCTCGGTAGCGTAGGGGCTAGAGTGCTAGCTCCGCGTACCGAAGGTCGCCGGTTCGAGTCCGGCCGAGGGCATGGGTGTTTAGTGTTGTGTCTGTGAATGTCTTGTCCGTGTTGTAGTGTCCTTATGTCAATACATGATAGCAAGAAATCACATTGAGCTGGCTGTATGGCCCAGTAGCCGAATGCCATTAAAAAAAAAAAATATAGAATGCGAAGGGAAAACTACATAAGTGGAAAATATTTAAATTAATTTTAATCATACAATGAAAAAATCTTTCGATATCTTCTTTGTTTCTTGAAGCTACTATCCAGTGCTGCCATTTCTACGGATTTATCCTTAGACCTACGTATTTTTATAAAAAGTTAGAATTTTCGGATTTTGTTAAAAAATCTATGGATTTTTGCTATTTTTAACTATTTGTTAATTTTTCCTTATATTGTTGTTTTGTTAAACTTTGGCGTATAGTGTTAATGCATTACAGAATTGTCGATAATTTTATTGTTAATCGTTTCCTTGCAACTGCTCGTATGAACCAACGATTGAAATGAAGCTCATATTTTGTTTGATTATAGATTTTAAAGATCTTAAAAGACCGTAATACAGAACTAATGGCGCACTCTTTATGCACGGTGACACGCTCGTTGGCACTGCTTACAAAGCAGTGCCTTCCGAGAAGGCTTAACCAATACCCGAGAGTCAAAGTGCCCGCAGTATTTAACATTTCCTGTTACTGAAGATATACTAAATTTAATGTCAACAAAGAAAATAGATAATGTATAGTCCCCCACCCACAAAAAAAAGAGTAGGCACAGCAGCAGCAGCGATGAAAGTGACGATGCATAAAACAGGTTCAGAGCTATTTCTTACTTTCAATGTAGAATATTATTATGTATTTCGAATACATAATACCTGGAAATAAAAAAGTATTCTTAATTTTGACTCTCTCTTCAATAATTATTGTTTCAGTTAATGAGTCTCCGGATTTTTGTAACCAATCTACGGAAATTTTAGCGGCCATCTACGGATATTCAGAGCTAAGAGGCTGGCAGCACTGTAACTATCTGAGGCCGCATTGCTACAATCTCTGATGTTGTAAAATTATATTCGCTGTGGATATTTAGTAATGCATATTTCACGGGTATGAACATGAAAATGAACTGTTTAAAACCTTTACTGAAGAACCCTTCGAGAAAAATGTTGCTTTTTGAAATTACGGTCTTTGGCCGCACAGCTACAATTTCTGATGTTTGCAAGCGAATTAAATTATCGCTGTTAATAGTAAGTAATGCGCAACTGATGGCTTTTAACATGAAATTGAGGTGTTGAGAACCTTTAGTGTTGACATAGTGTTATTTTTTTTTTATTTATTGGTGAGCGATTCTGTCTTTATCACATTTCCTGAAAAAAAAAAAAACATTGTTTCTATTGTTTCATGAATCGCTGTGGTTATTGTGATAAAACTTAGTACACATGTTCCTGATATGGCTAAAAATATCTCTTTTCTGCTACACAGGGGGTTAGCCGTTTAAATATGTATAGAAAAATGGAACTACTCACATTAAATTTAATTCACGAGTGTAAAAAACTGACAGTTCTATCATTATCGTAAGCGAAAATCTGATGATGGATTCTTATGGAACTCAGCAAAAAAATTCTAAAATAAAGAATAACATTTTTTGATATCTCACTTGGTTTTTGAGATTTAGCATCTCAAAAATCAGTTATAGTTCCTTGTGCTTTTGGTGACGTTTCTCCTGGTCCATGCTGCATTTCAACCTAACAACATGCACTGGGAAGAAAATAAAACACCTATAGTGCATTTGCATCTTGTAGATATAGAGGTTTGGTGATGCAACATCTCGAGAACTAAGCGAAATATCAAAAACATTTATACTTTATTTTAGATTTGTCTCTCCAAGTTAAATACGAATTTATTTTTAAATTTTCATAAGGCTGCATTTCAACCTAACGACGTCAATTTTGAAGTACGATATCACGAGAACTAAGCGAGATATTAAAAAAAAATACTTTCAATTTGAATCATCGAGTTATATAGGATACCATCAACAAAATGCGGCACCACGGTTATCGTAGAATACCCAAAAGAACTTACCTTCTTTATAGGCTTCAATATTCACTGTGTGTGCAAATAAATCTAGATCATACCGGGCAACGCCGGGAACTCTGCTAGTAACTAAATATACAAAAGATTGCAGTTGTCTACCGAAACTAATTTTATCTTACTCACCTACAAGAACACAAAACCGAACTAGCACAGAAACAATGTTATTAAACAAAGCCAATAAAAATGCTAATCGTAAGTTGAATGAACGTGAAAAACACCAAAAGTTAATAATGGACTACCAGATTTTTACTATCGCAAACACATTTTAGATATTGCCTTAACACAAATCCACACATTGTATTTAAAATTATATTCTTGGAGATTCGGTATAAATAAAGCAAGATTGAAAAAAGATTCTATTTCATAGTGTGGGTTATCAGTGTTTAGAGCTCCCCAATCAGAGGACCAGGTTATGTTTTCAATTCTTTCACTGAAAAATAAAGCCGCGAGCAGTTGTCAATGTTTTTAGCTTTTTTTACAATTTCTATCCAAAAAACTCTAATCAATATGAACTAAAATTTGATATATTATTAACCATTTCCTGTACTTAAACAACCATTACTGAAGCACTTACATTTAATTTACAAGGGAAGTCCCAAAAGTAAGGTCTCCAAAACATTTATTGTCTACAAAAGTAGTTTATTTTCTATAATATATATCTCATCTTAAAGGTTGAATAATTATTTGTTTTTTCTATATAATCATCACCATTTAGGTCAAAGCACTTTTGTAGACGCTGTGACTATATTTTTGCGCCCATATCATACTAGCTTGCCGCCACGTCTTTGAGGAAGCGTTGAACTTCATCTTTCAACTCTTTGTCGGAGATGACTCGCCTTCCGACCAAATTTTTGCATGATCACGTTTCTCGAAACTGTGAAAAAACTCACACGGGTAATAAAACTCCCATTACAGTCGAGACTTGGAACCCAGTGACTACCAGCTTTCCCTAAGCTCAAAGAACTTTTGGCTCGAAGGAGATTCAGCATCTAAGAGGTGAAAGATGATGTTCAACGCTCCCTCAAAGACATGAAGGCAAGCTGGTATGGTACTGGCGAACAAAAACTGTCACAGAGTCTACAAAAATGCATCGACCAAAATTGTTATTATGGAAAAAATACATAATTGTTCGACCTTTGAAATAATGGCGGAAATTAAAAGAGAAACACCCAGACACGAATGGTGGAATTTTAAGAAACTTCATAGATATAGTCAGGGTCATACGCAGAATAAATTATAACGAATTTTAATGGATCAGGCTAAGTTTATTTCCTTTAGACACAGTTGTCAGTAAGAAGTGCGTCTATCTTGAGCACCTATACATTCGGGGATTCTTGTCGGCATTGAATCAATAAGTATTCGTCCACAACGTTCAGCACCTTCTTGAGGTATGTATCTCTACGCCTGCATACCAGCTGTTGCATAGTTTTTGTGGGGTGATCATGTGATCTAATGTGTCTACTCCGGGCATCCCAGACATGCTCTACTGCGGACAAATCAGGGGACCGTGCGGTCCAAATTACTATCGAAAATCCTTGCAACGCTTGTGCTGTGATGGTAACAGTATGAGGACGGGCGTTATCTTGTTGGAAGATGCGATATGGATGGTTGGCATGAAGGGTATCAGAAAGCACGCCATCCACATAGTGGTGGGCTGTCATTGTGCCTTCAACAACAACCAACTCAAATTTGCTGTCGAAACTGATTTCCTCCAAACCATGATACCAGTGTCTGGACATGTGTGATATTCTGAAATCACAGCAGGGTAAGCTGTTTCTCCACTACGCCTGCGTACCTATTGTCGGTTATCACTTTGACATAGACAAAATCAAGACTCGTCTCTAAGCACAACTGTATGCCATTCATTTACTATTTGAGTTTTGAATTACGCGGATTAGACGCTGATGGCAATGAATCAGGTTAATGGAACACATTGCATAGGGATCAGAGAGTGTAATTGGCTTACAGTCGTCCTGGAAGTGACTCTCTCTGTAACCACTTCTTAGATCTGGCCTACAGTCAACCGTCTACCACTAACAGCCACCCACACAATTTGGCGGTCTGCACGTGATGTTGTGCTTCTGCATGGACCTTTGGTTGCTCTAGGAGTACTAGAGCCTTCTTTCATCCATTATATAACAAGTCTGTATACAGACATTGCACTATGGTCAATCGTTCGGGAGATTTCACTATATGCTGCATGCATCTGAATCACGCCACTTCCTCTACCTCTCTCACAGTTAAACATTTGTGTGTAGAGTTTCATCACGCTTCGCCTTGCCATACTTGGTAAACAGAAACGTGTGAACAAAAAAGATTTATGTTACACCACTTATACTCTAAAAACGTAGCAATTTTGCATAGTAAATAGGCAAGTAATTATCGTACCATTACATGTAAAATTTTCAATTTGTAATCATTTAATACTCCTCATATGGGCATACTTGGGGCCAAATTTCTTTACAACACTTCCTAGGTGTTGCAATTTTAATTTTCACCAGTTATTATGGAAGATAAATTAATTTAATCCTTCAGAGACCTTACTTTTGGGATTGTCTTGTAGTAAGTTCCAAGAAAGACAAGAAACAGATTTTATTTTTCGGTAAATTTGCCTCATGATAACACTATTTATTTAATTTTGATACATGGTAATGAGTAATCTATTTGATAAGTGGGCCACAATGGCAACATTTTAAGTATTCAAGAAACTATTTTGGCTAGTGTAATGACACCGGTTCTGTCAGGTGCCACTAAATTAATGTAGCGTATCACAACGCAACCTATTGCGTATAGTCAAACTGTTGGTATACCTCATGATCATCAGACAGTTTTTAAACACTTTAAAACAAACCTCAAGTCCACACGTCCTGCTAATATATACATACTTACCAAGGCTTCTTTTACTGCAAATTGGACATTTGGGAGTGTGAAAATTTTGTAGGTAAGGGAGTCGCGGATTAGAATAAATTACCAATGGAAGAGCTGAACATTTTATCTGAGGTAAATTAGACCAAAAATTTATGCAATACAATGATAGGTGATAAAGCACTTACCATCGAGACATATGGTTCATCTCAACTGAATTGAGCATTAATCGACCTTAAAATCAATCCAGCGTTAAAATTACCGTATGTAATATAGTGGGAGAGGAGATACAAAATTTTGCTTCATTACTCAATTCCTTTTAGTCCTTTAACTATAAACACTAGACTGTTTATTTTGGTATCGATATTCTAATATCGACTGCCTCCTGAATACACTCAATTTGTCATTCACTAAAGTACACAATGAACACTGATAAACGAAAAGCTGAACACGACGTGTTTATTTCTGAAGTGTTATGGAATTAATTATTTGAGTCGGTTCCGTACAGTAGTTTTGCAAGGCAAATTCTGCGGTCGTATCAAAGCAATAGACCGATCAGTAACTGAAGCATTCAGTGGGTTCGTTTATTAATTCCGACCAATTGTAAAAACTTTGCAGAGTAATTCCGATCGTTTAACGTAACTTTTACTTGATGAACGCGTTTACCCCGGGTCTCGAATCCATATTACATTCTGCTATGTTGATACCCCTCTTTGGTTCGATCCAAGTTCTCTGCCAAGGAGCAAGAGGGTAAAATTCTTGTAAGATGCACCAAGAAACAGCGAAATGGCAAAAATCGAATATAACACATCTATTATAGAATTGGGGATCATGAAAGGTGCTTCCCCCAAGATTGCGATTTGAAAACGTTATCAGAAGCAATCGGACGATCACTGGGCAACGGTATAATGCCGGCCAAACCTTTCATACCAGAAACATCAATAAGCGAGCCCTTATCAGGGCCACAGTTAAAGATTGTCTCCATCAACATTGAAGGCATGTCATCAGCCAAGAAGAATTGCTATAAGACCTATGCAATCAACACAAATGCCACATTTTATGTGTACAGGAGACACATAGAAGTACTTAAATGCACCGACCTAAAATAAATCGAATAATCCGCGTGGTTGAGAGACCTCACCATAAATATGGAAGTGCCATCTTCGGCCGACCAGATGTTCAGATCCTACACACGCCATTCACAGAAGAGAACGACATCGAAGTCCTTACCATTGAGTTTAAAAAATGCACACTCTCATCTTTATATAAACCAACCAGCAGTAAATTCACTGTCAAATCACCGTTTAATTTCCAAAATCAACACCTGCAGATTGTTATCGGAGATTTTAATTCTCATTGTACTGCTTGGGGTTACGACTTCGACGAAGAGAATGGCATTGCAGTAGAATAATGTACAGATGTAAATCAACTTACTATCGTACATGATCCCAAACTGCCAGCATCTTTCAACAGTGGGAGATGGAGACGGGGCTACAACCCTGATCTAATATTCAGCAGTAATCACATCAGCCAGCAATGAGTGAAGTCTGTCTGTAGCTCAATACCAAACACGCAGCACAGGCCAATAATGTGTGAAGTGTTTGCGACAGTGAGACCCCAGAGAGTTCCTTTCCGCATAAGGTATAAATTCAAGAAAGCTGAATGGTCCATGTTCACAGAAATATTGGATGCTGCTGTGTCTACTATTGAACCAACACCAGAATCATATGACACATTCACTGCAACTGTGAAAAAATGATCCAGAAGATCCATTCCCCGTCATACATTCCGGGTCTCACCTCAGATCTAGCTGCCCAGTTCATGGTTTATAAATCACTTTTCAAAGATGATCCATTTGGCGAAAAGGCAGTATAAGCTGGTAATCAACTTATCTCATCTCTAAGTGCAGCAAAAAGAGACAGCTGCATCAAAATATTAGAAGAGCTGGACCTGAAAAGAGATAGTCACAAGGCATGGAGACTTCTAAAACGCCTCAACAATGATCCATCGAAGATCACTGGACATTCCAATATAAACGCAAACCAAATTGCACATCAGCTACTCAAGAACGGGAAGGAAATTCATAAACGTGGACCATCTATAAAACAAAGAAAAACGCATAGAAACAGTCAGGAAGAGATGAACAACCTCCCTGAGCCCTTTAGTATGTCAGAGCTGGAAAAGGTTATTCATGAGTGCAAAATAGTAAAGTCGGCAGGTCTTGATGACATACGATCAGAACAAATTAAGAACTTCGGATATAAAACCAAAGAATGGGTTCTACAGCTTTTTAACAAATGTATGAGCTAATGTCAAATTCCGAAGGTGTGGCGGAGGACGAGAGTCATTGCGCTGCTGAAACCTGGAAAAAAAGGAAACAATAAAAAAGATTTTAGACCTATAGCGCTTTTGTGTCATCTCTACAAACTATTTGAACGATTAATTCTGAATCTTATCCAGCCTATGGTTGATCCAAAACTTATTCCACAACAAGCTGGCTTTCGTCCTGGCAAAAGTTGTATTGGGAAACTGCTGAATCTAACACAGTTTATAGAGGATGGATTTGAGACCCGCAAGGTCATGGCCGTGGTCTTTGTGGACCTGTCAGCAGCCTACGATACTGTTAACCACCAACTATTACTTGACAAGGTCTACAATCTGACAATGGCCACCGGATTAACCAAGCTCATCGCTGCTCTTCTTGATAATCGTAGGTTTTTTTCGTTGACTTTCAAGGACAGCGCAGTCTATGGAGGCTACAAAAAAATGGTCTACCACAAGGTAGTGTACTGGCCCCAATCCTTTTCAACATTTATACAAACGATCAGCCATTACGTCCAGCTACCAGGAGCTTCGTGTACGCTGATGACCTAGCTCTAGCCTCACAGAGCACAAAGCTTGAAGTTGTAGAAAGAAATTTGTCTGCTGCTCTTGAAGGCCTATCACTTAAGACCCAACCCTTCAAAAACTGAAGTGTGTGCCTTGCACCCAAAAAATAGGGAAGCTCATAGTAAGTTAAAAGTAATGTAGTCAGGTATCGAACTGCAGACATGTAACACCCCAAAATATCTGGGAGTGACACTCGACAGAACCCTCACATATAAGAAGCATTCCATGAATTGCAAAATGAAGATCTCTACAAGAAACAACTTACTGCGCAAACTAGTTGGATCACAGTGGGGCAGTCAACCACAAACTATACGTACATCGGCAACGGCCCTTTGTTACTCTGTTGCAGAATATGCATGCCCAGTTTGGTATTCATCATCTCATACCAAACAGGTGGACGTAGCCCTCAATAACACCTGCAGGCTAGTGACAGATTGCCAGTTGATAGGCTTTACAAGATTTCGGAAATTGCACCACCCAGTATCCGGAAACAATTGGCTGCGAACAAGGAGAGGACCAAAGTAG
This sequence comes from Vandiemenella viatica, assembly GCA_031002005.1. Taxonomy (NCBI): domain Eukaryota; kingdom Metazoa; phylum Arthropoda; class Insecta; order Orthoptera; family Morabidae; genus Vandiemenella; species Vandiemenella viatica. The sequence continues at coordinate 217,023,024 of JARYHS010008074.1, read as the reverse complement.
AACGGGAAAGCGCTCGTCCACTGCACAGCCATACACCACCAGCCCAGGGACTCAAATCCAGGAAAAGCTTTCTGAGAACATCACGGTAACTAATTGAGTCACCTGAAAAGGCAAGAGCACAGTTGTAGAAAATGAAGGTTCCTAACATCTCGGGACCACTGACAGTTGCAGAGCGCTTGCCACCTGGTCATGCAGAGGACTGGAACGTCTGGCGGTCCTTAAATCGATTGCGAACAGGAGTGGGCAGGTCCAAGGAAAACCTAGTGAGATGGGGTTATACTGATACCACCAGTATTAAGTGCGAATGTGGTGAAGACCAAACTATGAATCATATGCTCGAGTGCCGTAAGTGCCCATCATCTTGCAACAACGATGACCTGTTTCAAGCAAAACACAATGCAATTGAGGTTGCGAAGTACTGGGCTAAGTGTGTTTAAGGTTGTTGATTTGCACAATATATTTAACTGTGTATTTTGATGTTTGTGATACGAGAATAATAATAAATTATAGAATTCCTTCTTCATCCCAATTAAAATTTACAGCACTCAAGATATGCGGTGAAACTGCACTTAAGGGGGATCGATGTAAAATATTACCACGTGGATTATTTTAGGATACATAGGCGTGATCTCTGACACGTGTACAATAGTTCATTGCACTGTCTGGTGGTTTACTGGTAAGGAAATTGACTGACTATGAAATTTTCACGGCTCCCAAGCTTGAGCTTCAATTCTGTCTGTTATCTGGGTTAAACGCGGTGGGATGCTTTGTAGTTCGGATCCTGTTTCAAGCTGAAGAGCCTCTTTACATTGCAGAATATCAGGTAAAATTCCATTACGACGGAGGTGGAAAACGACAAAATTAGAATCTAGGCTAGTAGGTTATTAAGAAACTAGAATTTGTTCCAATTTATTGCTATTTTATCTTATGAAACTGAAAATACTAAGTTCGCTGAATTTAAATTATAATTTCAATTGGAAGGTTTATACATAAAAAAGAAGCAACGTTGAAGCTTATATAACTGATTGGGGTGCATGAAAAATTTCTAACCTAGTTTAGCAGTTAGTAACCAGCGAGTAAAGCTGTGTGTTTGACAGACAGGAATAAAGTGTTTTTTATCTTTTTTAAGCAGGACGTAACGGCTGAAAAACATCGAAGTCTTTATAGAGGTATAAGGATTGTTAACAACGAACTGAATGAAATAAATCATAAGTTTTGTAAGGAAATTATCTTAATATTTGTTTTTAGTGTTTTCTAAAAATATTGGAAAATCATTCTTGATGGTTTTAGCGAAAACTGAAACCGTGTCATCACGGAAGACAGAAAAAAACTTTACCTGATACTGAAAAGGCTAGGTAAAAGTGAATCGAATCGTAGGATAACCAATTATTACAAACTAGTTTAAACGTCAGTTAAAAATGACAGGTACAGGAATGACATCGCTAATAGTGAAAGCAGGCATTTGTTTCTGTTGGAGAGCCTAAGCCTTTGAAATCATTGCCGAATGTTGTTACGGGGGGGCAGGTAAGGATTGGTAGTGATTGGAGGAAAGAAGAGCAGTCAAGGTGAAAGGGTATATGAAAATGAAGTGGTCAAGCAGAAAGTAGAAAAAAATATTGTCCAGGAAGTGTTTCTAAGTAAAGTATATTTTCAAAAACTAATAACGGTTAATTACTATATTTTTACATAATATTATCAACAACAAAAATAATACTTTTATCACATACTTTATGATATATTTCGTGATACGAGTAAATTATTTTTCTAATTGGAGTCTCGAAGTATTTACTTAGCATGTTTCTTGCATTCGGAAATGAGTGGACAAATGTAACAGATATCACGGCCATACTTCTTTTATTAGCATTGATATCTTCAAAAATGAAACTTTAAACCACCAAAAATTTCTGAAGGGAACCTTGAAAATCATAAACATGTAAATCACACAATGAAGGTCCAAATCATGAACCTCCGTATAGAGGTGTGAATTTCATGGGAAGAATTTGATTTCTCAGGAAATATGTGAACTACTGGAATGATGGTGCAAGTGGATTGAAAAATGGAGATACGCTAGACCGAAACATTACTCCGTAAGAAGCCCCTGGTAGGCTAGTCTGGGTACGGAGTGGGCCGGTTCAAGTTCAAGGCGAGCGGAGCGAGCTGAACCTTGGGGTGTCTACTGCAGTGCGATGGGTGCGTGACGGGGCGGGGCGGGGCTATTTCGCAAGTGTCGGAGAGCAACCGGAAAGTTTAGTGTTCCGCGGAGAAGACAGGTTCTGCGCGCTGACAGACCTTGGGGCGAGCGCGTATATATACTGCGGCGCCGGCGGCGGGCTGCGAACGGAGCAAGCTGTCTGCGGCGCACAGGTGCTCACTCACCCCATCATGCACTCCACCACACTGCTCATCAGCGGCCTCTTGCTGGCGGCCAGCGCCGCAGCCGCCCCGCTCAAGCTGCGTGAGTACACACTCTTATTGTAAAGCCTCTGAGGACACCACGGCGATACAAAGCTCCCTGTTAAGTTTTGGAGAGGTGCTGTCATCACATCCAGTGCCGACTGATTTCTACTCTGTGCTGTTTATTTGAGAGCAGTCCTCAGGAGCAACTCTGGACGTTCTATATCGAAGAATGATCATCATCGGGATTTGGACCAGGCTGGTCTAATTTGTACTTGCTCGACAAACTGAGCTTCGCGTATGGTCATGACATATCCAGAGAAGGAAATGGATTAATCTTAAAGATTTAAAAAGAATTTTTGTTTGATAAATGAGCTGTATTGAGGTTGAATGGTTGAAGTGTCTGAGGATCAACAGCTCGCTTGTTTGAGTTTACTTTTTGACAAAGATGGTTAAACAGCGAATAACTGCCAGATCCAACTTAATCCGCCAATGAATTATAAGACATCATTTCGGTGATTCGAATCCACGTAAAAATATATTTTATTTCTTGGTTGCATTGTTGATTTCGAAAAACATATCGCACTCTCCCCACGAACAATACGGTATGCTAGCTGAATGCGGTTTCCTTACGTTTAAATTCCAGTAAAAACAGTAATTCAACTACGTTTTCTTGAACATCAGTCTACATCCACATGTATACTCTGCAATTCACAAAATTGTGGGTGGCAGAGGGTGCTCAGCACCAAAGCTAATCTCTTTGTTGTGCATTCCAATCCCTCATGGTACGAGGGAAAAAAGAATTCATATAAGAATCATTGCGGCACCTTATTTCTCTAATCTTATCTTTCCTGTCATTTCGGCGCAAATAGGTTGGTGGAAGAAGTATTTCACTACACTCATTAGTGAAAGTGGGAGTACACATGTTTACCAATAAGTTTAAACGAAACGTGCGTCGTCTATCAACCAGAGACTCCCAGCCTAGTCTACTAATCAGTTCTGTGACGCTTTCATAAGGACCGTAGCAAGCGGTCACGAATGTCATGGCATGTCTCTAAGCCAGTGGTTCCCAATTAGTTTATCCCGAGTACCACTTCAACAAAGAACTCACCCTCGCGTTCCCCTTATAGCTGAAATAATAAGAATATAAATGCTTTCATCCCAGTCTAGTGCTACCCAAGACCACAGCTTTACAATAATATAATTAACACAAACACAGATTGTCTTAAAACATATTTTGCAGATAGTAATGTTTGTGTAATTGTTTTTTATTTCAATTGCCGTAGTGATTACCCCAGCCAAGTGATTACGGTACGTATCCCTTGAAGCAACCTCACGTAGTCCTGGGGTACCACTGGGAACCACTGTTCCAGGTGAATAAGTAAGAGCTGGGACTCTACTATTTATCAGAGATTGTACCGACGCAACTTATTTTAGTACATTTTATCCACAGTAGCCGGTGAATATCTGTATTCTAGGACAGAGATCTGCTGAATTGTTGTAATTTTAGCTACCCTGTCTCACTCCTCCAGCATTACAGGACGGTAATGGAGTAAAATTAATAAAAAGCAATAAACTCGAAATATTCTTAATTGACATTCAGTTTAAACATTTTACAAAATTCCGTTCCTTTGTGAGCCACGTTAGTGAAATCCGTATCTGGAATATTTTGTCATTTTGTCCATGCTACCACCTGTGACGTGCGCTTCCATAGAAATAAAATATTTCTGTTATCAGGTGTTCTGCTTATATTTCCTTGGTGTTAGGATACAGCATCTCTGATATTCTAGTCTATTAGCTTTATGCCTAGTCCATTGGTCCGCAAACTCCCTGATTTCTCTCTTCTGGACTTCTTTCACTGGGGAGAATCAACTTTTACTTCAGCAAGTACTATAATATAGGAGCTACTATTTTCGAATGAACTTTTCTATTATATAGTCTTACTAACCATAACGTAGTTGTAAAAAATTTCCTCAAGGCAACGCCGAGCGAAACAGTACCTAAGATTCTTTCTACGATAGCAGTCGTTTTACTGTCAATTGACTTCATCAAAATTTGGAAGACATTAAAAAAAATTGAAAAAAGTTTAGAGAAGATGCAGTATACAAATATATGTGTTTAATCAAATAAATGTGGTGCAAGGAATTCATCAAACGAGCTAAACATTGAATCAGAAGTGTTCTATGTTTTGTAGGTCTGATACGTTGTTCCTGTTTGTAGACTAGGGAAACTAAGGTGGGGATTGATTATAGTCTAGAAACGAAGATGTCTTCAGTGTCAGCAAAGTGAAAAAAATATTAGTGGTGTGGCAGGTAACTATTTGTAGAAGAGTACTAACTTTATTAAAAAAAAAATATATTTTATTTATTCGTTGATGGTTTCTAAAATGAGAAGCAAGAAACAAGTTATAGGATTGTGTTGTACACAGAAAATCAAACATTCTTCATTTTTCGCTTTTATCTGAGCATCAAAATATTAGCGTGCGTCAAACTTCTGAAAATGATGTGGATTATAATAATGTTTTACGTAAACAAAAAATTAGTTCTGCTTAGAAATTAGTTCAAAAATTATTGCAATGTGAAGTTTAAGACAGTGATGTTGGCCTAAACTTTGACGATTTCAGAGGCGCAGACACGGCGTAATTCACGAAATCAAAACGCTAAAAGTTTTGTCTTACCATCGCTTTAATTGACAGATTGATCCCTAGGTTTTTAATTCCTATTCTTGTTTCAAAGCTATTTAATAAAGGGTATTGGGTGCTGAAAATTGACCATCTAAAAACATTTCATCTAGAAAGTTTTGTTTAACTCCGTGATTAAAAGATTTTCAAATCTATATTGCCTTTCAGAAGCACGAGAACATTAAATTTCAGTAAAAATACAAAAAGGAAACGTTTGTCACCATCAACTTGCAAACCCAGCGAGCGGAAGTACGACTTGCTTCAAATGTCTTCGTTCACTTTGTGAAGCGGTTTCGGTATCCGGATCACCTTGTTGGACTTTGTAGTCCTGCCTCCAAACTTTGTCGGATGTCTTCCACCAATCTCAAGGACAAGGTTAGGAAACAGGGAGCCGCCTCATCTACGGAAACTTCTACGATGTTAGGAGGTTTCCTTTAACAGTTCAACGCTTTCTACTTAAAAGCGATTGTTTAATCATGCTGAACAAAATTTATTTCAAAGTTAACAAGGCCAGACATTTCCTTCCATTGAAAATATTTATTACATTCGGTATTAACTTCAGTGATTTCTTTTGGAACGTTGACAAAGAATTATACGTAACTATAGAGTAAATACAATGTTATTCGATGTTTACATGCCACACCAGTATTAATAAGTGCAATTACGATTTAGCAGCGATTAAAATAGCTACCCATAATAAATGCAGTTAACGCTGAAATATCGTGGAAACAAAAATAACATAATTCAGTATCAACATTAGCTATAAAAGCTAATTACCAACAGAATATCCGTATTCTTTAAAGAAGTTTAGAAGATCTAACTAACTTTGAGACCATTTTTTTAATTTACATTTTATTACAAATTACTTAATGGAAAATATCCCCTGAGGGATCAATATGACGTAAAAAAGTGTACGCCTAGAAACGTATGGAACTATAATAATAATTTTGTGTGGTCGTAATGACCTGGTACCAGGGTTTCTATTGGCTGCGTATTCCGCCCCTGTTGTAGCCGCCTTAACCTTACCCGCTAATCCTGCCGGATACAGGGGACCTACAGTTTAGCGTGGAATCCGAATCACGGAAATGTTCTGGCGTACTTTACATTATATAGCAAGCTGTGCTGGAAGTGAAGGCAGGGTTAAGTAGGACTGTTGATAACATATCGATATATCGAAATACCGATATTATTTTTTGAAAATATCGATATTTGTGAGTGATATTTGTTAGGACGATATTTCGATACTAAAATCTGGATATCGGCGTCGATATTTTAAAAAATAAATTATCAGTTTTCGTTTTCTCTGAATGACACTATGTCCTTTCAATTTCTGTTACGCATAGAGATCAGCAATCTTAAGTAAATACTACTACGTTTCTATAATTAATTTGTAAGTTATAGATACGAAGTCTACTCAGATGATGGCTACAGTGTAGGCAAGGCATCGCTCGCCCAGCACGAATCGAACGAGAGCCCATTGTTTGAAATGAGCGTGCGCATTGTCCAGGCAAATCCAGCTTGAAATTAGTGTGTTAGTAGGAATAGTGGAAAGTTTAAATAACAAATAATTGCTAAGTAGAGAACAAGAAAAGTAATACAACTCAGAATAAGCTATCAATAAACAAAATAAATGAAATACCACAAAAAATCTTAAGAAAACAAGTTATGTAACTTGCCATAATGCATGTTATGATAGCTAAACTTCTACCTAAACAAATGCCTCAACAGTATTGTTTATCAGTCTTAAAAATATACAAAATAAGATTTGTTTCTAACCTCTTTCGAGTTTTATAAATTTTATTAATTTTTATGAAAATTATTACACGCATAATCATCAAATTTTAAAAAATCAACAATCATCATCACCAAGAGAAACAATTCGAAAGTGAAAAGTTGATTAAGAACAATATCACGCATCTATTTGTCAGTGGACAGCCTTATTTTTACAAGATTTGAATTTACACAATCGCGTTTTTGAAAGTATCGATATATCGACATCCAATATTGATACTTTGTAAAATATCTATATATAGAAAATGCGATATTTTTTAAAATATTGACAGTTTTTGGGTTAAGTGGGAATTCATCTCGGACAAACACTGTGACGCGAAATTGTTATAAACTACTGTTGTGAATTTTCGACTGCGAGAACTAACTTATGGTCTTTTCCGTTCCTTGTCCTTTCCCCTCCACCCTTTGTAATTCGCAATAATAAATATTTAGGCCAATAATCGAGATAAAAACTGTCCTATCTTTTAAGTTGGACCAAATTACACACAATAATCCAAATGTCATCAAAATCGGTTAAGTAGTTTCGGAGTTCATCTCGGACAAACATCGTGACGCGAGATTTTTTATATATATAAGATTAATGACATAACCCAAATCATGTTACAAAAGTCACCTTATAATCTCTTCTGTTTACAGTCGTACTTAACTCATGAGTTCGAGAACTTGCCACAGTTTCCTATGTTAGCAGTTCTGTTCAGACATGATGGTGAGGTTTTATAACTTTTGTACATCAGTATTCCGCAGATACGTAATAAAGTAGTACGTTAGAAATAACAGAACGGATTCAACAGCAATATAAATAACACTTCGAGAAGTAAAATATCTGATCTCAGAATAGAAATAATCCTTAATAATGATTCTTTTTAGAATAATTGATAAATGTATGCTCAGTGGCGTGTGTTTTGTTTTGCAGCAAGCTACATCAAGCCGTGTTCTCGCAATGACCCCAAGCTGAATGAGTGTGCTCTCAAGAACGCCATTGCAGCGATACCAGGACTGATACCAGGTAAAGTCTCTTTGAAACGTTCTGAGTACTAACATAGTGTAACACGACCTGCTCTCATTACTTCGCAGCAGGACAAACTTTGAAATTACACTCTCATTATTGCCCCACTATACCAAACAACTTTGGAATTTCTTACTAATTGAATACAAGAAATTTATTCTTATATATATATATATATATATATATATATATATATATATATATATATCATTAAATAGATTACTCATGACTACGTTTGATAACAAGCTCTTGCCATTGCTCAGGTGACAGGAAGTACAACGTCCCGGCTCTGAATCCGCTCAAGATCTCGCAGATCAAGGTCAACGACGGAGGTGACAAGAGCGTCGGCCTTAGCATCATCTTCAACGACGTCAAGTTCCACGGCGTCAAGGAAGCTGTAATCAAGGCCGTTGAGTAAGTTTACACCAATCTAAATCTCTTGCAAATACCTTTTTTACCATTTAACTGCAATATCCATTGGTTGCTGGCAAGATGAACTGCAAGGTGGTTAGTTAAACAGCTCTCACAGGCCGTTAATTCCTTACGGCCAGTTAGAAGAGTCTGTGTATGATCCGTGGTATGGATCGAGGTGCCACTATTTGTATTATGGTCTTTTTCGTTGTATCCATGCTGCCCTACGGTAGAGATAAATTTTGGTTTGTTGACTACGTTATAACGCTTCTGCGTTTCAGATTACTCTTAAACCTTGATCTATACGTTACCCGGTATGATTCACGTGTAAGTTTAGACAGTTGCGGAATAGACGGTCAGTGGCCAGTTGAAACTGTCTCACTGGTGGCTGAAGTACCCGTAATGGTCTTCCTGGTAATAACTCCATAAGCAATCGCTTTCTGACTCCCAGAATCTGATATGAGAAGCAAGGAAGATAAAACACAGAAAATAAAATCAAAACAATGGATGACCTAAGCAAATTCGGGATTGCATATAGACATTATTAGTGAATGTTCCTTAACATCAGTTGCATGAAGATTATATATCCCCATTAAGTAGTTCATAAAATCAACGTCGTTTGCTCATATTTTTGTGTTCTTAGTTACATGCCCTTCTGCGTAATTCTAAATGCTGACATGATCTGAATCTGAAATATAACCTTCATTTGTTCTCCGCCGTATGGGGTTGATGAAAGACGAGCTTTCGGCGGCGAGCTCTGCTACCTGAAGATGATTTCACGGCTCGCCGCCGAAAGCTCACCTGCCTTCAGCATCATTTGGCAGAGAACCCATCAAGTTTATATTTCAGCGACAAGCTGATAAAGCCTTTGTTCACACATGATCTGAATGTGATGATAGTAACATGAATGGAATGATCTAACTCGAAATCAGTAGATCTGTGGAACTTCTAATAACACGTCTCTTAGTGGTTGTCCTCATATACGAAAATACCTATAATTATAATTACAAACCCATACGCCTCTCTTCTCATGAAAGAGATCGTCATCTGATGTCAAAGGGAGATTAATATATTCGTAATATTTGCCTAACAAAACACTGATATTAACAACGATTTCTGTCCGGAAGAAAGCGCTTCACTATGCTAGCAAGATCTCGCTGTTTTGTAGAGGTAACAGACAATCAACAGATGTTTCACAACTACGAACACACTTCTATTCGGCTGTTAATCAATCTAGCCGACTACCCTTCCATCTGATAACCGTTACAAAAATTAATAGCAAAAATTTCTTAAAAAACACTTGCCAGTTGATTAATGATTTTTACAGCGTACTACATTGTTTGTGGGTTTTCTGGCAGGTTCCTTCTGAAGGAGAACAAGGCGAACATCAAGGTCTATTTGCCGGTAGGCACTCTCATCAGCAAATACGACGTGGACGGCAAGATACTGGTGCTGCCAATCAAAGGCAGCGGAGACTGCAACATCACTCTTAGTGAGTATATCTACGAAAATAACAAATTTTGTTTACTTTTTTTTTTAAAATCTGGAACGTAGTTTAAGTTCCCTATAAATATTTTTCTACCAGTCTATTCCAATAGCTATTAAATAAGTGAAACAGACGAGCATCACAATCAGTTGAATAAATTTATCTCTGAACAGATAAAAGTATACTGGTTCTTCCTTCCATTAATGAGGCAGTGATGGCTTCATCAGTACTTGTTGTTATTTTCCTTAAATTGAGCCTAGTGTTCATCGTAAAAAGCATGGAGAGCACCATAGGGTATCGCCACTTCTCTCCTGTCGATCATTAAGAAACACACACGCTGAACTGATTATTAGGAATCATTGTGATCAACTCTTAAAGGCGAAACTATGTGTGAAACAAGAAAGGATTGACACTAGTCATGGTTAGAACGTGAATACAAAATCTGACGTTTATTTTAGTTTGAGGAAATTATTTAAATGGATTCAGCACACTATACATTTTTAGTGCTAGCGAGGCTAGAATTCTGCCTTTTTCATATTAAAGTCTATGATGTAGACCAACTCTTACTGTCATTTAAGTGAGTCACACCAACGAACATGTCTGAGAGCTTCACACACAACGGACGCAACACAGGCGCTGAAACATACAATTGCCGCCTTGAAATAACGAGAAGTATTGTCAGCTTAGGTTTACTTAGCTACTTTAATACCAATATATCTTGAAACTAGGGTTTCGAAACCTTAATAACACAATCCCTCAATAACGTCTCAAGAATACTTTGATTCTAAGTTTACCGTACTCCCTCAAAACTTTTAACCACGCCATTACTAGATGAAAGTTTCTCTCGTAACTGGCCGAGTGATTCCGTTTGTATAACACGACAATTTGGCAGTCAAATTTCTGCTGCCATTTTCAAGGGACTCACTCGACCGCCGAAACGTCGCGTTTCACAAAAGGACTCACTCGGCTAGTTACTAGAGAAAATTACATCTATGTACAATGCCGAGAAAATCTACAAAATTACTTTTTGTCAATCGGTCTTTATGAATTCAGATGCCAGAATGGCTAATTACTTCCTTTCTTTTCGAGTTGTAGAAAAATGTTTATGAACCAGCAGAATAACTCTTAAATTTAATTCGAAGTGAATATATGTTTCAAAATCCTGGAGATTTCTATATTTCTTTTGAAATCTTAAGCAATTCAACTTTTATAAGTAATTATAGACTATTTATTTGGAGCAGTACGTAGCATGATTCACGGTGTATTTAGAATTGACATCGTTATATATACATACATTGGTTTGAGATATGAATGTGATTTTTCCACGAATTATATCACCTCTTTCTGATTGCAGCTGACCTCGACTTGGACTTCACTATTCAATGGAAGTTGGAGAAGAAAGACGACGGACTGGAATATATCAAACCCACAAAGACTGACATCAAGTACGAACTATCGCGCGCCTACATTCATCTCGACAACTTGTTCGGCGGCGACAAAACTCTAGGTAAGAAGTCAATAGAAACAAAATTACTGATTTAAAGGAAGAAATCAGGTTTAGTAAGAATATAGAAATCCAATTTAAGCCAAGTTCATGTGGAACAGACCTCAAAATATTTATTTAAGTGTAATGAATGTTAATCACAGCTGCATCACACTAATGCCGTCCGCAGAAGGTCTCGGCTGTATTTATTTTTATATTTGAGTCTAATGACTTTCTTAATGTTCAATATTAGGCTCAATTTTCACTGGGAACGTCATCACAAACACTGTTTAAAGAAACTGATTGTATTATCTCTATTCTCATTATTGCTTACATATATATCATGTACTGCAAATTTAGGTCCACCTTAATATCTACTTTCTTTTTTCCCTGTACCCCCTTTCCTCCGTCTTGGCAGACGGTTATTTTTCCAAGTTCTTGCGCCTTCTATAAACTGTACTTCTATGACATTGCATAACTCCAACCAGCACTCGTCACAGAGTGTTAACTGTGCTTTGGGCCTTGGTTTCGTTTATGTCAGATATGAAAGACTGCGTTAATTTCAAACTTAGTGACTTGTGGTGAATGCTAATGAGACATAGTTGAGTACATGAGTTGACTATGTGGTGTGTGTTGCAGGTGATAACATGAACAAGTTCCTGGACGAGAACTGGAAGGATATCGTGAAGGAGATCGGCCCTGCGATAGCCGATGCGATTGATCTGGTGATCACCCAGATCCTGACCAACATCGCGCAACTGGTGCCGTACGATAACGTCTTCCCAGAGAAGGTGTAACACCATCTTCACGATTAGGCAGTAACTTATTACAATTGCACGTATTTATATATTGACTGTCATATCAAATGTATCATTTCAATCATTAAATCATTAAAATTTATACAGCGTTTTCCTTTATTTTTCAAATCTGTTGCTACCTCTCAATTAGACCTCTTTATCTTTACTTCTTCACAGCAAAAATTACCATGTTTTGATGATTCTCAGTTCTTCTGATGTACCAAGTTGTATTGTGTGGCCAGTGAGATAAGAAGATACAACAAAGAATATCGGTCCAAGAAATGAAATCATACCACAATAAGATTTAGATAAACACAATACTATCACGGGGTGCATCATCAAATTACGGTGCAAATAAAGGATAAAACCAACTTACCAAAAAAATCAATTTAGTATATGATTAACGACAAGCACAGGCAAATAAATCTTCCTCTACAGTTTTAAACTACACCAGTCACGTCAAAGTGTGTACCCTGACATGGATCCCGCATCATAGTGATCACAGGTCTGAACTGATAAAATTACTGGAGAGTAAAATATATTCTAAAAAAAAAAAAAAATAGTTGTATGGTACAAAGGTTATGTATGAAATTCACTACCCACAACAGGAAAGTAAATTATAATAACATTAACTAACAAAAGCCACTCTAATGTATCAACAGAGGTTCTGTACTTTTCGTATGATAAAAATAGTGAAAGCATAAAGTAATAACGAACGTTGCTCATAAACAATCCACCCTTGTTGCGTTTTCATTCTTAAAGGTACGATGGAAGATACGATTTCATTCTTTAACTACCACTTTTTTTCCTTATTTTAACCATAATTACTGGTGGAAGAAGTAGTTGAGTTTGGACAGGATTTAAAGTAGATGGTTGCAGAGAGGTCAATAAAATTAACCAAAAACTACTTCACCAGTCCATAAAATTATCTTACTTCAATCTCTCTTTCAGATCTTTGACACGTACGTAACAGCTTTAGCAACCGTTCATAAAACACGGTGATCTATTAATAAAAGCTTTGGGCTTTAGGCTCTAACAACACATGGTACTTAAATGTATGAACTTCAAGAGTTGTGTGTGGTGCCTCCTTTGTATACTCGTTGCTGTTTCCATGTCCGAGAAGGACTCGAATTGGTGATTCGTGCAACACAAGGCCAATGCGTTAGTCGCTAGTTGCAGACGAGAAATTGAATCTAATGAAGAAAAAACCTGTTGGAATATTCTAGCATGAATGAAAGATGAAACAATCAGTTTTTAATCATGACTGGCCACGGCAACGAGAGGGCAAGAACGATAATAACTGTGTCGAAAGTGAGTATAATACGAGACGCTTAAATCGACATTAAGATTAAAATTCCAATGGAATCTCATGAAAAACTAACGACCATTTGGAAGAAAGAAACGAACTCTGAAACGGCGGTATTACAAGAAACTGATATGAAGTCAGCAATAGCCTTGCAGAGACAGAGGGTGGCCTTGTTATGACAGCAGGCAGTACTTGGTAGACAGCAGTGTACTATATGGTAGCAGCAAGGGGAAGGGTGTGCATGAGGGTAGCAATAGGGCAATATTGTTTTTCCTTGTGTCAGTTGGCATAAGCACGTTATCATCCTAAAGGAGGAAGGCAGTTTACCTTGTTGTAATACCTATGGGATTGAGAGAGATATTTAGGAGGCTAGCAATAACAGAGAATATTTAGGTCAAAATTATTTTTATTTATCACTAGAGAATGATATCTAGTTTCTTCCACTTCATTAAATACTTTCCAGTCTTTAGTCTCGTATCAGCTGTAACGAGCATTTATGCAGCAGTTTATATCTTATCCAGTATATTTATTTTTAATACCCTTTCAGATTGTTTACAGTAATGCAACAGCTCGTTCTCAGTAGCACGTCTGCTACACTTTCGTAGGAACTGGAAAGCGGTCACTTATAGTAATAGACTTTGTTATGGTAGTATTTGAGCACTTAATTTGTAAATAATATAAATGAGTTTTATGAAATGGGTTGGAGAAATCAAGAAAGACCTGAAATTAGCAGGAATTGTTCTTGAAGATATTGAAAATAGAAACATATTTAAATCCAAAATTAACAAGTGGCAAGTTGACCGGGAGGAAAGATTTAAGAAAAGACCAGGAACAACATGGCCAGATGACAGAAAAGAAGCCCACAGCAAACGTATGAAGGAAATATGGGCACAAAGGAAAGCGAACAAACGCTTCTGAGTACTTTGCGTAGTCCTAATGGGCTTATCCGCAAATAATAATAATAAATTTTTGGGATTGAGCCTCAAATATAGCAGTCGAGATGATCCTCACAAGTTCCGTATGCTATAGAGACAGTCTTCTCAATCTCTGACGTATGTGATAAATGATTACTCCAATGTATTAATATTAGTTGCGAAATTTCACATAGCTCAGTCGGCAGTGTCATTGACGGAATTGGAGTCATGGTTCTTGTTTTATTTCCAAGCCAAAGCAGCTCTGAAATAAAATAATTTCTTTGATACAATGCGTGGAACTGACCATTCTTGTGTTATATCTAACCGTTGACTCTCAGCACGAAATAAGCTGACGACACAGTTATTGTTAATCACAAAAGTATCCGCCATTTAACATGAATTGACGAAACATGACCGTCTTATGACTGTGGACTGCTGATGTCGTATATTGTATTTGAGACCATTTAACATAATGTGGCGTCCAACATATTATCTCGTATAACTACGTCTGGAAGAATAGGTAACAGAAAACCGAAACCCATTAAAATCACATCCATACTGAACTCAGTTGGTGTCACTACGGTTATGCAATGGAGAAAACCGTAAACATTTCTAAATTTATAGGAGAGACCCATGTGCGTCACAGACATTTCACCACTAGTGTCAACGAATTTGATTACGGTGTGTAACAGGAAAGCTTTTCTCAATCAGAGCATAAGAAACCAAGCGAAGCTACAATTCTTGGATGTCCTAAATTGAGTGGACATCGCTAAACGGAAACTTGGATTTCAAAGCTGCAGATGACTCATTGACCTCACTGAACAGAGATATTTGTTGCAGCGAACGCTTACAGAAATCAAGTCTTCAGTTTCGAATCCCAACTAGGCAAGGATTTTCGTTATGGGTACACCTTCACCACAAATTTGTATGTATGCAGTACACTGTGAAAACACAGTAGTTAGTATTCGTTGTTAAACAGTAGGTTTCCCCACGACAGATGCAAAATGTGCTTAAAATGCACAGAAATTGTCCCTCAGTGGCCGAATTAGACTTGTTCAGTGTCTACCAGCCAGCAGTCACATAGTCTACGAGTTGACTCTCAACTTACTCAGCCACCAGACTGCTCTTGTAAAGAGTGACTAGTGATTATTGTCCATTAAACGATTTTCGGAGAAAATTAATACCATACGCCGTTATAGCGAACTGATTAACTGAGTTAGAATTTTTTTTTGCGTTATCTAATTGGTGTCAACTCACCATATGAATACAGGAGCAGTGACGTTTTAGATGAATGACATTTTGTTAGTAGAGTTTGTGGCTGAAGGTAAAGAATGCATGGAAAGATCATGACACTGGGTAACTAAAGGCTGAGTGGGTTACGCACATAATTTTTAATTTTTATGATTAGGGAGCATTAATAACAAAAATAGGGATGACTATTAACGGCTTTTGAACTAAGTGACATGAAACGCAAAATACCTCATCCAGTGACAGCCATTATGTACCTTTTTCATATCATCGTTCATACTTTAGGGTTTACGTTCGTAGTAATATTATGAACGTACATACCCATTTCCTTTTTTCAGATTACCTTATTTCAGAACTGCAAATATTTCAGCAAAATTTACACTATCTGGCGTGTTTCAAATAGATCAATATACATAATTGTTCCTTTTCATTTCTCGCTAAGGCATGAATCACACAGAATTAGAGCATATTATTGACAGTGGTTTGAATGGGGATGTAAAAAGCTTGGTACCTCCCTTTGTAAATTTCTGAAGTGATTGCTTAAATTGGCATAGGATTTCACTATCTCTCTTCTTTTCATTTTTCATGCACAACACGAACAAGCCGCTACACCTCAAACACATACGCACACATCCATGTCCTTTACATAATAACGCCTAATTACTTTACACATACTCCGGAACAAAGCGGAAAACCATAGCAGCAAACGTTTCCTCTGAGAGTAATTATGGAAAGGTAACTGTTTCCACGGTAATTGCCTATACCAGGAAAAAGAGGGATGGCACCAAACATTTATCTGAGTAAAACTTCTCCAAAGTTTTTGGAATGAAAAAGCGTATGTTACCCAAATCAAAGCCGAAAATTGCTTAAATCTGTTGAACTGAATCTATGGAAAGTAAAATTAGAAAATTACCTCAATCCGGAGATAAATTACCGAAGGCTGACATTAAACGGAGATATTCTGAGGCCGGTCGATTTGAAATACCCGACTGAACATGAAACCGTGGATTTATTCTTGGATACAATTCCGATTTACATGAAAAGTGAGTCAATTCGGAGTTTTAACGCACTGGACATCGAAGGTGCGTCCCCTGGCCTCCGGAAATCGAACCAAAATCTCTGACTGCCACACGGGATAGCTAAAATATACAACAACTTAATTTGGAAGAAACATAAACTATCTAACCGTGACTCAAACCGGAGCCCTTCGAATTAGAAAAATATCTATTTTAGATGTCGGGAGTAGTTGTTTGGAATGGAAAATAGCCCAATTTTATGTCGAGGCATAAAAGCGGAAGTTTTTCCACCGGAAAATAAGTCCTCGAGGCGTAATTGCTTTACCATACCAGTCTTTCGATAAAACTAGATGAAATTTTTTATTTGTAAAGACGTCGGTTTTAAAAAGAAATAATAATCATTGTGTCGATATCTGAAAAAAAATATTTTGGCTATGGAAGACTGAAGAAACCCAAATAAAAAACACTAGACGAATAATTCTGATTCGCAAAATTCGACTTCAAGCTTCTCGTTCTTTCATCAATAAAATTGCTGGTCACGTTTTTTCTTATGAAAAGACTATAAAGACAATAAAGATGCTCTATTCAGATATTTTTTTTAAATTAAGTTATTTAGCATATCGGTGACGAAGTAATTGGAACAGAAGGATGATAGTGTGTCAAGAAAGATCTAAAGCAAATTGGTTATGACCTACATCTCGGAATTATCCCGGCTTTCAACTACGGTTGTTTAGGGAAACCATAGAAAATGTGTAATGGAAAATAGAGAATTCCTTCTCGCAGACATTGCCACGCTATTTGACTTAAGACGTGAGGTGCCCCCTATGTTGAGGAGAGCGACTTCTTTACCACACGGTGACCATTTACTACCTGTAACTAATTTACAAGTAGTTTTAATATTTCAAAATCAGGTGGGCGCCAGAGATTGCTTTTGGAGTGTTCCCTATGATGAGGAAAGTGACATCCAGATCTCAAGGTATGTAAATTTGAACATTAATTATTTACTAAGTGGAATTTTTAACCAAGCCAAGTGACATATTATGTAAATGGATGGGACGTAGTGAAAATAAGGTTCACAATCTGACTTTAATATTTAAACAAACACTCGAACACATTTATTTTCTAAAATATGACAAAAATTAAATTTCTTTTTAAAACACAAAAGCACACAAACTTTCTCCGTAGAGCAAGGATTATTGTCTCAGGGCGTTCACTAGGGCACAAACGGCGATGCAAAACTTTCTCCTTCCTGTTGTTATTACCGTGCAGGCGAATCTAGTTGTTCAGTCGGTGGCCGGCCCTGCTCTCCAGGTGAAGGAATAGAAGCTCCATACGGCGTGGCTGACTGTCCAGGTGGCTCGGCTCCCCTCTAGGTAGGAAACCCGCCACTGGTCCGTGCTGCCCCGAATCAGTCTCGTGTTCCACCCCTTTTCTAGGCAGTCCTCCAATCTCCGTATTAGAAGGGAAGATCTAGTCGCCAATTGGCCCAGACATGCAACATACCGCTCTCAGTTAACAATAATATTAAAAATTGCGCCGATTGGCTGTACTCCTTGGCTCTGCCTCACCCTTCATTCTTGGATACATATTTCTTTTTATCTTATTTTTTTACTGAAGACGGTCCAGGCACCTGGCCCCTTCTCTGCTGTGGTCCCCTCTCACCCCACTGTTCTGCAATTCGTCACGCCTAATGGGCGACACGCAAGGTCTGACGTGCCACAGACCAGAGTGGAGCCTACCCCAGCCCCTCACACACACACACACACGTTCCACGCTCTGCTCTTTAATGGTACATTACAGACGTCAGTTACTTGATACCTACTTTGTTTGAATGACTAATTGAACTGTAACTCCCTTTCGTAGGTGAAAGTAAATGTGTGTTTAATTTTTTGTATCGATGGCAATCTACATACCAAATGTGACGAATATAAAGCTTCTGACCTCAATGTGAAGCATAATTGCACAAATACTAATGATTTAATATTTATTTTTATTTATTTAAAAAAAAACTACAACCGATTCCTGGTATAGTCTGCGAATATTGGTAAGATTGTACATTGTCTTTTCAATATTTAGTGTTCTCGTTAATTATAGTTGACGATTAGGAGACTCACAGTACTATATCACACTAGAGAGTGGAGTGGATGGGTGCAAATTTCTTTCACAAGGTTGTGTCACGGGATGAAAGGGTAAAGTTAGAAAAGGAAAAGAGGGAAATGAGTGTATCTAGTTTTCCATTATTTTGGACATGGAAGGTTGTTTAAGAGCTAAGCAGACAAAGCACTAGATATACATTCTTTCTTTAATGAAAAACGCAGAAATAATAAAAAATATAAGGCTAGTAAATTAAGTTTCCGAGTTCAGCTGTGCAAAAACAAGACAAAGAAAGAAATTTTTATGGGAGAATAGACTTTGTGGTTTATCTGGAAACAGAACTAAGACTGAGAAATGGTTAATTAAAATAGCGCTTTGTAACGGATGCAAGTGTGTTAAATACCAAGACATTACTTGATAAGAATGTGCAAACAAGTAGACCAGTCCGACATCGTAAAAAAATATGGTTGTTGATGACAGAAGAAAATTTCTAGGATAAAGGAGAAAGATAGCGTGATAGACTGACAAAAAAGTTATCAAGTCAGAAGGATGTACGGTACATGTTGCGCGCAGCTGGATAGAAAGATGATGGGTATACATCGGAGACGATATCACGTAAACAAAATTATTCGAAACCGTATGCGCTCGTGGCGACAATGCACAACGTACAGCTTGAGGGTATTACATTGACATGGTAGAACTGCGCAAACACATCATTCCTGTTATTGCACCATTTTTCGTTTGTTACCTCGAATTTAACTAACTATTATTCTGATGCTTACATCAACAACTTCTTGCATAATTTTGGGACACTAAAAGTTTGCGAATCCAGTATGTAGTAATATATCATTCCTGCTACAGAATATCAGGCATGCATGACTGTCATATGCTTTGTTGTTTTTCTTTATTTATTCTTCTGCTAGCTTAGAAGATGAGTGGCAGTACTTTTCCTTTTTTAATATCACACAAAAGGTGGTTCTGTTATCTAGCGAAAATAATCATCTCAGCCAACGTGGCAAAATACTTCGAGGACGATCTGTTGGAGTTGTTACTATGCGAACAAGATGGAAGATTATGATATCTATATTAATCATGTTACACGTCATCCAACATCAGAACGCCAGTTTATCAAATGTGAAATTTCCTGCAAGACGAATGGGATGATTTTTGATAACCAAGCACCCATTTTATTTCACAAATTCTACCATGTGGCGGTAACCGTTTATACTAACATGGAAACACTCATCCTACACCCAAAGTGCTGAAACATAGTTCCTAGAGATATTGCTACAGGATGAGGTGCATCTGCGGTCGGGTTGTATAGACCAGAGAAAACAACGGAAAAAAAAGCAGAAAGCTTAGATTACAGGAATCTTAGTTTGAAGTTGTATTATCTTCAATGCCAGGTTAAATCGGGCCAGTACGGTTCAACACGTAATTACAAGCCTTCCATCTTACTCAAAAGTAGATGGATAAAGAAAAGAAGTTCGTAACTTTACTACGTTGATTCTGTCTCACACTGATTGTCAGACCTATTACTGCATAAACTGACAGGAACATTTTCCTCAAGGACAGCTTCTTGTAACACGTTTCAGCTTAGTAATGGCAGCCAACCAACCATTACAACGTTCCCGCTCAAGCCGCGCTCCAACTCGTTAATAGAAGGCGGAAAAGGCAGACTTTAAGCCATACACGAATCGCTTGCTCAATTCTCGAAAGTTATTATTACACGCATCTTGAAGTAATTAATAGTATACAATTGTTACATTTCTTTCTTTGTTTCATATCTACCTTTTTTCAAATTAATTATTAGCGTTTTGATAGGTATTGATGCAGGAGTCAACCAAATTCTAGTTTTGGATCTCTTTATCACACAATATGCACAATTACTATCTGCTGTTAAGCATTATAGTAATTTACTCAAGTGCTTGGTGATGATATCGGAATAGAAAGATTGATAGAAATGTAAAATCACTGTAAAACGTTTTTTGATTGTTGAGTAATTAAAAAATTTCCAATTGGATTTAGCCATTCTTTCTTACAACATAAGGCATTCAGTATTTCTGAAAGTTATCGTTCTGCAAACATTTAGTTTCAACCTACATCTTTTTTTGTTTTGTAATGTTGCAATAGAAGTTAATTCGTAGTTATTTTGAGCATCCAACAAAGTAGTAATGTTAAGTTTGGAGAAAACCCTTTATGAACCCAGTTTTGGAAGTTATTCAGTTATTTTTAGATTAATGTATTAATTTACGACAGATTATTGCACCACTATGAAGCAATCCATCACCTGAGTTGGTGTTAATTAATTTGTTTGCAGGTTAGGAGTGGTGAAGTAGGCGGTAGATCTTAGGTAAATATCAAACATGTCCGTGCGAGCTCCCTCCATCGCAGCCGCTTAAACGTGAGTCCCTAGCTATGACAAGTGATTCATTTTAATTCACCTAATCTATAAGTTGAGTGATGTTTCCATTTTACTATGAGCTGCAAATGTCTCAGTTGTGGATCCTACATCCTGCAAGGCACGATTAGTGATCTGTTATCTGGAAATCAGGTATCAACCATTTACGCCGCTCGGATTGACGTGAGCATGGTATTAAGCGCAATGTAATTCAAAGATACTATTAGAGAGATGATCGCGAGGATGTAATATACATGTAGCATTTCTGAAATGTTAGAATTTTCTGAATTAATGAGTTTCGCTCAATATTTATTGTACTGTGGCAATACTGATATATTAACTGCACTATCATAGGAAATAAATAAGCATGCCTTATACATGCTTTATACATGCACAAAGCGGCTAACACCCACGTGACTTGCAGTCACGTGTTCGCCAGTAGACAACTGGGTATCAGTTTACGATCAAACAGCTGACAGCCTGTAAGCGGAGTGCAAGGAAAAAACATAGCAGCTTTTCTATTTTTTATATCTAGTACAACATACGTTACAAAATCAATATACTATCATCCTGTAAGAACGAAGCTTTTCAAGGCATTGTAAATAAATAAACCCTTTTCGGTTTTCCACCCGCGTATAAATGTCACAATTATGGGACGTTTCAAAAGCCGGCTTTTGTCTTCCACCTTTTCCGTGGCACCACGTAAACAAACAATTATTCAGTTGGTTGAAAATGGAGGCACAGATAGACGCCTTTGAAAAGTCCCATAATTGTGACATTTATACGCGTCTCTATTTGAAACCAGAATCTTTGAAAAATTATTCTAACCTTATTTTTTTAAAAAGTTCGAACATTATATCCCAACAAAGATAAAAAAGTAAACCTATAGAAAACTAAAGAAACATGAACACAGCAAATAAATACTCTTTCCGTTTACCCTTAATCACAAGATATACTACTCAAGACGCATGGTGAGTCTGTATGTGGCAACCAAGGAAAAGAGTTGTTAATGAACAAAATCTTTGGCAAACGGCAAAAATTAGGATAATATAGAGGTCTTGCGGCCTACAGAAGCTTGATGTTAGAGATTGATTATTCCCAGACAGATATCTTTAATTCAGTCATCACACTCAGTTAATAAATTATATCATATGCGAAACATGTTGGAGATTATATTCTAGGTATAGTATTACAATACAAAGAAATGTTTTATTAGTAAATAAGATTGTCGTAGAGAATTGAGGTAATGGTGTTACGAGCAGATACGAATACGCTATTTGTTTGCATTCCATAAAGCATTGCAAGCCTTTTGAGAGGAAATTGGTTATATTAGCCTAGTTTCTTTGAGCACCGTTTCCCGTAAAAATGTGATATTTTTTTTAATAACTCTGTTTGTGTATAGCAAACCGTCGTATTTCAAATGTTTTAGTCATATGAAATAGTAAAAATATTTTCCTCAGCTTGGCTATGCATTCGGACTTTCCTAATAGGAGGGAGACGTCTCAAAAGAA
Organism: Vandiemenella viatica; assembly: GCA_031002005.1. NCBI lineage: Eukaryota > Metazoa > Arthropoda > Insecta > Orthoptera > Morabidae > Vandiemenella > Vandiemenella viatica. The sequence continues at coordinate 217,000,486 of JARYHS010008074.1, read as the reverse complement.
TATAATCAAACGAAAATGTATTAATTTTCTTAAAAAATTGCAAGTGACCAGGGAACAATTATTCGCGTCACAGAAAAAGATAATGCACCATGGAAAGAGGTTCAAATATCTCTTCACGCTAATAAATGAGCTCTTTGAGAATTCTTGTAAAAACTAAGAGCTGTGCGTGATAACTCTTCTCTTGGTTATACTTATGCAGGATTCTATAAGAGATTATTCCCTGTACCACATTGTTTAGGTTTCACTACGTTGTACCAAACGAAAATGTATAACTGCTTCAGTAGGCTGCAACAATTTATATTGTTTGACGTCACCCAATCTTCGAATGTGTTAGGCTGCCAATACACTATTGCCATTTAGTTGCTTTAATTTACTTACTGTCCTCTTCACTAAAAGCACCTTCAAATCATCCCTTGAGACTTCACTGTTACCCACAGGCAACTATTTCGCACTACCACTCATACCAAAACTCAATAGACTATTTGACACTATTAAAAATATATTACAAATTCTAGTCATTCGCGTGGATTAATGAATTATTTTTAATTTAAAAAAAGCATAAAAAATTAGATTTTTCTTAGCTCTGGTCACGTGGCAGAAAAATCTCTAGGATTGATGGTCGCTTTAGTGACGTCACCTGTCTATAAGCTCTGCGGATGCGAGAGAATTCAAGTTTTCAACTATTTTTATCGTATGTCACTGGTTCTTTCTTGTTAATAATGAGATTTCGTTTCGAATATAAAATATGAATGAGGAATGAGGAAAATGATTTTACATTTAAATGGAAAGTTAGACATTAACGGAAAACGTTCTTAAGAATGACTAAAACTGTGAATAAAATTAGTTGTTTTAGGAGATATTGACCATAAAAATGCAAGCTATAGTGTAGGTATAAGATAAGCACATTAGTAAATAACTGGATGTTGTGGGCCATTTTTATTTATTGCAGATAAAAAGTTATAGATAAATGATAATTTTTTTTTGCAAACGGAATTGAATTTATTCCTGGTTTATTTACCGATCGCGTTTCACTTCATCTCACACGAATAAACTGTGATGTTTAAATCTTCACAATTAACGTGATGAGAAGCAACTACGCCATGGCTGCGTGGTTAAAGAGTGCTGAAAGAACTGAGAAGTTCCTAGGATCGAACATTCATTGGGATAATATTTTTGTGTGTGTACATTGTTTTCGTTTCCTTTTGCTGTTTGTTGCATTACAGAATCAAATTTTTATTCGAAGAATTCATAAAATTTTGGTTGTTTAGGCGTCATATAAACCTTTGATACATAAATTGCTGACTTAGAAGAAATCTTTTCTGAAACGATATCCTTCCCCTTTTAATTCCGAAACATACCAGAGATGGTAACAAATACAAGCGTACAACGGTGAATAATAGAATTTAACTGTAACATCACTAGAAGACATTTTACATCTTTCTTGCAACAGTTCCGGGGCGCTTTGAATCCCTTTTGTTGGAATTTTTTACGTGACGATATAGCTGCACATAGCCTTTTGACATAAATGCCTTTATTTAGGCGGTATTTACATTCAATGTGCAAGTAATTTTCAGTTTCCAAAAACAACAATAAACTTTTTTGATGTGCAAGTAACTTTAAGTTTTAGTTATGAAGTCTTCTTTGGTTAAGTTTCAAATGTTTGTAATATGCTTACTATCCAAAAATTTGGGAAGCCTTCGAGAATTTTTTTATGGATTTTCGAAATAAAAAATAATTGTTTAAAAAACATAAAAACCGCCTTCAAAAAAGGGCACTAAAAATAACTTTATACCTTGCTTAGAAGAAAGTAAATTTAAATGGACAATATTTTACATTACTGTTACTGAAATTTTTATATTAATTATTTATTTTTGGAGTCGGTGCCAGCTGTCAGATCGCGCAGATCGAATTACTGAACCGAGAGTACGAACAAAAATTCAAAATATTTTACAGCATGTCATGAGGGAGATAGTTTTATTGCGGGAGACAGCTTAGAGAAACAAATTAACGGTATGTTATCTGTGGCTCGGCGTCGTTGGTTATCCAGGCATATCTCTGGCACTACAGTGTTAGTTGGTAGGCTGCATCGTGCAGTGAACTCTTTATAGTTAGCATAATATTGGTGTATCAATGTTTCAGTTTTGTTGAAAAATGTTTCTAGAATTAATTGTAGGTAAGTAGTAACATGATTTTTTATGTATTATTGTTATTTATTATTGTTTTTATCTATTTGTTTTTCTTGCTTTGGCTGGCACCGACTCCAAAAATAACGAATTAATATAAAAATTTCAATAACAGTAATTTAAAATATTGTCCATTTAAATATACATTCTTCTAAGCAAGGTATAAAGTTATTTTAAAATTTTTAGTGCCCTTTTTTGAATGCGGTTTTTATGTTTTTTAAACAATTATTTTATTTTTAAATTTTTAGTGGTATTATAGTTAATTTGTATTTGAATATGCCGCATCAGTTCTCATTTTGCCAACTTCCTGGTAGCTCAGTGGTTAAAGCGAATTATTTTTTTATTAAAAATATGTCATTACAACAACTTTCAGAATGGGGTTAATTGGATGCTGTGTTAAAAATGTCAGTTTACATTTTGATCCAGGCTGTGTTTCGATCTAATCATAACATCTGCTTAAGCTGCTGCTCGATAATCGAAAAGTGTAACATCTGGACATTAATATATATCACATACACAAATCTGTCTCTGGAATATATCTGTTCGTTCCGGCATCACACAGAAAATATGTAATAGCTCGGGGTCCAAGTTGAAATCTGAAGTACATGTTGAGACATTAGGACACATACATTTTATATATGTTCTGTAATGACTTAAAAATAGCTTAACTGATTTCGACGGTACTTAAAACTGTGGATTTTTTAAAGAACATTGGAAATTATAAACGATGGGAGTAAAGGAGAAGAGGGATTGGGCTTTTGTATACCAAATGTAGACTTTTTTCTGATTGATTTAAAGAATACATTTGTAAATTTCTATTGATATCATATAAAAATTTAGGTTTGTATAAAAAAAATAATTAAGGGGTGTGGAGGTGAATAGTAGTTTGGTTTTTGTTAAGGCAGTGTGGACAGTATTTTTCTCTTTGTTTTAAAGTATACATGTGCAAAGTTCCATCGAAACCAGATAAAAACTGTAGCTTTGTGTAAAGAACATTTACAAAAATTAAATGGGGTAAGGGAGTGAGCGGTGAGAGTTTTATAAACAGAATGTTTCTCTTTGTTCCTAAGGATACATTTGCAGTGTTCCATCGAAATCTGATGAAAATGGTAGGTATCTATAAAGAACATTGGAAATTACGAGGGGTGGGGGTAGAAGGGAAGAGGGGTTGGGCTTCTCTAAACCAAATGCAGACATTATTTTTCTGTTTGTTTTGAAGTATACATGTGCATACTTCCTTCAAAATCAGATAGAAACGGTAACTTTATATAATGAACATTGACAGTATTTAGAGGGGTAGAAAGGGGAATAGGGTTTGTGTTTTTGTCAAAGTAATGTGAGTAGTATGTTTCTTTTTATATTTGCTTTAAAGTATACACATGCGAAGTTCCACTGAAATCGGATTAAAATGTGGGTTTGTACAAACATTATGGGATATAAAAGAGGAGCTAGGGTATTTTTTTTTTTATTTTTTGGTCAGAAATCTTCTCCATATAACAAATACATATATGTGCCAACTTTCATACAGATCGGTCAAATGGTGTACTACTGTAGCTTTTCAAAAACAAAATTGACAAAAGTCAAGGGGCGGAAATGGGGAAAAGGGTTTAGTTTTTGCAAACCAAAAGCTGACATTATTTTTCTCTTTGTTTTACAGTAAAAGTTTGCTAAGTTCTATCTAAACTGGATAAAAACTGTGGGTTTGTATAAAAATTTAACGGTTTAATGGGGAGTGGGGGTGGTTTTTTTTATTTTTTGTCAGAAACCTTCCTCGTGAAAAAATACATGTAAGCGCCAACTTTCATGGCAATAGGTCAAACGGTGGCGACTGTAGCTTTTTATATAAAAAAAAAACATTGACAAAAATTAAGGGGTTGGTAGGAGAGAGAGGGGTTGAGCTTTGGCAGACCAAATGTTAACAAGATTTTTCTGTTTGTTTGAAAGTATACATTGGCAAAGTTCAATCAAAATCAGATATGAAATATATGTTTCTATAAAATTAAGGGGTGTAAAAGGGGAGATGGGGTGACTTTTTTTATTTTTTGGTCAGAAACCCAGTACATGAAATATTACATGTATATGACAACTTTAATGGAGATCAGTTAAATGATGTCGACTACAGTTTTGTATGAATAACATTGGTAAAAATTAAGGGATTGATAGGGTGAGAGGGGTTCAGTTTTTTCAAACCAAATTTAGACAAAATTTTTCTCTTTATTTTTGACTATACATGTCCAAAGTTCCATTGAAATCGGATAAAAAAATGTGGATTTGTATAAAAATTAAGGGGTGTAAAGGGAGAGAGGGGTGTTTTTTATTTTTTTGGGTCAGAAACCTTTTCCATGAAAAATTACATGTATATGCCAACTTTAATGTAGATCAGTTAAATGGTGTCGACTTTAGTTTTGTATAAAGAACATTGGCAAAAATTAATGGGTGGATAGGGGGAGAGGGGTTCGGTTTTTTCAAACCAAAGTTGACAGTATTTTTCTGTTTATTTTTTACTATACATTTCCAAAGTTCTATCAAAATCGGATAAAAAGTGTGGGTTTGTATAAAAGTTAAGGGGTGTAAAGGTGTAGAAGGGGTGGTTTCTCAATGAAATTCATATGGGACCACTCTGAAGGTATACTCTATCCACTATAAAAATTTCATTTAAATCGGTTCAAAATTGGCGAAGATATCGCTGAATATACATCCAAAAAAAAATTCAGACGAATTGAGAACCTCCTCCTTTTTTGAAGTCGGTTAAAAATGAATAGGTATGCGATGCTTCAAACAGCAACTTCTATCCAAAGAAAAACGCCCACAGAATACAAATAAAACATATTCCGAAGCGAGGTTCGAACCTAAGGACCCTAACATTACTGATACTTGCCTTAAAAAACGAAATTATAGTGTAAATAATCTTCACAGAAAATGATATGTGACTTAGTCGCAATATCGTCTGGGTTTATACGAGCAAGTTGCAGCTACTTGTTTTTCGTATTTCGGGTATTGTGGGAAAACTTAATTGTTGTGGTTGTAGATTGGTGTACTACACACTATTTACCATCCATATGTGCAACAATTTATTCACGGATTCAGAGAAACAAATCAGACTTTACTCGTCTAGACAGAGTGCTTGCTGGCATGTGACGTCTCGGGCATAACTGGTCTGCAACAGGCAGCAAAGGAGCTTTTCGGCGGGCTTTTAAATGCTTTAAATTTTAACGTTGAATTTTACGTAAAATAGGCACTTTCGTCAAAAAATAAATAGCACGGGATGAAGGACTTTTATGAATGAACAATTAAAAACCATTCTCAAAAATATTCAAATAGCCTATTCTTTTTCCCGCCTAATGCTTTGGTGTATAACCAATCCTACATCTACCAACACGCACCAAAGATTACATTCACTGTGTGCCAAAACCTCTCTTATCATATATATTATTTCTATAAGGTTTTCTTTAGTCATAATCCATTATCTCCCTTCATACTTAACCGAAATCAATGAATGAGGAGCTTATGGTCTTCACATTGGTCACATTTTATTTTAAGAAAGTAATTTTCCGAAATTCGACCCTCAAAGGGCAAAACCTTCAATATTCCTAAAATGATGTTTTTTTGTGTTACGTATCATTTATATCCCTTGGTACCTATCTGAAATCGTTTAGTGAAGTATCATTTTAAACATTAAGATCTCCACTTTTGTTACATCATATATTAAGGCAGGAATTTTTTGAAATTCGGCCCTTAAAGGGAAAAAGTATTATAATTTCAGCAAAGCGTTTTTGTGTCACGAGCCATTTATCTCCCTTCATATCTAACCGATATTGATAAACGAGGTATCATTATAAATATTAAGGTCTCCACCATTGTCACATTATATTTTTAGAAACGAATTTTTCGTAATTCGACCCTTAAAAGCCAAAATACACCACTATTTCCATAATGAATTTTTTTTTGGTCAGGAGCTATTTATCTCCCTTGATATCTAATCGAAATCAAGAAATGAGGTATTATTTTAGGAATTAAGGTCTCCGCTTTGGTCTAATCATATTTTAAAAAAGGAATTTTTCGGAATTGGACCATCAAAGGGCAAAATCATTAATATTTCTACGACGCGATTTTATGTCACGAGCCAATTATCTCCCTTGATATCTAACCGATATAGATAAATGAGGTATCTTATTAAAGATTAAGGTCTCCACCGTGGTCACATTATATTTTAAGAAAGAATTTTTTCGTAATTTGACCCCTAATGGACAAAAATGTCAGTATCTGTAAAATGCGTTTTTTGTGTCTCGAGTCATTTATCTCCGTAGATATCTAACTAAAATCGATAAATGAAGTAGGATTGTGAAATGTCTTAGCTTTGGTGACATCATATATTAAGAAAGATTTTTCTATTTTTTTTAATTCAACCCTTAAAGGGTAAAGAAATTAACGTTTCTACAACGCATTTTTGTGTTACCAGCCATTTGTCTCCATTAATATCTAACCCAAATAGATAAATGAGGTATCAATCTAAAGATTAAGGTCTTCGCTGTGGTCACATGAGATTTTAAAAAAGGGATTTCTTCTGAATTTAACCCTTAATGGGCAAAAATATAAGTATTTCTAAAGTGCGTTTTTTGTGTCTAGAGCCATTTAGCTCGTTGTATACCTAACCGAAATCGTTAAATGATGTAGGATTATGAAGAGTAATATCTCCGCTTTGATGACATGATATATTAAGAAAGAAATTATTTGGGATTCAACTCTTAAAGGAAAAAAGTATTAATGGTTCTACAATGCATTTTTGTGTCACGAGCAATTTATTTCCATTTATATCTACCCGAAATAGATAAATGAGGTATCATTCTAAAGACTAATGTCTCCACTGTGCTCACATCGTATTTTATGACTGGATTTTTTCTTAATTGAATTCTTAAAGGGCAAAAATATCGGTATTTCTAAAATACGTTTTTTGTGTCTCGAGTCATTTATTTCCCTTGATAATTAAACAAAATTGATAAACGAGGTATCATTTTAAAGACTGAGGTGTTACTAAGGTCTTCGGTTTCGTTGCACCATATTTTAAGAAAGATATTTTTATAACGCTTTTTTCTGTCACGAGTCATTTAGCTCCCTTGATACCTAACCGAAATCGATAAATTAGGTATCATTTTAAAGATTAAGTTTCCGCTTTGGTCACATCATATTTTAAGAAAGAACTTTCTCCAAATTCAACCCTTAAGGTAAAAAATGTCATCATTTTTAAAACTTTTTTTTTACCTCGCTTGATACCTAAGCGAAATAGATAAATCTGGTGTCATTTTAAAGATTAAGGTGCCCGCTTTGGTCATACTATATTTTATAAAAGGAATTTTTTGTATTCGATCCTTAAAGGTCACAAGTATCAATATTATTTCTACAACGTGTTTTTCTTATTATGAGCCATTTATCTCCTTCGATACCAAACCGAAATCTGTAATTTACTGATCGTTTTAAAGATTAAGGGCTCTAATTAGGTAAAATCATAAATTAAGACAGATTTTTTTCGGAATTTGATGCTTAAAGAGGTCGCGCGTATGGGTCAGTTCAGAGCCAAATCCTTACATTGCAGCAGGATATATCACAGAGATTTCAATAAACTGTTTTTTATACAATACAGGTATCAGATTCAGATAAAAAGTTTCATAATTATAAAGCCAGTTAAGTAAATAAGGAGTGAGGAAAATCATATTTAATTCGTGAAAAGTTGTAGCAGCAAAAACGAAACATGAGAAAATTGGAATTAATTTTGGCCCATGATGTGAGCAAGGAAACAGGTTCTTAAAACTTTATTAAAAACTGAAACCACTTGCAGCAAGGTCGCTACATAAGAATCACACAAGAAGACTGTACGCTTCGAAACGTCCAAGTCTTAAATGCTAATTATATTATAACTAAGATTCAAAATAGAAAATCTGGACTGCAAATCATACTTGCGATCTGACACATTGTAGTAGTTATGAAGATCAGGTTAAAATTTAGCAGAATGAGGAAGAAATACAGTACGAGAAGCCGATAGTTGTCAGAAAAATAAAGCATTAAATTTCGGAAAATGTTAAACACTACTACAGCAAAAATGTAAATAGATTCAACTAACGAATAATCTAAGAAATTGAACCGAATGTACTAAATAAACGAATGCGTTGTCAATGTGACCTTAACGGTCCAGGTGGGACAACCTCAATATTTTCAAACTTAACGTTTTACTCATCGTTTTGAGACCTATAATGAAAGTCACAAAATAATTGCTGAAACGTTAGATATCTAAAAATTGATGTGACTCCATCCGGATAAACAAGGTACTACAAGCGTCAAGTCTCGCGTAACAGAGAAAAATGGTACACTATAGAAAGAGGCTAGGGATCTCTAGATCAATTAAGTGGTACAGATATTTAAGTAAAGAAATAAATGGAATGCAAGAAAGCCAATATAAATCTGTTAGAGAAATGTGTAGATTTATTTCCAGACTTTTTTAACGAATTCATTAGTGAAAATCACAATATAATATACAGTGCAGTATAAAATAAGAGAACAAACAACGGTGAACATTAAAAGAAAACATCTAGTTTTTTATTAAGAGCATTCAGGAAATCAGTGAGTTGGCTAGGTTGCACGCACAACTATATGGTGTATCATTAGTCGTGCTGCACCAGAGTCACATGCCGTCGATGAAGCCACATTCCTTGCTTAGCGAGTTCGCACATCTGGCATGAGAAATCCTGATTTGCAGGGTGGATCGAAACCAAATGACATTTCAAAGATACACTGGAGATATCCTGAGTACGACCTCTCTCATTCCCTTCTGATAGGTATTTCGTTGCTAGAAATAATAACTCCGACGAATCAATTTTCACTTAAGTTTAATATCTCGTGTTGCTCTACAATAACATTAAACAACAAGGCTTCTTCTAGATCAGGCGTGGCCAACCCAAATTATCTTACAGGTCACTTTGGAAGTGCACCATAACTCCGCGGGCTGCATATAAAATTTCGTATCCCCAGTAGAGACATTTGTTTGTAGTGAAAAATTGAAACATGAGTTATTATTGTGTTTACTGTTATTCTTACATGTAAATATAGATCATGTAATAATAATAATACTAAACGCACCTTTTAAAGAATATATAACACTAAATTTAAATAAAAAGTATATTTTGTTAAAGTGTGATGAAAAATGTTCAAGGCGAGCTGCATGCGGCCCGCGAGCCGCGGGTTGGCCTCCCCTGTTCTAGATACAAAGATACTAACCGTCGACTCACAAATATTCCAGCGATTAAACTATCGAGTGAAAACTATACTTTCATTTAACTTTCAACTAAATCGTCTCTGTTGCTCGTGTATATAGACGTTACAGAAAATTCCAGAATAATTCAAAGACTTCCGCCCGATGTTTCTCGAATTCTAACAATACTTTAACAATTAAATCCATACCAAAACAATTACAAATTGTACAAAATCATTCACAATCATTAGAAAACACATTGAAATGAAAGTTAATACTGTTTTCATGCACTTAGACACAAAATTCTCATCATAAACCAGTCAGAACCATCGCATATTGTCCTGCAAACATCGTATTTCCTATAAATACTTACAATTACAAACTTTTACTTATTGTTTTATACAAAACACCATCCTCGATCATCTCATTTACATAGTTTCTCTCCATAAGACAATGTTCATTTACATGACAAAATATACAAATTCACAATTAATTACACAAAATACATACAAATCTATGATTTGTTATACATAATTATTCAAATAACATTTCATACAAGGGCTGAGTCTGAGGATTTTTATCATATGGAACTGATTTTGGACTAGGATTTCGGTTGGCAAAATGGGAACAAAATGTCTTGATGGTCGAATAATCAGAGAATGAATTATGTGTAAAGAAATGAAAAAGAAATGGTTGTAGTTAGAGTAGCTGGAGCATACAAAGGAAAAAGAATTTTGGTGTAATGTAATAGAAATGTATTACAAACAATGCTGGCAATGGGGAATCTTTTTAGGCGCTTCATATTAGCTTGACCAGCATGAACATAAAGGAACCTTTGAATTTCTTTTAAACCAACTTCCAAAAGTCAGAATTGTGTGAAAATTTGCACACGTATTACGGACCGACGATAATACAATAATTTCGTAACTATGTCCTCATTACTTTGACACTAACAATAGAAAAAAGTTAGGAATGCGCCAGAGGTAAGATAGGCAGCCGACAATGATTAGGTGTCGTAAGTTGCATAAGTCGTCATTCGCAGGGGCGAAAGCTTCATTGAATTATGTATTTCGCACTGAAATAGTAATTGACTTCAAAAAAAATTAAAATACTTACATTATCTTTAAAAAGATTGGTATAATGTAAAACATGAGTTATTAAACTACGACTGAACCATTGTTGATAAATTAACGATTTTTTTAATTCGCACTATCAACTTACTGACGTTTGAAGTTGTTTTGAAAAACTTTTAATTTTCAAATGAGCTTAAATGTCTTCCTATAAAGACCGCTTATTTGCGATTACAAAGGTTTTCACTTAGAATTTCCTAATTTCAACACCATTTTAGTTTTTCTGCTGTAGTTTTCCCAAGTCTAAGTAAATAAAATTATATTTTAAAAAATCAGCAATGTGAACAGAAAAGTTAAAAAACTAAAATTATTGTTTTAAAAAAATCGCTTTTCGCATCAATGTGAACTTAAATATTAATGTTTAAATATAAATATTATGTTCAACAGCGATATGATGTCTCCACAGTATGGAATAACGGAAGTCACAGACTATGTATTTTGGTTCTGTGAAAGAATAACTTCTAGTGTATTTCACAAATGCTAAGCATTTTTGAGTAGTGTTCACTGCTGTAATGTGAAAACTTTCCAGTCTTGTTTACCAAACTTCCCGGATAGAAGAACAACACTAAACACATTTGATTGTTTAGGATCATCTGATTTTACCAGCATGGGACACTGATTTCTTTAAAGCCTATTCTGTGTTCACTGGTACCATGTGATGGATTTGACGCCTGTCATTTTGACATTTAACGATGACGTTTGCGTGTCGTAGTTCCCGCATTTGTGTGTCTGTTTGCAGGTTTGCCTTTTCGGTTCTGCCAAAAATCATTCTGGCTAGCCGTTCAGTAGAGCCGATCCATTCGTTGTTTATCTCGAATCCGGTACCACTTAATCTTTGCGATATCTCAATTACTTGTGTCAGATAGTCAATAATGAAGCCTAATTGATATGAAACGACGATGTAAAGTTATTCTTAGTAAATACTCAAAATCGTCAAAAATAAGTTCCAAGCTGCACCATTAGCTCCTTCGTCGTCTTAGATTGCTTTGCATTCTCATATAACGCTGGATAAAAATTCCAAGAACCAGTTTCGCTGTCTCCTTTGCCATCAACCATGGCTGCAGTGCTAGCACCTGATCTTACTTCTTGCTTTATTAAACCCGATATACCTTCTAATACCAACACATTCTCCGTCGCAAAAGACCACATATTGTAATTCTCTTTAAGCTTAGAGACGTTAACTACAAAAAATTAGGCATTTAGTATAATATCACAACTTAAGCGTGCCCTGTTCATTACAACATCAAAGTATATAACACTGAGCCTTTGCTTGGGAACCATCATCATATTTATAAATTCTAAAAGGTGTTTTTCTCGTGACGAGCCACTTATCTTCCTTCATACCTAACCGAAATCGATAAATGAGCTATAGTTTAATAGATTAAAGTTGCGCTTTGGTAACATCATATATTAGGATTTTTTTGGAATTCGATCCTTAAAGGGCAAAATTATTAACTATCAAGGTCATGCGTCTTAGTCAGTTCAGAGTTAAGCCGCTAGACATCACTGGTGTCTATAAGAACTGTCCACGTACCGCCACATAGCAGCACCACACATCCAGGGAATATCGGCAAACTGCAGTAAGGAGCTTTCGGGGTGTTTATTTTTTCTGTTAAAGAAAATATTTTGTTTTGCTAAACAATTCCTATATAAACATTTTATTCTAGAAGTCTTCGCACGGGCTATGATCGGATTACCGTCAGGAAACAACACAACGCGGAGATATCCACATACTTTGTATGTTTTATTCAGCTTAGTTGCTTTTGGAAATGTGTGACATTTCGTCTTCCGAGAAGGGATATCTTCAGGTGTGTACGTCAAAGAAAAGGACCGCAGGACATCAAATATAAGGCGAAAACAGAAATATATTGTTACAAATGTACTGCTTTTTCTTTCAACCTACTACAAACCACCAACCACGCTATTCACCATATTTTTCTCACGAAATTATCGCAAGAGTCATCTAGTAATCTAATAAAACCCGTTAGGTTCTCGGCACATGTAACAGATTCTTTTGTTTTATTCGATAACCTACGGAAAGCGATCATACAGTTTCACTACATGGCAGCAGTGACAGTAAAGATAAAACCAATTTTCTTATTTTGTGTGACACATTAACTGTCACAGATGTGTTCTTCTTTGAGACGAAATGGTCAAAACCTGAAGACTCCTCCATCTAAAGGGCTCCTTCCTGTGCCGCAGAAGCAGTAGCTGAGAAGTCTGTGTGTAATAAGGAAGAAGAAATACTGCACAGCAAGGAAGAACTAAGTTAGGGAGTTCAATGTTCACAAGCTGACACGGGATAGTTAGCTGTGATAATGTAAAGGAGAAACATCCCATTAATCACAAAGCCTCAAAGCTATAACAGAAAATAAATTTCAGAAAGTGGAGACTAAAGTAGTTCATACTCCATTTTGTTTTTGCTGAGAAACTTTTAGAGGTGTATTTACCACCGGTGGAAGGTCAATATTCGTATTTTAATTAATCTAATTCTCTGAGCGTCGGTAAACGGAACTTACAAACTGTAGACATCACGAGCACCTACTCTTATTCAATCTCTTTCTTTAATGACTCTTTCTAAAATGACTCTTATGAATGAAAGACACTGTTTCATTTATCGCTGGCAATTAGTGAGAATTTCTGCTTAAGAAAACAATTATTTATTTTTTTAAATTATTTATGTCACAGTGTTCCTTAATGATTTAGCGTTATTTGTTTGCCTGTCGTCTTGCATTATTAGCTGAAGAAGTGAAACAAAACATTGAACTGCTCTGCACTCATACTTAATTGAAATAGTTGATATACCTGCTGGAATTAGAATTTCTTCTTACGATTGTTGGTGTCGAAGAGACAGAACAGCGTTATCTGTGTTTCACAAGTATGAATTGTAATATTTATGGCGGCAATCTGCATTGTTCGGCTACGGCGCACCACCAATGTTTTCAAAGAGTGGGGCATTGTTGGTAACTATACTGATGTCTTCAGTTCTGGAATGTTCTTATTCACCGATTTTCGAATGGAATCATTAAATTTGAGCGACGATTCAGAATAAGCAATCAACTTACAAAAAGAAATTAGAACCCAGAAAAACAATTCTTGTAAAAATAGGCCAAATCACGTGCTTGCGTAGTAACAAAAAGTTATGAGATCTTCTGAACCAAGTATGCGCTTTATGGTGTATATTTACTTCACTTTGTGAAACAAGATGTTTTTTCTCGGTGTTGTAGATTTCATTTAGAATTTTAAAAAAAATGCTGACTTGGCTATAATGCATGTCATAGCTTTTACTGAAGTATTATACATGTCAAATTCGAAAAAATTCCAAAGGACGTTTTGGTTTTTATGTATTTGTCAGTTTGATAAAGCAACGCATTTAAGGTATTTTTTTTAATGACATTCGGCTACTGGGCCATACAGCCAGCTCAATGTGATTTGTTGCTATCAAGTAATTACACAAGGACACTACAACACGGACAAGACATTCACAGACACAACACTAAACACCCATGCCCTCGGCCGGACTCGAACCGGCAACCTTCGGTACGCGGAGCTAGCACTCTAGCCCCTACGCTACCGAGACCGGCATTTAAGGTATTTATATAGGTTTATAAAAAAAATGGCATGCACAATGGCCAAGTCACCAGATTTTTTTTATTCTAAATAAAATCTATATCGCGCAAAGAAAACATTCTGTTTCACAAAGTGAAATATACACGCTGTAAAGCGTAGTCTTCGCTCAGAAGATCCGACAAATTTTTGGCACTACATGAGCACGAGACTTGGCCTATTTTTACAAGAATTGTTTTTTTGGGATACCTTCTACTTGAAAAACTACATAATTGATGGTTAAAATAAAATCTACACCACTTAAAATTCACTTTTCTTTCTGACCAAATAGTTCTTTCATATTGGGCATTGTTGCGGACAGAAGATAAATAAATAGTTTCAAAATTGTAAAACTAATAATAATTACAAAACAGCAAGACAGAATTACTTGAAAATTTTAAATGTGTTTATACTGAAATTCGCTGAAAGTAAAGGACATTCATCCTGTTGAGATGGAGTTGCACATCGAAGTTACCGGTTGCAGAATTGTACAGTTAAGACGTGTGACATAGGCTTTATCGTAAGCAATGCGCCAGTCGGTTAGGAAGATGTACAAATAATGTGTAAGTACACAATTTCCATTATAAAAACAGATTGTTCTTGATTTTAATAGCATTTAGCTGGTACATTGAAACAATTGGTGAAAATAAATCTCCGATCGTTGCTAGAACCAAGTGTGAAATCATTAATACGAATAACATACGTATGTACCAAACAAAATATTTAAAAAAATTCAGTTACTGCATGAATTAAAAGTTGATTCACAGGAAATTTGTTGTGTTGGAGACTGAAAGCAAATTGCGTTGCTGGAAGTAAGTGTTCTTCACATTTGTTTCTGTGAAGCATACTTACTGCATGTGTTGACTCATGATGAGTGAAATGGAGGATTTTGATGTCAGTAAAATGTGTGAAAACTTTTGATAAATCTCTTGAAACCTCAACACGTATTAATCACAAAATATTCTTCTTCGAAAAGAAATCGCAAAGAATTTTACTGTTTCATAGCGAAATCGCTGTTATTTGTCTTACAACATGTTAGCTAAGACGTATATTTTCTGTAAGGCAAAAATAGCAAAACAAAAACCAGTCAGCGTGTTAGATATAACAAAGTTACCTTGATTAACCTGCCTGGGAAGATTGTATCTGAATTAACGTTAATGTCTTTCTTGTCATGAGGTAATACCGCGGTCACGTATAATACTTGTCACCGATTTAATTACGCTACATTGGCGCTGAGAAACGGATTGTTTAGAAATTAGCGTCAGATTTAGAATCAGGTATTTTCAAACTGGGAAAAATAATTTGTTTTGCGGAGCTTTAAATACTTACCGGCAGGCGCTGTAAGTAATCAGCATTACATTTTATGTTTAATTGAAAGAGCGAAACAATATTTTTTTTCTAAATATCAAACGAAGTTATTAGAAGTGATAAGTAAAGAAATCTCAATCCACTCGACATAGTGCAGCCCATCTCCTTATCTAAAGATCTGAACACTCAGTCGCAAATTCATGGTGACTGTTAATTGTTACTTCGAGACAAAGAATTGCCAACTACACTTGCTTCCTGTAACACATTTCAGGAAATGTTTAACTGAATTTGCACATTTGCCAAGAAAATTATTTTTAAAATCCTTCCCGGAGTATTTCTCCTATGACCGATCTAAGCAACAATTTCTGTACCATCGCTTGCGTCCCTGCCTAAAATCCAGACAGGGTATCTAGATGGATGGTTTTCATATGCTTTCGGAAGAATTATAAGGGTGCTAAAAGTAGTAATTTTTTTTATTTAAAAAAAATTAGGTATTCGCTTCTAGTAAAACGAGGCCATGAATAAGATTGCTGGCTTGCAACGAGAAAGGTATCGGCCACAACCTTCATGAAGGAACTAACTGGGCAGTACCGACGTAAAATCGATATCTTGATGGCAGAACCTGGTTCTGGAGACAGACTTATGTTAGGGAATACAAAAAGATATGAGGATAAAAGTAAAGAGGATACTTTTTACAGTTAGATCGCAGAAATTATAGTGAAAACCATTAAAATGTGGACATCAGATTTGAAAAAAAAAAAATCGAAATAACGAATGACCAAAAATTCCCCACAAATTTTGCAACAGCTATCATAGCCAAAATAATCAATGCTGACTAACTGGGCATTAATTTTCCATAAAAATAATAAGCTAATTTCAGAATTAGTGGTGAGATATGTGTATAAATTTAAGTTTTCATTATAAAACCTCTTGTGAGACATCTTACAAGCATAAAATCAGCAAAATAGTAATAATAAAAAAATATTGTCCGTGAAATTTACTCCAGTACTGCAAATGCATATCTCATCGCTTTCTGTCGGTAGGTTTTTCTGTTCCATATGACCCAAGCAGTTATTTTCTATATTCTTCTCTAGCTATATTACCTTTAAGAGCACGTTCTTTGGTTCCGGAGGTTTCTCCACCTATAGTGAGATAACAGTAAATTTTTGTGCAAATCTGCGTGAAACTCAAAACGTACTATTTAACGGTGGCACATGAGTTATTGAAAACAGAATCTGGCGAATGATGTTTAGAACAGAAAACATCGTACAAATAACTGAAGTGTCTACGTGTCTGCACACAATCTTAAAAAAAAATCATATTCATGCAATAACCCTGTTAATGTACTTGTGTGTTAGTACTGTTGTCATATTTCCTGCATGTTTTGCTGTTACATATCTACTCCAAAAGACATAAAATAATAATAATTAACTCTGTGTGCCTGGCAGTGTGCAGAGGAATTTAAAGGTTTGTTGTCGGACGAATTAAACATCTGAATTATATAGTTTTGGCAGTTTTCCGTAAATCGCTATGCAAACGCTGGGGCGGCCCCCAGCTGCCCCACATTAAATTACTACTGAGGAAGGAAAAGGCCGGAAAACTGTAGGTCGCTTGTTTCACCATTAAAACACTTCAGGAAAATATCACTGCTGACAAGTTTTTTACTGGCCAACTGCATGACGTTTGCATGTTTTTCTGACCCGTATTTATGTCACTACCCTCCGTATTTCTTTTTGCTCTCCACCAGAAATTTGCTCCGACGTAAATAAGGAAAATGCAATAAAAAACTGCGCAACATGCAAAAGGAAGCGTTGCAGAATATTTCCTTTCGTAGTAGTAATTGTGGATACGGTGAAGGCATTGCGGAAGAGGTTATTTCGAAAGCCCAAGGTATGAGCAAGTTATCGATATGCATGAGAAATCTTTTTACACAAAGCTGCCCAAATTCGTAGATCTTTTTAACAAATAGTTGTGACTAAATTACATAAGTGAAACATAAAAAATGATATCAGAAAACTGATGGAGGAAATAGGATCCAGCACTTTTCAACATGAATAAGTGTATCCGAATAGTTCCTTTATTGTTATGTCGACAAACATTCATGAGAAATTCAGTATCTGCAGTGATCCTGTTTTTATTGGTTACTTTAATCATTGTGTGACATAAACGTCACCAACAGCCGTGTGTAGAAACAAGTATCATTAATTTTTTGACATTAATGTTCCATAACTTTGCCTTATTTTAGTGAAATTTAGTGTTAATTAATTTAAATCGAAGTTTAAAAACGAATTTTATTTATATTTAAGCATTTGTTAATTTTTTTATCATTTGGCTTCTGATTAATTATTTTACCAAAATTCTGCTTTAAAATGAATCAGTAACTAGTGTTAATCTAGCAACATTGGTGAATTAAATAATGACGATACTGCATTTACGTATTGGGTGAGCAGTAACGCTTCATCCCAGCATTCTGGTAGACGCTAGTTCCAATCTCCTTCCGGCTATCCAGATTTTGGTTTCCGATTATTTTTCAGAACCACACCCTGCTATGGTAGAATTTCTTCCCGATCTTTTCCCCTTAATCCTGTCTTTGCCGTAAATTCTGAAAAAAATAACAACCAGCATACAGTATGAGGAAATGTAAATTATAAATGTTTATTAATTCTGGTTGGAATGTAAATTTCTAACTACTACGATACGATAAAAACACGTATCTTTTCTTTGAAACTCATAGTTTATTCTAATTTTTTTTAAGTTTTTGTAACTTTGCGCCAAAAAATAATAATACAAATTAAATAGTGTTTTACCGCCCTTGCTACCATTCGACCACATGGCCACATAAATCTACAGGGTTATCATAAATTTTGCAAATTTACTGTAGCTATATTATTTGATGTATTGTCACAAAAATGCACAGAAATATAGAAAAACTCAAAAATAATTAAAAAATTTTAACATATTAAAGATGCTCTATAATATATGTGTAATGATTCTGCAGATGATCTAGTTCTTGACACACTTGGTGCAGCATGTTGCTATTTTTTTATTTTATTTTTTCCTTCAGTCTTTCAACTGGCTTTATGCAATTCTCCTTCTCTTCCTATCCTGTGTTAACCTCTTCATATCTACATACCCCTTACAACCCACGTCTTCAATTATCTGATTCGTATATTCTAATCTCTGTCTTCCACTACAGTTCTTAACTTCGACTGTTCGCTCCACTAACAAATTAACCAATCCAGGATGTCTCAAAATATGACCTACCAGCCTGTCTCTTCTTTCTGAAACCTTCTTCCATAAACTTCTTTCTCACCCATCATTTCCAAAACTCGTTCATTTCTTACTTTGTCAGTCCACTTAATTTTCAGCATTCTTCTGTAGCATCACATTTCAAATGCTTCAATTTTCTTTCTTTCTGGTATTCCTAAAGGCCATGTTTCGCCACCATAAAGTGCTGTGCTCCACACAAACAGTATTAAAAAGTTTTGTTTTTCTTTCTAATTCCTAAATTGATTTTTGAAACTAACAGATTTATCTTTTTCATAAAGGCTCTTTTTGCTAGTGATATTCTGCTTTTAACAGCATTCTTGCTTCTGCCATGGGTTGTAATTTTGCTTCCCAAGTAACAAAATTCACTTACTTCTCCTATTGCATCCGATCCTATTTTTATATTTATTGGTATCATTTCTGCTACATTTCATCACTTTTGTCTTGTTTCGATTCATATTCAGTCCAAAATCTTCCTTCAGTATTTTGTTTTTTGTTCATGCCATTCAGTAGCTTCTCAATATCCTCAGCCCTCTCTGCTAACAAGACAATTTCGTCAGCAAATCGAAGCATACTGATTTTTCTCCCTGAAAACTTATGCCACATGGAAATTTTTCTTTGACTTTCTTCATTGCTTCCTCTACATACAAGTTGAATATTAACGGGGATAGACTACAGCCTTGTCTCACACCCTTTTTAACTGATGCATGTCTCTCGTGATTCTCTACTTTAATTATAGCCACCTGATTCTTGTATAGTTTATAGAGTATTCTTCTATCTCGATGCTTTAGACCTGACTTTTTTAAAATTTTGAACATCTTGTCCCACCTAACATTATCAGAAGCTTTTTCTAAATCAACAAATGCCATAAAAGTATCTTTGTTTTTCTTGATCCGCCCTTCAAGTATTAATCTTAAAGACAGAATTGCTTCCCTTCTACCGCGATTTTTCCTAAACCCAAACTGATCTTCGCCTACTATCTCTTCTACTACCCTTTCCATCCTTCTATATACGAGTATTACTCTAGTCAATAATTTTGAAGCATGTGTTGTTAGACTAATGGTGCGATAATTCTCACATTTGTCGGCTTGTGCTTACTTTGGAAGTGTGAAGATGATATTTTTATTAAAATCAGTTGGAATTTCTCCTGTTTCATAACTTTTTGATATCAGCTTGAATAATCTCCCGATTCCTTCCTCTCCTAGGGATTTCAGAAGTTCTGCAGGGATCTCATCAATTCCAACTGCCTTATTTGCTTTCAAGTCATTCAGAGCTTTATTACATTCTGTCCTCAAAACAGGATCTCCTAAGTCATCAATGTCGACATCGACTTCCTTTTCCATTACACTATTGTTCAAGTCGTTCGCCACATACAGTTTCTCAATGTATTCCTTCTATCTGTTAGCTCCATCTTCTGAGCTTAAAAGAGGTTTCCCATCGGCAGCTTTAATGTTCATACCTCTTTTCTTCATTTCTCCAAAATTCTGTTTGATCTTTCTATATGCAACATCTACTTTACCTAAGACCATTTCCTTTTCTACATCGTCACATTTTTCTTTTGCTATTTTGCATTTCCTATTTATTTGATTTCTAAATTGCCTGTACTGCTCTCTTCCTGTTTCATCCTGAGCATTATTACACCTTCTCCTCTGATCCATCAGCTCCAAAATTTCTTCTGTGATTGAAAGTTTTCGGGCAGCTTGTTCCCTAAAGCCTAATGTTTCTTTACCAGCTTTCATTATTTCGGTCTTTAATGCATTCCATTCGTTCTCGGTTGAACTCCTTTCAGAGTTACTTCTTAGACCTAAGTCTACCATTTCTGCAAATTCTTCTCTTGTGCTAGATCGTTTCAGTTTATTCACTTCCAGTGTGTTCTGCATATACTTGAATTTCAGCTTGCACTTCAATACTATCAAATTATGGTCAGAGTCTATGTCTGCTCCTGGGTACACTTTACAGTCTAGAACTTGATTCCTGAATCTCTGTTTGGCCATGATACAATCTAGCTGATATCTGCCTGTATCCCCAGGACGTTTCAGGTGTATATCGTTTTTTTTTTTTTTTTTTAATTTGCTTAACGTCTCTCTAAAAGGAGGTCTTTAGAGACGGGAAAGGATGGAGGGCAAGGAATGGGAAGGAATTCGGCCACGGCCTTTTTGAAGGAAGCATCCCGGCATTTGCCTGGAGTGATTTGGAAAACCATGGAAAACCCAAATTTGGATGCCCGGGCGGGGATTCGAACCGCTGTCCTCCCGAATGCGAGTCCAGAATGTATGTCGTTCTTGCATGGTTCTTAAACAGTGTGTTTGTCACAACTTGCTGATATCTTTCAAAAAATTCTAACAACCTGTTTTCACTCATTTCTTTCTCCTAGACCATAATATCCCCCCTTGCTCCATACACACACACACACACACACACACAGACACACACAGACACACACACGTAAAACGCGGCTGCATCACATTTTGAGTTTTTCTTTCAGGCTTTAAAGTTTTGTGACAATATGTCATATGAAATAGTCACAGCGAATTTGTGATATCGCTGCAATCGTTATAAATAAACTTGCGTTTTCCCATCACATAAAAAAAAAAAATCATTTCGGAATCGTTAAATTTTGAATCGTGTAAGGTAAACACAATACCTTATTATAAACGACCGTTTTCTAAGCTGGTCTCAACCCAGCGATCTTTTGAACTAAAGGGTAAGAGATTGTTTCTAAAAGTAAGATCAACTGTCATGATATTCAGTTGACCGCCTTAACGACTGAGGAGTGGAGCCACCTAGCAGTGAGTGGTGAAACTGGAAAGCAAGTGGCGCCACACAGCGGCTGTCAGGAACAAACTGTTACCACACTGCTGCATCAGTTTTCTAAGAGGTAGCGCTGCAACATGTTTCTAATACTGTCAATGTGCCATTCAATGCTCGTGCAATGAGATTCGACATGTTCATTTTGATTCCACGTGAACACAGTCTCGTAGTATGAAACAGTAGGCGTCATTCTAAAATCAATAACTATATAAACTTCTGACAATAGTTTAATTACTTAATGTCAGCGTCCCAAAAATATTCTCAATTCCGGTGTTAATTTCAAACATATTACCTCTTCGGGAGCGTGCATAAACCACGTAGCTCCATTTTGGCCTACTGTGAACCCCCCTCCCCCCCCACGTAGCCCTACGTGGCTTTTGCCTCTCCCCCCCCCCCCCCCCCAAGTAGCACGTAGCTTTTTTTTCTTTTTGATTCCAGAAGACATTTTGTACTGTTTTCTCTTGTCAGACTATTGTAAATTACATGCGGAGATAATTAACTGAGGGAAATAAATGTACACATGCTGTTGTGAGTTCTGTTCCTCATTTTAACTGTGAAAAATGTTGTGAAAGGAAAGCTACGTGGCCTGGCTCGGAACCCCCCCTCCCCCCACGTAGCCCAACGTAGCCCAACGTAGCCTTCCAGCCAACCCCTCCCCCCCCCCCCCCTGGCCCGAGCCACGTAGTTTGTGCACAGTCCCTTCTCTGTATTATCAACAAGTGATTACATTATGTATTTGAAATACACAGTTCTGGAGTTCTATATAAAGAGGACATATCATGTTACTTACTATAACTGAATACAGTTTCCAAAGACTCTTGTTGATTACTACATACTGGAATTTCTAAAAATAAATAAATAAAATATGGAACACCATGTTGGTGATTTTGTATAACTTGTATCCGCAAAAAAGAAATTTTTAGTTTCGGATATTAATGTGCTTCTGCTATGTATGCTTATTTCTCTTTCTACGAAAACAGTGTTAAAACGCTTTTACTTCGTATCTCAAATGACTGAGCAATTACTAACCTACAATACATTCAGAAATTTTTTTACGCTTAAGCAGAATTTATTTTTTTATTCTTGGTTCTCTCACTACTGACGAAATTCCAATAAACCCCCAGTGCTGAGACGCTGCATACTGAATGGGAGCCCGGGCCCTCGCGCACTGGCCGCCCAGAGTGCAGTTTTTAGGCGGTTCCCGCAATCATCTAGCCAAATGCTGGAACGGTGTTTAGTTTCTGCTTCATAAACTACATATATCACAAACATAAATTACGCTTATCATACAGAGTACACAGAGTTACATGTTTCACAGATTGATGACAAGACAAGAGTTTCCTCCAACAGATTAGGCACGCTGGGCCAAACAGGCCAACTTATACGAATACTTTGGGCAGGAACTCAATTCCTCCCATTCCTCTGTCTCACAGGTGCCCAGTGTCTACGAGGTCCTTGGCGGCCGAATCGGAAGTAAAACAATAATAATAATAATAAAATATAGGGTAATTCAGAAGGACTGGTAGATACTGAAGGAGGTGGTAGTGTGAACAATATTATACATCTTATATACAAAAAAATAAAAAAAAAATAAAAAAATAATAATAAATAAAATAGACATGTGTGTCCTTATATTTTATTTTACAGCCAACACTCTCTACCACAAATCATTGGTGTTTGTGTGTCGTAGTAGCATGGAGTTTCCTATCGTGCACGACGTTCGCCGAATGCCGATAGCTGTGGGGGTGTGGGAGATATGGTGGTTAAAAGTGGTCGATGTAGGGCGTTTTCATATTTCGACCAAAGACTTTTGTGTCTATATACTTCTCTTTCCTGCCACAACTACATAGCGCAGACCATTGGTATTTGTGTGTGGTAGTAGCATCGACTCTTGCAGCGTGCACTATGGTGGTTGCATGCAGGGCCGCCGTAAGTAACAGGCGGCACACATCGAGGGGAGCGGCAAAACGAGTGATTATGTAGCGGGCGACCTTTTTTTTTGTTAGCTCAACAGTTGCTTCGGGGCGGCCGGCGACACTCAGGATGGCAACAATGGGGGCGGCAAATAATGTTTTTTTTGACCCGGTTCGGAAATTTCCTAGATCCACCACTGGCTGTATCGGTATTGCACGTGGGCGCTCAAACAGCTAGCGGTGGGCCTGGTTGCATGTAGGTAGCTATGGGGGAGTTCGAGATATGGTGATTGAAATTGGTCGATCAGGGACATTTTCATATTTCGACCAAAGACATGATTGTCCGTATATTTCACTTTGCTGCCTCAACTACATAGCGCAGACCACTGGTGTTTGTGTGTATTAGTGGCCTCGAGACTTCCATTGTGCACTATGGTGGTTAGACGTCGGTAACTGTGCGGTGTGGGAGATATGGTGGTTGAAAAAGGTCTTATTTCTACCAAAGATGTGTGTACCCTATATTTCACCTTGTAGTCAGAACTGCCAAGCGCAGACCACGGACGTTTGTGTGTGGTAGTAGCCTGGAATCTTCCATCGTGCACTATGGTGGTTGCATGTCGGTAACTGCGGGTGTGTGGAAGATATGGTGGTTGAAATTGTTCGACGGAGGGCATTTTCATTTTTCGACCTAAGACAGACGTGTCCCTCTATTTCATTCTGCGGTCAAAAGTACATAGCGCAGAAAACTGGTGTTTGTGTGTAGTAATGTACTCAAGTCTTCCATCGTGCACTTTGGTAGTTGAATGTTGTTAGTTGTAGGGCTGTGGGAGATATTGTGGCGGAAGTTAGTCGACAAAGGGCATTTTCATATTTCGACGAGAGACATGTGTGTCCCTATATTTCACTTTCCTAGCGAAGACCACCAGTGCTTATGTGTGGTAGTAGTTAAGTCTTCCATCATCAGTGGCGTAGCTAGGTCAACAAGGGCCCCGGTGCAAAAAATTTATTTTGGGCCCTCAGGCCAAATGGGCGACCTTTTTTTTTGCTTTGTGTTGCTGGTAAGGGCTCCTGAGCTGAGGATGGGGTCTCTTGAGTTGTGCTGAGGGGCCCCTTGAGCAGTGGTTGTGGCCCCCCTGAGCAGTGAGAGGGCCCTTAGTGAGGGGCTTCCTGTGTCTCAGGGGCCCCCTAGGAAGACTGTAGAGCTAAAAGAAAAGGTCGCCAGTTTGCCATGAAGGCTCGTGGGCGTCTGAACTGCACTTGGGTGCCCTCAGAGGTGCGCTTTGGGGCCCCCTGAGCGTAGGGGCCCCGGTGCACTGCACCGCCTAGCCCCATAGTAGCTACGCCCCTGTCCATCATGTGCTTTGGTGGTTGCATGTTGATAGCTGTGGGGGTCTGGGCGATTTGATAGTTCAAATTGGTCGACCGAGGGTATATTGTTATTTCGGCCAAAATACGTGTGTGTCTTTATATTTCGCTTTGCAAACACAACTACTTAGCACAGATCACTTGTTTTTGTGTGTGGCTGTAGCATCGAATCTCCCATCGTGCGCTATGTTAGTTGGATGTGGCTAGCTGTGAGTGTGTGGTTGAAAGTAGTCGATCGAAGGCATTTTCATATTTCGACCAAAGACAAGTGTGTCCCTATATTTCACTTTGCAGCCATAAAGAGATCATTGGTGTTTGTGTGTGGTATTAACGTCGAATCTCCCCTCGTACACTGTGGTGGATGCAGGGCCGGCGTTTCGTGTTAGGCCTGGGTGGGTAGTCAGGTAATTGGGGTGGCGGGGAGGGGTCCCCATGAAAATGTTATCTAGTTATCTTACCGAAAATAATAGTAATGATATTCATACAAACAAATTCATAAGAGAATCACAAAATTAAATTACAAATTTATCATATAATTTATTGAATGTGTTTTAATTCCATACAGAAAATTATTTTTTAAATTTACTATTCAGTTTTAATTGTGCTATGCAAAAACTACAGCACTTTACCTGTTTGGAAATCTAGTTCGTCAGTGAGATTACCTTGTACATGTAGGCTTAATATTGAGATGTTATTGAGTCTATCTTGTAACATTGTCGATCTTGGGTAAGTCTTGCGTCTGCGTAAGACCGTAAAGCTTCGTTCATTTGAACAGGACAATCCAGGTATAGTGACGAGTAGTCGAACGAAGCGCAAAAGTTCTGTAAAAAATCTAAAATCCCTCTCAAATTTTTTGCCTGCTTATCTTGCCTTCTTAAAAGTTGCAAAATCTTGCCTGCATCAGTCAGCAATATTTCTTGGTCAAAATAAGATTGTAAAAATTTATATTTCTTGTAACTTTTGTGGTTTATCCCAAAGCGAATTGTTCTAACGACTAGAAAAAGTGGCTGAAATCTTTGCAGAATCGACTCTTTAACGACATGAATACTGGATCATAAACTTTAATATAAGGTTTATGGAAAAAATTGGAGTTGTTTCGAATAGGAGATTTTTGCTTCTACTTTGATCGAGGCGATGGAAATTTCACGCTGATGTGGGATTTGTGGTTCGTTGATTTCAATGTTAGTACGTGGCTTGATTTCTTCGAATCGTGAATCTGGAGCACAGTAAAAAACGTCTGTGATTGCTTCTAACTTCTTAGTACGATTAAATTAATTCATAGTTTTGATTTCTGTAGATCTGAATTAAAAATTTTGATGCGATCAAAAATTTCTGTCATCTTTTTTAAAAGATTCCATGTGGGAGTAAAATCCAGAAACCTTAGCTGCGAGAGAAACATCTACTTCTCTGGCTACAAAATGATCGTATAAAAATTGTATTAGCTTCTGTTAATTTTCTCTTACTGTTTTCAGAGGTTTGATTCTCATTAATCATCTGTAAAAAAACTAATAAATATGTTTACAAGCACAAAACCATATATATATATATATATTTTTCTAAAGGAATGAAACTTGTATTCTGTATAAATACCTTGTCGGACAATAGGCTCCAAGAGAAAACAATTCATCATCAGTACTTTTTTTTTTATACTGCCGTTTCTCAAACTTTCCAAGTCGTTTCGATAAGTCTCACACGAAGTTTATGAAATATTTAACTGTTACAACGAATTTTCTTGCTGTTATAACTTTCTAAATTCCATCTCGTACTACAAGATTGAGATTATGAGCACTACACTGCTCAAATGAAGCTCGAGGCTCTTCTTTGAGTATTTATGACAGAAATCCTGTTATTTTTTTTCAGAAACATTAGAAGCCCGATACCGAGCGTGATGGTGTAACGGCTAGCGTTCTGGCCTCACATTCGGGAGGATGGCGGTTCGAATCCCCGTCCGGGCATCCAGATTTAGGTTTTCCATGGTTTCCCAAATCACTGCAGGCAAATGCCGGGATGATTCCTTCAAAAGGCCATGGCCGAATTCCTTCCCATTCCTTGCTCCCCATCCTCTCCCGTCTCTAAAGACCTTGCTGTTAGAGAGACGTTAAGCAGATAAAAAAATAAAAGAAAAAAAAGAAGCCCGATCGCAGCACTAGCTTCTTAGCTTTGAGAGCGCCACCTTGTGTTTGGTGAAAATGTCAATGAGCAGATCCAATAAGGCTTCTGTCTTAGTGTTTACATTTAAAAACGATCCAATAAATGTTCACTTGCAATGAAATTTTCCGAAACGATTCTGAGGCAAGATGCTCCTATTTCTTACGTGATTCCCGACAATACTGTAATAGCCATCAAATCAATAATTTCATTCTGACAGTCATAATGAAGCCATTTGTGACCATCTCTTTGCAGCAATGATTTTAATTCAATCAAATCTTAAGCTCAAGCCTTTAAAAATGCCATGAAATTTAAATTTTCATCGTAGTTGGCTCCTCTCACAGAAAGACCTTGTCTCCCCAAGGTTTACAAGGTACTAAATTTTTTTGACAATGCTTTACGATTATCGAACATCTGTTTTGGATGAGTCGTTGATATCGATTTTACCACGTTGATATTATCAACATTTTCCAACGCTTCAGTGCAGCTGTTATGAAGAGAACTAGTGCCATGAGAGTTTAACCACTAAGTATGTGTTTTGTTGTGTAACCAGTAGTGTGTCTGAAAATGAAACCAAATATTCAATCTGGAGAATTTTCGTAGAAAAAATTGAATCTTTGGCAAAGTGTACGTTATGTGATAAAGAACTTCTGTCATACTACCATTGCTATAAAAATTCTTTTGAATTCTATGCATCCAGAAGAGTGTAAAGAATGTGAAAAACAAAATGTAGGTCTTAAATTGCATGAAGGAGAAAAAACATTTTTTGTGATTGTGGCTTTATGCATCGTCGACGTGGGGTCATTAGAGGCGGGAAAGGTCTGAGGATAAGGAACGGGAAGGAATTCGGGGCATAGCCT
Source organism: Vandiemenella viatica (assembly GCA_031002005.1). Classification (NCBI taxonomy): domain Eukaryota; kingdom Metazoa; phylum Arthropoda; class Insecta; order Orthoptera; family Morabidae; genus Vandiemenella; species Vandiemenella viatica. Next base: position 216,972,655 of record JARYHS010008074.1, on the reverse strand, counting down.
TCTTTAAGGAAGCTTCCCCGCATTCTCCTGGAATGATTTGGGGAAACCAAGGAAAACCCAAATCTTGATGCTCGGATGGGGATTCGAACCACCATCCTCCCGAATCCGAAGCCAGAGTGTTACCACTCATCCACCACGCTAGGTTAAAAAAAAAAAAGTCATTCTATCTCAATAGTTGAAGCAGATAAGACTTCCATCAAAAGAAAAGTCTCGTAAGTGGTGTAAAATAAACGCACACAAATATTTCATGTTGTTACAATTAGTCCGTGAGGTTTTGGTCAGTTTGTGCTATCAGAGTTGCTAGCGAAAAATTGTTCATTGAAGCAGCATTAATTTATGATGAAAAAAGAAGCAGTTTAAAACGAGAAAAGGCTGCTAAGGTTTTGTTTTTAAAATTTAACTTGCCATTTATAATTATAGTTACAGTAATTAGAAAACAATTATTATTATTATTTACTTAAAAGCCAGTTACTGACTGATTGATTTGATTATTAAAATCAACATTATTTCACTCGAAAGTTTTATTAAATAGAAGTAATTTCAAAGTAAATGGAGATATGTGACACCAGATAAAGTTTCCATATAACTTGTCCTTCTGTTTCCGCTTCCGTAATTTAACTTCTGTTCCATCTCTAGTACATACCCGTGAATATTCATTACCTAGCCCATATACTTGTGTATATAGTGAAGAACAAAAATAAGAGAATTTAGTTTTACTTACTCTCACTCTGTCAGCTGACTGAACAGGGTCATGTTTTAAAGTTGCAGTGGACCTGCGTCTAAGGACGTTTCAAATTTATCCTCCACATTCTCCTGTCAGCTAGCGTTGTCTACGTTCAATCCGTTTCTTTTTTATAGCATGACTACGAATTTATCCATTTGATCTTTTCTGAAGATAATACACATGGATTAAACCGAAGCGCATTCGAAATACAGTAAAATGGTTTTCACGCATGACGGTTTTGGGTGTATGATGTTTCACCGTAGCAGTCTTACTTTCACCCACAACGATTGTTTGCTGTCGATCAAACTCAGTAGGCGATAGCTGTGGTAACGATCTCTGGTGAAACATCAAAGGTATTTTTGCGCTTCGTTCTTGGCGTTGTTGTGGGTACGCAGTCAATTTTACACGCCTTTTGAATGATGAAACTGACATGCTTAACTGGTCAGTTTTTTCTTTCATTATTTTCTCATTTCTTTCCTCTACGCACGCTCAGTGACTCTCAAATTCCGGGAGGGTATTTTACCCACCCGGAATTACTCGGGTGAGTACTCCTATCCAGTATATCCATATTATCAGCCGGCCCTGGGTGGAAGCATGTCGGTAGCTATTAATCAAAATTCTTTACAAACCCAAACGAAGTCGTGGGCACCAGCTAGTATTGAGTAAAAATGATCACATAAACATGTGTCCGATTTCCATTCGTTTGGGAGATGCAGGTGCAGGAATGTTATGCACAAAATAAAACTCAGAAAATGATGAAGAGCTCACAAAGAACTTCTTTCTGAGTTGCTATCTAAAGCTGTAAGGGAACCCATTTCCAGTGATGATGGGGTCAGGACTGTGCCTTTTTCATTTTAGGATAGGGGCTGCTGGTGAAGGGCTGGAAATAGATCAAAGTGATACAGACTATAGATCCAAGATGGGAAAAATCAAAGATGTTAAAGAAATAGATGAAGTTGCTGAAACAATAACTCACTGTGGTAAAACTGGGAAAGAGGAGATAAATTCTGAAAATGTAAATCCAGTATTAAGGGTATTAATGGTAAACTGTAGAAGTCTAATGAACATATTAATCGAATTTGTAAACTTAATAGAGATACACGAACCACAAGTGATAATTCGGGGAGTTGGTTAAAAGAAGAAGTACTTGACAGTGAAGTTTTCCCGATGGTTACAGAGTGTATCGCAGAGATAGAGGAGCAATTGGCTCAGGAGTTTTCATACTAGTTAACAAAAACTACCACAGTTCACTGGTGTTCATAGATAATAATCATGAGTTACTTGGGGTAACTGCTTACCGCAGTGGAAGAATGACAGATGAAGATGATGCTTTTGGGGAGAAATTAAATTCAGACTCAGATTTTAGAGGTAAAAATAGAATGGTCATTATTGATGAAGATTTAAATTTACCAGGTGTAAACTTGGTTGGAAATAAGATTAATAACACAAGGGAAAGACCTTACTAAGGAAAGGAGGATTTACACAGGTGGTAGAGCAGAACACTATGGGACAAAATGTTTTGGATATATTCCTAATAAATCCCGATGATAATCTTGTGGGGTGTCGAGCAACTGAAGGAATAAGTGATCAAGAAGCTTTTCTGATGGATATTTGAGGATTCCTTAAACCAGCAGCCAAAATTAAAGGGGGAAATAGGTACAATTATAAAAAGGCACAAACTTCGAATTTTAAGAGATATTTCAAAGAACGTTTCAGTAAATGGAAGGAAGTTACAAGTACAATAGAGTCAAGGTGGGAAGAGTTCTAGGAGATAATAAGAAAGGAGGAAGAAAAATTTATTCAAACAGAAAATAAAGAGAATTAGTGAACCTGTGTACGATAATAGGGAGGTGAGGAGGTTAAAGAGGTTGGTAAGAAGAGTACATATCAGAGCTAACAGACACCTGGGTAGTAGGGAATATTTAAAACAACTAAACAAGGACTTAATAATAGCTAAGAATGGATGGATTTATGAAGGGTATTGTCAGTGCAGGAGGACCATTGACTGAAGCATCTAGAAATTTCTAAGGCTATGTTAGAAAACTGAGATGAAGGGAGAGTGTTGAGACGCTTATAGATAACGATGGAGAAGAAGTTAGTTAGTATTTGAAAAAGGCAGAGATTTTACGTAACTGGTTTAGTGAGAGTATTAGGGACAATGAATCACAAACGGGAGGATCTAATTCGGAGAATGAGCTTAACAACACAATTACTAATGAACAGACCAAAAAATTTGAAATGAATGACAGAAATAAGAAAGCAGGGACTGGTGTTGATAATATTACTACAGATATCTTAAACATAGCTGGATGTGACATTGTACCTTATCTTTTAATGTTATTAAAATTGAGTCTGGATACTTGCTGCTTGAGATATTAGTTCCAGTACATAAAGGAGGGGTGAGAATTAAAGTAGAAAATTACAGGCCGCTCAGTTTAACATCAGCGGTAAGTAAATTAATGGAGAGATTTATATGCAACCACATCAGAAATATATGTGTGGAGCGTAAGTGGTTTTTAAGTAGGCAACATGGCTTTAGGCAAGGATATTCATGCGAATCTCAGTTGTTGTGAAATTTGCAAGATATTTCAGTTATAATGATGAAGGGAGGCAAAATTGATAGTGTAGCATAGGATCTTTCAAAGGCTTTTGACAGAGTAAGCCATAAAATGGTAGTAAATAAGGTAGAAACTTTTGTAGTGGATGACAAAGCGATTTACTAGGTAGAAGAATTTTTAAAAGATAGAAAACAGAAGGTTAGGGTAGAAAATGCAGTATCAAAAGAAGTGCAAGTAAAAATGGGAGTGCCACAGGGATGGGTATTTTGTCCATTGCTATTCAGTATTCTAATGAATAATTGTGTTGATTGTTTACTATCAGAAATTAGATCGTTTGCAGATGATATAATTCTATATAAAAGGATCAAAACGGTAGAGGACTGTAAACAGCTGCAGGGTGATCTGGACAGGATATCTAGTTAGGTTGGTAAACATGGGATGAAGATAAATGCAAAGAAGAGTCAGCTTATTAGGTACACAAATAAAAAACAAAAGGTTGATCACGATTATAAAGTAGGAAAAGAATACTTGAAATGTAAAATATTGTCATTACATTTGATAACAAGTTTAACTGGGCAGAATACATTGGCCAGGTAGTAGGAAAAGGTTTATAAATTATGTACTTGTTGGAGAGAGTAATGAGGAGCTGTACAAGGCAGGTAAGGGAATTGGGTTACAAAACTTTGCTCAGACCATTGCTCGAATACGGTAGTAGTTTGCGTATCAAATACAGGAGTTGGAGAGGGTGCAAAAAAGGGCTGATAGATTTGTTCCTGGAAATTACCACAGAATAAAATCTGTAACTAATGTGATAGCTGGAATGGGATTCATTTGAAGACAGGAGGAGGATGAAGAGGGTCATGGGAGTGTACAAGTCGTATATTGGTGATGAGGCATGGAAAGATATTGGTGTAAGAATTAAAAGTAATGCATGGAAGGGAAAAGATGACCATGACCACAAGGTGGATCTCGATTTCAGGCACAAGGGTGCGGGAATATTCTCTTTTTTAGGAAAAGTTGTCAGGAATTGGAATAAGTTACGAAGAGAAATGATGAATAATTTACCAAAAACGTTGAAAGAGTTTAAAGCTAAAATTTACAGAGGGCAAATGTAGATGGATGTAGGGGAAGGTGGGGGTATAGGGTAATTGCCACCAGAACGTGCGCTCCATCGCAATTTAATTAAATATTATTGATGAAAAACACATGCATATTTTACAAAAGTTTAAATTAAATGTTGTAAAATCCCACCCTGCACTTCGTACTCCGAAGAGCTACTCGTACTGTTCCGAAAAGAGCTGCAAAGTCCATTGAAGTCGATAGTCGGATTTTCTAACATTTAATTTAAAGTTTTGTAAAATAAGCGCGTGTTTTTGCATAAAGTACTCCAATAAGTTATTTGTGTACTCTTTTCAATTATCTGAGTTTTGCCTTATGCATAATGTTCCAGCACCTGTATCTCTAAAACGAATGGATACCGGACACATGTTTATATAATTTTTTTTACTCAGTATTATTCATAATACCACCTTTTTCAATGTTTACCATTCGCCCTGAATCACTATGTATTTCAGTAGTGTTTTCTGTAAAGTTTCCCGTAAAATTCGTAGCGTAATTAAGAAATATTTTTCATAATATCGAAAAAATTAACCAGAATTTGTGCTGCAAAACCATAGATACCATTGACATGACCCAGATGTTGCGCCCTTGAAGAACCTTAGGTTAAAAGCATTTCAGTTTTATTGTTTTCTTATTGTTAATAATAGGACGCGCATATTCGCCGGAAATAATGGTTTATAGAGATACGGCGTTCACCATTGGATGTGACTAGCTTACTTGTACTCATACCAATTTTATCCCGTCTCTAAAGACCTCACTGTTAGAGAGACGTTAAGCAGATAAAAAAAAAAAGACATAAACAAAAAAACAATTTGATCGTCGAATTAAGAAAGTGCAGGATGAGCGAAGGAGGTTACCAGCCATGAGGTAGTCAGATGTAGCCAGCGCACTTAACAGCCAAGATACTTGGAGAACATCCTTTCACATGTTAGGTCATGTAAGGTTCACGTGGTCTGTCTAAATTAGGGTTACCAGAATTTTTTCTAAAAATCCTGGGACGCTTCTCAACTTTTTCACCAAAATCCGGGGACGCTTTCGGCATTTGTCTTAATTACGCGTTGTACTTTTATAAGTTATATGATTAAAGGTTGGGTTAACTTAAAAGCCACATATTGTTTATATTTTGTATTTTAAATGAGGAACACAGACAGCCATGTTGCAAACATCACCAAGAAGCAGTATCCTTGTAATTTTCTTTTAATCCTAGGCACGTACAAGAAAAGAAGTGCGCTTCGTATCTCTTGCTTTAAACGAATGCTTTAGCAAAGCATTACTTTTAAAGAATTCTTGCTTGATTAAAAAAAAAAAAAATCTGAGGAAAACAGCAAAAATCCGAGGACATTGCGGGGACGAAATCTGTCCGGGAACAGAGAGCTAAATACGGGGCAAACGGGGACGTCTGGTAACCCTAGTCTAAATACGAATTTAAAATATCATATTAAATTCAGCGTAATAAATAAAATACCCACGTTATTTCAAGTTTTTACAGCCATAAAGTTTAACCATATGTTTCCAATTAAATTTTTGTAAATTAAAATGAAATGCTACCAAAAGAAAACGTAATGAAAGTATTCCCGCAATTAATTTCATCTCAGTTGCTTAGTTATTAAATGACAATTGTAACCTCGAACTTGTAGTTACACCTCTGGCTGGCCTGGTGCGTGACGTCATCATTAGCTCAAGCCGGTAGCTGTCGAGGACAGTGTTCAACTAAATTACGTATTAGCTAGACAGCATTGCCAGTAATTCTTCTTCTTTAGAGGCCCTGATCCCGTTCCCACTAACATTTATGAGACATCTTTACGTTTTTGCTGTGGTCTTACATTTCTTCTTCCACGAAGATAATTGTCTCCTGTTATTTACAATAATTTGTTAGCAATCTTTCTTTAGGCATTCATACTTATTTTTTCATTGAAATGGCGTTATATATACTGCTTATTAATCATTTTTTTCCTATTCTAGACACTTCAAGGTTGAAAATTTAATACTCTAATTATAAATACAGAAAAGTCATGCAGTTGCCCTGATGAAGGTCGAATGCTTACGTCTTTTGCCGCCCGACTGAGACCCGAGGACGGCAATAATCTTACAGTCTGACCTATAATTCACGCTTCATTGTGTGTCCAACACATCATTACTGAATACATGTTTCCCGAGCAGGTCAATCTAATGCTAATCAAGATGGGAGGTTATTGCTGCAAAAAAGATAGCGTAAAGTTCTGAGCCAGATGAATTTTAAGGACAAAGCACTAGGGAGTCAAAGCTTAAAAGCCACATGTGCTTAAGGCATAAATAAAGTTACATAAGATCAAAGTTTCTCTCGCCGTTGAGTCTTCTCATGTGACCCTGCACACTAGCTGATATTTCGACGATTGGAATTCACCCGAGAATACTAGATAATAATAAATAAAGTTGTAGAAAATGTTGTAAGAGAGAGAGATTATTTTGCTTTACCAGAGCCACTCCATTGGTGAGTTCCTGGCGGTCATTTACCGTCACACATCAAAACAAAACGGTACGTATCATTGTGATTCCGCATGAGATGCGCGACCAATAGAAATGTCTGAGGTAAAACAATGATGCTGTGATCCCTGTCATGTCGGGGAAGGATTTTATACATTATAAGCTAACGGTAAACGCAGAGTGATTACCAACTCCGGCCTTTCTTCTTTGTTAACCCGGTAGACGGCACTGCCAACTTCAACTATAGGTTTTGGGGAACTATAGTACTCCATCTTTGCCCTTTCCTTTCCTGATTTCTTTTTCCAAGGTTGGCTGACTATAGCGAGACTCTTGGAGTCAAGCGGTCGAATCGCCGAAAATATGGTGACTTTTGAGCGTCACTTATCTGTCTTCACAAAAGGTTGCCCCCCTGCGTTTTCCTCTTAACTCATACTCTGAAATAAGTTTCTGAACCATTCAACGATCTAAATATTTTTGCTACCTCTCTTGAAATTCTAAAATACGTTTATAATTACTATTTAATTCTTGCTTGTGTTTCTAGAGGGGTGTTTCTGGTATGGCTAATCCGTCTTTGGCATCATACATGATTCGGTCATCGGTTGTAATTTTATTTGCTAAATAATGGTATTCCCTTCCTTCTTCAAATAAACCTATTGAAACACCTGTGTTTATTTAATTATTGAAAATTATTGCATTTCGTATTGTTCATGTTTTCACGAATAGTATACCGTTCAGTCTATGAATAGGACATAGTCACATCAAATCACAGACTTGCAAGTAACTCTTCTTCCAGATTTTGCTTTCATTTCTTTAATGTAAATTCTATTCGTATAATATGAATGTCAGTGCTTAGAAAAAACAGTTTTAAGTCATTATCTTTATTCTTATACTTGTATGTCATACTTCTCATGTTTTAATTATTCCCAGTGTTTTTAAAATAAGTTACACCCTATTTTACTGTGTCGGCAGCATTTTAGACAGGAGTTCTCTATACTTTTAAGCATATTACCTCTTTTGAGATTATTAGTTTAGTGTCTAGTATTATAAATACACAACAACATATATTTAATGGTTAAAAAAAATATCCTTCTGACATTAATTGTTCGCCAGATGTGGCTGTTTTATAATTTTACAAACCACAGTTCAATCTGGTTTCGTTTAGAAAAAATTCTATTCAACTTTAACTTCTAGTGTGGTATTTACTATCGATTATTCAAAGAAAATGAATTAATAATGATTGTATGTTATTTTCCACGTTTATCAGCTTATGAGTTTATAAAAAAAATTTTAGTTAGTCACCTGTTTCATAACCTTTTTACATATATTTAAATATATGAAAAATCTGAGGGACTTGATTCTTATTCCTTGAATATCTGGATCTCCTACATCATTAGTAGCACCATCTTTGAATTATTTTGGTCACATGCGACTCAAAATGTTGCCTTTATACAGTCTTATATATAGTGATTCCATTTGTTATCTTTTCTTAATGGTTGAAAATATATATTCAACAATTTCTTTGAAGTTATTTTGTAGTTCTTCGAATTCTTTTTGATCTTCTGCAAGTGCCAATTCTACCAGAGTATCTTTACTTCTCGCTAGCTGTCATCCAGAAACTTTTGGAGCTCTTGAATTTCCTGTTTATTTCATTTCAGAAATAAAACTTCTGTTTATTTCATTTCAGAAATAAAACTTCTGTTCCCGTAATTTAGAAATTTTTTATTCTTACTTCTCTGATTTGTCAATTTTGAAGATGCCATTGAAGCTATTTAACTAAATTAATTAATTCTATCTTCAATGTGTTCTATACTTCTTGAGTTGAAATTCATTAATCCATTAATTTACAGTTACGGCAAACATTTATCGCATGAAACGTGGTTCTATTTCACTGTTTTTCATCACGTTTGTTATTTAATTGCATCTTGAATTTAAGTTTTACATTATCAAATTAAGGTATGATTTACAGTCCGAAATGCCGTTTTTGTATCTTAGTTCAACAATGTTTGGTCTAGATGCCATCTTCCCTGTATCCTGTGAACGTTTCCTTAAACATGTTGTCTCGTATGAATTTTACTTTGTATGTTTGCTGTGATTACCTAATATTTCTTTCCCCCTAACAAAGTCTTGTCGTTCCTTATGATTACTGTATTTTTTATCGTATACATTCGCTACATATTTTCTGTTTCTGTTGCCATAGTTTTGCGTAGCTGGCACGTATAATTCAAGTAATATTGTTGGCACAAGCTTGATGTCCATAGCAATCAGCAGAAACCTGCCTCTGGACTAACAGAACCTAACGTGTTTTTTTTTTTTATTCCATATAAACTGGAGAATTATGTATTAATCAATACATATTCCCCAAGTCAGAAAGAATAAGTTTTCTTCACCCATACTCCAATGTTTTCAGAAATATACAAATGAATTCACTATATATTAATCCTAAGTTTTCAAAAGTTCTCTTTCACCTGTCCGGAATCGTGGCTTCACCAATTACTCCAGGCGAATCCGGCATGGTTCCTTGAAAAGTCCATGGCCAAATTGTTTCCCGTACTCTGCCCCCATCCCTCCCCCTTATATTGACCTCTACGTCAACGAATTGTAAAGCCATCAGAAAAAAGCCGGATAGCGTCAGATGATGTGTCGGCAAGCGAGGCCACGGGCTTAAGGAAGATTCCACGTGATTTCGAGTCAAGAATGGACTAGATAAAAGCGTCTGATTTGGTCGTATGAGAAACTGGACCCTGGGTGATTTGTAGGTTCATCTGAAATCTCGGAAACCTTCTGTGAAATGAGTCTCGCAGTAACAACAGCATTTCCAAGTAGCCAGACGAACTGTAACACTACAGACTACCTAAGTTATTGAAAGAATAGAATATGATTGAATGGTTTCTTTTGAGTAGCATTTAAAAATTCGATTCACAGGGTGGATTCCTCCAGTAAATTTTTCGAGAGCAAAGCCATTGTAATGTGAGTTCAGAACACTTCGGTCCAACCGTTTGGACCTCTAATCAACTTTGATTTTCGAGCTTTCATGTCGTGACCGTTACCAACCCCGATACTTGTGTAGGCTACTGTTATCCGCTCCTGCTCTTAATTATTACCTGGAAGCTGTCGGCAAGGAATGTATGACTTTATAACGTGGTTGGTCAGTAAAAAAAACGTCGTCAGTAGTAATAGTATTCAACACGTAAAGAGAAATTTCTGATTATTTTGGAGAGGTTAAAATATTCGTATTTGAACTCTATTGTCCATTAATTCGTGCCAAAAGTATTTTCGCTCCGACCTTACAACTAACAAATTCAGGAACGGAGAATAACTTGTGTAATCCCGTTTATCTCTGCTATGATTCTTCTAATATACAAAACATTTAAAAGGAACTCAATTTTCACATCGATCTTTAATGTTGTGCACTTTCTTCCTATACGTTTCGTATCTTACATAATTGACTGAGACCACGGTTAGTGAGATAGACTCTGCGGCTGCGTGAACAAGGACCTGTCCTGAGACATTGAATCTGCGGCGGAATGTTGTTGACCTAGCTGTCAAATAGTTCCACTTCCATACACTTATCTGACAAGGAAGCGGCGTGCAGAGCTACGAAGCGTGCTGTAATGGCTTTGCTTTGGTCGGTTACACCAGCAGACGAGTTGTTTGCTTCATGAGACGAGACACAATCCCACTAAATCCTGCATCAGATGTTTACGCACAGGGTATTGACACCAGGGGATAAGAGATTAGAACAAGCAATACAGCACAACAAATCAAAAAGAGGAAACTGTAAGCTTGCTTTTTATTTTCAAAAATTAAAGTACCCATACAAGCGATGAGGTTATTATCGCATGGTGTTAGGAATTCGTGAAAGGCATTTTAAATACATCATTAGTAGTTTTGTTAGTAACTACAAAATTTTTTGAAGTGAAAACATCTATAGGCGCGATAGGCGATGTTTCGACGGAGGTAAATCTAAGAGTTCGCTGCTTCCCGTCACCGACATACTCGTATGATATAGGTGAAATCTTATGAGTTCGCGTCACCAACATGCTAATGGTAACAATACATCTGTAGAGATAAGTATGACACGTTGCGCTTGGACAGCAGTTAAAATATAGATTATACTTGTATCTAATGTATAAAAATGAAAATTAATATATCTAATCACTCTTCTTTTGCAGAACATCTACTTGAAAACAAACATGAACACACTGAAATAAGAAAATACGCAAATACTGAAAATTAATAACCACAACAAATACATGCTGGCAGCATTTCTACGTACAGAAAGCAATATATGAAGGGGAAAAAGTATTCAATGGCTACATTCACCTATTCACCTCACCAATCAGACTCAATTCAGAACACTATAAACAAAATAATTCCATAATATACATATATATAACACAGCGCCGCAACATAGATATAATTTAAAACAAAAAGAAACAGATCGATAAGATACTTGCCGGAAGTAATAAGCATCTTTGAACACATTACTGTAAACAATAACAATTGCGTCTATAGAGGTTACACAAACAGAAAAAGTGCGAAACAACAGTGTGCTTTCAAATTGAAGAAAGTTTGTGCGATTAGAAGGACACCACAGTGTTTTTACGAAAGACATAAAATCGGGAATACAAACTGAAATTGAACTTTTCCAGTATTCAATGTAAAACAGAAACAAAAACAGTAAGTTGAGTGTAATATTCATAGCATTTATTAACAGATTAGAATTATAAACATACTATAAACAACGTCAAAGCATGTACACAAACTGTTCTAGGGCACCGAGGATGATTGAATAAGTAATCGAAACGCGTCTGCCGAAAAAACTAAGTTTTTTATTTAGCTGCGCTGGACGGGTAAGACACAGAAACCTTATTATTAAAGCAGCTACGGAAAAAAAAGACTTGAATATCAACATGTTATATTTCTTCTGTTCTTCATACAAACACACAGTTTTTATCAAATGTTGATGGAATTTTGCATACGTATAGTTTAAAACAAATAGCAAAACACTATTACGATTGATTTACCTAAACTTTTTCCTCCTTTTGCCCCTCATCTTAATTTCAGTCAACTTTTCACAGTTTTCATCCGGTTTCCATAGTACTTAGCATACGTGTGTTTCAAAAGAAGGCGTCCTGGTAGCTCAGCGGTTCAGTCGCTCGCGACCTGCCGTAGCGAGCGGTCGCATCACACTTTTCCTGCTGTGTCGTGTGACAAGTGCCTGCAGAGTAAATAAAAGCAAAGTATAGTGAAAACCAACAAATATGGAAGTGAATCAATTCATACGAAAATCAACGCTAAAGTTCTCCTTTGCGTATGGATATATGCGTCCGAAAGCAGTTGAAATCGATGAGTGGTTATATAGTGAAATAGGATTACGAGAAGAAAGTGTACACGGTATCCAGGTGGATTTCCTGGCCAATGTGATATACGTCAAGCTACGAAATGAAGAAGAGTGTCTGCGAATACTGAAGGAAGCCAACGGTGAAAGAAAATTTGTAAACACCAATGGCGAGGTAAGCACCGTTTCCATATCACATGCAGGTCTGGGAATAAGACATGTAAAAATCCATAATGTGCCCTTTGAAATTAATACAGACATAATACGAAAAGCTTTGGATAAATTTGGTACAATTTTGAGTGTAACCTCCGATAAAAGATACGGTAGCAAAAGATTTGTCGTAGATAGTGGTATTAGAACTGTGAAAATAGATCTGAAGTGTCACGTACCATCGTATGTAGATATTGCCGGATTTAAAGCACTCGTTATTTACGACGGACAACCACGTACGTGTGTCATATGCAACTCAAACGAACACCTCAAGGCTGAATGCACCAGGAAGAAACCCCTGCAGCTACCATCTGAGCGCTTGGCCCCTGATACAGCTTTCAGAGGCGAACTTTTAAAAGCATCATACGCTAGCGTGGCAAACAATAATCAATCAACCAGTGTACATATAAATGATGAACCTACTCTCAGCATGGAAACAGATGACCCCACCAACATCATGATGGAAATAGAGAATCCTTATAATGACGCAGTACCTGATGAACCCCCGAAGGAAAAAGAAGCAAACTATCCAACTGGACAAGATAATAACCAAACTTCAAATCTACATTTACTGGAAATATCACCAACTGAGAAAAAAGAAATTATAAAAAATGCTAAACAACATCCTGTGACAGTGGCATCATCTGAGAAAAAAGAAATTATGGAAGAACGCAAGTACGAAAATACACCAAATACCAAAAGACTGAGACTTGATAAGAGGGGAGTAGATTTGATAGCGAAAGAATTAGCTGAAAAATCCAGGAAAGTAACCACCCTACAAATGGAGACAATTGATGAAGAAATGCCCTAAAGCGCCAACTCCAATAAGGAAGACAACAACTATGAAAACAAGACCAGCGAGATAGTTGAAATGGGAAATGACCGCGGGAACAATAAAAGTCTTTGGTCGGACGACTTAAATGACACTGAGGAAGAAGATAAGTCAAGCAAGTAAGAGGCAAAAGCAAGATTATAAATGTTATTAAATAAACGTGAAAGTGAAGAAAAAAAAAAAAAAAAAGAAGTCTCGTTTTCAACCTTGTGTGACAACATTTGATCCAAATGGCAGACCGTAGTGCAACAACGCCCACTCAGACATACTGTGTGTCTACCCTAAATCTAAACGGAATAAAGAACCAAACTAAAATACAATGCCTCAAAGAATATCTATGGGCGGCATCTGTTGATATAGCGCTCTTACAAGAAGTTGCCTGGGAAGGTGCACTGAATGTCACCGGGTACAATGAACTGAAGAATCCTGGTTACGACCATGGTCTAGGGACTGCAATTCTAACGAAAGAGGGTATTCAAATCCAAGATGTTGAGATTTTAGAAAATGGAAGAGGATTAGCCTGCACAATAGCAGGAACACGTGTAATAAACATCTATGCTCCCTCCGGAAATCAGAATAGAGAAAGTAGGAAACAGTTTTATAAAACAGAGATAACTCAGCTTCTGACAAACACCTGTGAAAGTCTCATACTTGCAGGAGATTTTAATTGCGTTTTATCTCAAAAAGATCAGTACCCTAATTTTAACAAATGCCAGGAACTCGAGTACCTAATAAATAAACTAAGTTTGTTAGACAGTTGGGAAATAAGAAACGGGCAAATTCCCGGGTTTACATTTATAACTGAGAGTACAGCAAGTAGATTAGATAGAATTTATATTTCACCTGATATATCGAGTGAAGTAACATCAGTCGAGATATGGCCAGTAGCTTTTTCGGACCACAGTGCATATCATTGCAAAATAAAATTGCGGCGCCAAGAAATCTTTAGAAACAGAGGATACTGGAAATTAAACACCTCCATCCTAAATGAGAAAGAATTGGAACAGATAGTCAATAATACTTGGAATCAATGCAAGAAACAAAAAAACAAGTACAATACAACTGTCCAATGGTGGTTACAGTGTGCAAAGCCACGCCTCAGAAATACATTGATAAACTTCAGCAGATGCTTGAAGAAATGGGAAAACAAAACAAAAGAATTCCTTTTCGTGGTCCTAAGAGAACTGTGCACCAACGACGTAGATAGCATCCAAAATATGAGAAAAATAAAACATACCAAGGCCAGAATAACAAATATAACTAGAAAAAAACTAATAGGTTACCAGATACGAGCTAAAACTGGATCCTTTCAACAAGAAGAAATAACTTCAACATTTCATCTCATAAAAGAAAGACATCAAGCAAACAGGAAACTCGTGACGGAGTTAAAATCAGAAGAGGGATGTATCATTACCAACCAAAAAGGAATAGAGATAGAAATAAAAAAGTATCTCTCTGAATTATACACTGAAGAGGCAATTGATAATGAAGAAGTCAGCAGTCTGTTACGTCACATAAACCCAGTAATAACAGAACAAGAGAACGGAATGCTGAATGAAGAAATCTCGGAAGAAGAAATAAAAAACGCAATTCAACGGAGTCCGAGAATGAAATCACCTGGTCTTGATGGCCTCCCAATAGAATTTTACGTATCATATTGGGATATTCTAAAATACGAATTTATAAAAATGTATAATGAGATTCTAGCTATGCAGTCAGCTCCAACCGAAATGCTAGAAGGATTAGTTGTATTAATCCCGAAAAAAACAGATAAGAAAAATGTTGAAAATTTCAGACCTCTAACTCTTCTCAATTCAGATTATAAAATATTCGCTAGAATTATCGCGACTAGACTTGGGGCTGTAGCTAAAAAGATGATTGGAGAATACCAGACCTGCATTGGTGGAGGCAGAAATATAATGCAAACCCTAACAAATATTCGTGATGTAACTGCAGTCTCGAAGGCAGCAAACGTGAAAATGGCTATTTTATCACAAGATTTCCATAAAGCATTTGATCGTATTAATCATACTTATTTAAAACTTACTATGGAAAGAATGGGTATCAGCCAGCAAATATGCAATTTGCTTTACATGCTATTACATCAAGCCACATCGCGAATATCTATAAACGGATCTATAACCAATTCAATAAAAATAACCAGATCCATTAGACAAGGATGCCCATTATCCATGTTCCTTTATGCGTTTGCAGCTGAACCATATTTAGCGGCAGTGCATAATATACTTCCTGGCTTAAAGTACCAAGGAACAAAAACAGTGGTGTGTGCGTACGCAGATGATATCAATATCATCATAACCAACTTGGAAGACCTAGAAAACACACGACAGTTGGTAAATTCGTATTCAAAAGCTTCAAACGCAAAATTGAATTTAGATAAATCTGCAATACTAAACATAGGCGCTGGTATAGAACTAAACAACACAACATGGATAAAGCCATGTGACAAAATAAAGATTCTTGGTGTAGAATTTAATAAAGTTCTGCAAAAAGCTTCCGCAGTAAACTGGAGACGTCTATTGGCAGTTATTCGAAGCAAACTGCATGATTTCACCCATAGAGAACTAAACCCAATACAGAAAATATGGTTGATAAATACCACAGCGCTCTCCAAAATATGGTACATAGCTCACATATTTCAGATACCTGTGGAAATAGCTAAAAAAATGGAAACGGCAATCAGCTGGTATGTACAGAGGGGACAGATACTGAAGATTCAACATAAAGTTTTGCAGATGCCGTATGAGAAAGGAGGACTAAATCTGGTTGATATA
Source organism: Vandiemenella viatica (assembly GCA_031002005.1). Taxonomy (NCBI): domain Eukaryota; kingdom Metazoa; phylum Arthropoda; class Insecta; order Orthoptera; family Morabidae; genus Vandiemenella; species Vandiemenella viatica. Next base: position 216,956,613 of record JARYHS010008074.1, on the reverse strand, counting down.
CGTACGAAATGCACTGCAATCTTCATGAGGAATATGTACAGTCAATGTAGAACAACACAAACAAACCTTACAAGACACATAATAAATGCAATGGAACCGCACAGCAACAAAGCGCCAGTTGACGTCAGTCACATAAACGCTACCTTAAACCACTTCCGCTCCTTCTACATTGAAAACAGCTACATAAGAATAAACAACACAGACCAGGTGCCATCAACAAGGAAGCTATACTGCTTGATGAAAAGAGAGATAAAAAGTAAACTAGAACTCACCTATAAAAGAAATGATTGGAAACAAATATGGGAGAATATTCACAGTCAATATATCAGCAGTAATGCCCGTTCCACGTGGCACAGAGTAGTACATAGAAAGATACATACCAACGAAAAACTTTTCGCACTACGCCTCTGTCCTACTCCAATGTGTTTACGCTGCAACTTGCAAGACACAATACAACACCGACTGTTAGGATGCGAAGCTCCTGATATATGGAGATGGACAAAAAGCAAACTGGCAATAATAAATAGAACCACCCCAAACAATTTCACGCCAGAGGATATACTAATCCCTGACACGAAAATATATCCTACTACTAAGAGAAATGCCCACTTCTGGTTGCTGGCCAACTACACCCATTATGTTGTACATAAAAGAGAAGAGATGACCATCGTAGACTACTGGAGCTATTTAACAAATGAACATAGCAAAATAATCAAATCGAGAAAATATAAGGAAAACTTTGCACGCTTCCTGCTTGTCATAATGCCCTACTAAGTACCAGCTGTACTTCTAGACAACGACTGACAGAAGAGCAAAATCGACACTTCCACATCCTGAAGATCAGAAAAAAAATTATTATTTTTATTATTATTATTATTTTCGCCTATATCACTATTCGAAGAAGATGAATAGAAGAAATATTTATTTTAATCCAGTCTTTAGTACATTGGTGCCCACAGCACTATGATAAAAAAAAAAGAAGAAGATCTTATTTATTTTACAACAAAGAATAATACACCTAATTTCTAAACCTAAATTTTAATTTGCTTGTCGATTTGAGAAGAAATTAAAGCCGAAGAAGGCAAAGAAGAAGAAAAAAAAAAAAAAAGTTGGTTAAGGCGTGTGACTGTGAAACGGAAGATCCAAAAAAAAAAAAAAAAAAAAAGCGGTTAAGGCGCTTGCTTCCGAAAGTTTCTCTCTCCGGTCATGGGTTCGAATCTCGTAGTGAGCATGAATTTTTAGGAGTTGTATTAGATTATATGAGCTACGCCGGGACGTTACGTGGTTCTGATTCAATGTTAAACAGTAGGCCTACGAGGAAGGAAATTGGCCTTCCTGCCACGACACAATATCTTGGAACAAATATCTCCTTCCCGAACATTCGACCAACCTTCGGATTGTGGACGAAGTTAGATTTTTAGGTTTTGAAATGAGATCTTGTTTAGGCACGTAGGGCGACTTTTGGATGGATAAAAACTTTATGAGTTCGCGTCACTGACATTCTCATCATAACAGTGTACCTGTAGCGGCCTGGCGGTTCAGCGGTTAAAATGTCTGACTGGAGAACGAAAGGTCCCCGGTTCGAATCCCTATCCCAGCGGGAATTTTCATACGCCCGTAACAGCTTGGCTGTGTAATATGCATGGTACGCGATATCGCTACTATGGTTCGTAAGTTTCCACGTTAAAATGTAGGTCCCCTGTTGTGGTAGCAGTATCGGGTTAGGTTAAGGCGGCTAAGGCAAGCCCGGAATGCGTAAACAATAAAAAAAAACCTGTTACAGGTCATTGCAACCACACGGAATTATCATAATTTAATATATCTGTAGCTATAAATATGATATGTTGCACGTATGATATTCAAAGTTTTCATTTTTATGTTCTGTCAGCAGTTACCAATGACTGCCAATATATATACTACTTTTTTTTAGGTCTTGAAAGAATTAGTGACAAGGAACGGGGAGGCATTCTGAACCGTCACGGGATTCGCCGGGAATGAATTAGGGGAGCTATTCAAAACTGAAATCTGGCTGGCTGGCAGGGATTCAACAGGGGTCTTCCCTAAAACTATTCCTAAAGGTTAGCCATCAGTCGTTATGTTCAGTAGCTAAGAGAAAATCTTCTCCACTGATAAGGTAATAGTGGAGCGAAGGAAGGAAATTAAAGTAGTGAATAATAAAAGATGATTAAATATCTAATATTAGTGTGCTAGCGTGTTAATTTACTTCTTATAAACTCGAGAGAAATTTATCCAGATTTCTAACCATTCATTTGCTTGTAGTAACAGGATACGAAGGAATAAAAACGATTCGCAAATTCTTATTATTTGGCATAATTTAACAAATCAGCAATATTTAAAATAATTACAGAACTTAATTTCAGAGGCAATTTTTGTTAAAATTGTCGAGCAGTTTGGAGTCACACGCATCTACATTCATATTGATAAAAGAATTCAATTAGTGTTTTGAGAAATTTAATATTATCACAGGATGCTATTTTCATATAAACAAAGGAATAATTTTGGACAAAAGATTCTCCTAGCATTAACCAAATAAAAATGTAATTAAATAATAATATGTGGGATAGCTCACACTATGATTCTATAGCCGCAGCTACAAAAAAAAAAAAAAAAAAAAAAAAAAAAAAAAAAAAAAATAGGACACAAGCAGCAAATGGAATTCATCACAAATATCAAGTTGACATTTAGAGAACTTCAGCCAGGACAAGTGTTAAAATTTAAACAGTTAGGTGAGTAGATAGAACACAGCATCTCTGAGGAAGAGAAAAATGGAAATCGTATATCAATTAATCAAATACATTTACAAAGAAAGCTCAAAATACAAAATCAATGTTAAGTTCAGATACTGCTACGTCATCATATAACATAAGGCTCTAATTACGGCAGGAACCTTTGCAATGGGGAGTAAAAGTTTGATTGGAAAGTTGGAGGTCACAGAATGAAAGATCGCCCAGGGGTACGAAAAAGGTAAGCGGTGAAAACTTGATTTTAAAGGATATAGAAAAAATTACCACTTTTACCCATGAATCAAATTAGCAGAAGGGCAAAAACTGAATAATTTGTACTAGAGTGCGGGGACTTAAAAAATGGCAGAGATGAACATCTCGATATATGATACACAAGACTTTGATTATATCCCAAGTAGCTGCGCAAAATAGTCATATGTTACAAAATTGACAGTTGAGAGCAATGCAAGTGATTTTGAATGTGTGACGAAGACCTTAATATTCTCCTCTGCGCAATTATTTAACAATTATGGGAGACGCTTAGTCTCAATTAATTACCGAAAAACAAAGTTATAGACAGAAACAATTTCTGAAATAAAAAATAATAATTACTAGCATTTGTTTAATTTTTTTATTTTATTTTTAAGATCGAAAACTAACGAAAGTATGGATCAGTTTCTCGAAGAAAATACTGATTCTCAGTGTGGCCGAAGGCGAGATCACCCCATAGGTCACGGTCAGCAGAAACAGATGACATTGGTTGTGATTCCGCAGCAGGCCGTGGTCGTCGTCCCTCAGCAGGTGACGATTTACAAGGAAATTATGTTGTGCATATTTTTCAAAAAGCCAACAGGTACAAGAATAGCATAGAGAAAAGGCAGTATCGAAAGCAGGAATTCTGGCAGTCAGCAAAATGACTTGTAGAAATAATGCAGAAGCGTCTACCTGTATAGCCAGCGGGCTTGATTTTCCTTTTGCTTATGGCTTTACGCCTCGTCACCGTCGAGGTCATTAGAGTCAGGAAAGGGCTAGGGGCAAGGAATGAGAAGAAATTCTGTCAAGGCCTTTTGAAGGAAATATCCCGGCATTCGCCTATAGAGATTTTGGGAAAACATGGAAAACCCAAATCTGGATTTCCGGACGCGGGGCTAGAGATTTACCGCTCACTCACCACGCTCTGTGCGGGCTTCATCCTATTCTTTATGCCTCAACGAAACTCCTGTGATGATCAGAAATAATCTCTGGACAAAGAAGGGCTTGATGAACGAAGTACTTAGAATAGTGTATTGTCCATGTAAGTCATCAGAAAATTCAAAGATATTCGTAGTAATGGTAATATACCGTACCGCTATCATCGGTTTAGTTTCAATTCCGCAGATCAAATCTGTATTTACGGTTGGATTCCAGTATGTGCCAGAAAGTAATTTCAGATTCAAGTTGCGTTGGCATCCAACATCAATATTTTCATTTAACTTAAATTTAAATCGAACTTTTCAATAACATTTTAACAGTAAACAATATTGGGTAAAAAAATTAAAGAAATCAATGTGGTGTCTTAAAATTCCACACTCTTGTAAGCTGGCAGGTTTATAAAACAGATTTTTTTCCTTTTCAGCTAGTTTATATCATACGTCTGCTAAAGGAACGTCATAGAATAAAGCAATGCCGTGATCTGGTATTTATAGAGTTAAAGAAACCGTATGAGAATATTTTTTATCACGACACTAAGTCGTTAGTTAGATTGGGATCCGTATGTTATTACAAAAACATTTACTGCACAGATATTGTTTTTCGCAATTTCATTTTCCACCATAATCTGTGTCTGAACTAGGAAATCTCAGGCTATACATTATTGTGGAGAGTATGGCCTTGGGTACTGAATGGAAAGTCTTGTAAGCGCAAACGAACTTCATAAGTTCTAATGAATCGATATAAAATTTAAAAAATCCAACTGTGAATAGATATAGAATACAGGATTAATCAGGATCGCAAGGCGTTAAATCAACTAAAGTGTGTCGCTTGGAATGAAGAAATAAACAAAAGCTACATCAAGAAACGTATATATGCGCTGCTACTGAATGAACTACTTACCACTAGGAAGAGACAACTATCTCCACAGTGCAGAAATGAATGTAATAAGAAGAATCTGTTGAGTGTTGAGGCTGCAAACACATATGAAACGCTAAGAAATGGAATAAGCACAGTGTTTTCACACCACGTTTTGGAGATCTTAACACCGTCGCCATGTTCTAGTTATTGTTATGCAATAGCATTAAATCAATATTCAATGCTGGGAAGGATTTTCTTCTTAGATAACCAAAAAGAACGCAATGAAAGTGAAAGAAGACGTAGCTGACAGAATAAGAGGGAAAAGAATATTATGAAAGCTAAGGAAGACTGAATTAAAGAAACGACCAATACGAATATGAAACTGGAAACCTTGTGCAAGTAGAAAAACGGGTGGATTGAAGAGAATATGGTGTCATGGAGTGCAACAAGCTGTAGCCACCAGACAAATGAGGAAAAAAATACGGTATCTATAATTACGAACAATAGTTCTTTGAATGCTGTAAAAATAAAACACTGAAGAGAGTTTATTGTGGATCTTAACTTTAGTGGATTCTGCAATAACCGTGGTGCCGCAATTTGATAATACGTTCTTAAGTAACTCGACGCTACTAATCGAAAGTAAAGAATAAAATTCCTTGTTACACGCTGGACAAGCATAAGCACGTTCACAGTGGGTGTTTTGTACTCTTCCTACCAGTTGTGGTTAGTGGATAGGTTGACATCAGGCCTGGACGGAAGAAAAAATTCTGCAAGGGCACAAGGAACAACACCTATAACTAATTTTTGATAGTCGAAATCTCCAGGAGCGAGATATTACTAATTATTATTCTTCACTTTCGATTTGTCTCGTCGAGTTACTCGTACATAGGGATCCATCATAAAATTGGGGAGCCGTGATTATAATGGAGCGGCCCAACTTTATTTACAACTTATCGCACTTTTCCGTATTTCTACTCATATTTGGCTTTTAACATGAGAGTATTTATTTACTGTCACCGTGATTTATTGCTTCTTCCCCTTCTCATCGTCGAGCACATTTTGCGTTCTTCTTCTACGTTAAAGATGACGAATGTAGCCCCAAGTTATATTTGTTTGTATTTACCATCCACCTGCTAGCAAATATACTTATCCTTCTGACGTCATATACTATCTTGTCTTTACCCATTACTGGTGATGATACCTTGACCCACATTTAACGGCTTATTTATCAACAAACTTTATATTTATCAAACACTGAAAATCATAAACTTTATTAAGATAAGTTCATAATAATCGTCGGGCTCAGCCGATTAATATTCTTTGCAAAAGTCCACCATCGACTTTTTATCGTCTTTATCGACAACAACCTACTCTTGAAGTGATCACTGTTCTTATTCTTTGTTGATAGTCACCCTCAGCTCTCATTACTATCAGCTGCTTGGTACGTCACCTTAAATAGAATTTGTCTTGAATTATTTTTAGATCCTTTTTATTTTATTATAACGTTAATACAATTGTTACCGGTTTTCTTTGTATGTCATGGAGTATGTCAGTTATAACGAAAAAAAAAGCAAATTTTATTTATAGAAAAGAAATTAACCAAATAGGGTCACTCTCTTTAAAATACTTTAATGTTGAAATGTTAGTTATTGTAGTTGTTTTGAAGATGCAGCTATTGCATGCAAAGACAAGACTGGAGGAAATTTCTTATCCAAGAAGGAAATGTGACTAGGTCTTATTACGCTTTCCGTAACTAATTACGAAAAGTTGTGCTTATTAAAGCTTCAATATCCACAATTTCAATCAAATTTCTGTATTTCCACATTGTGACTTTCCGTTTTTCCTATTTGTTAAGATTTAATCAGTAACTGATTTAATCGAGTTTAATAACAGACATTGTTCGTGTCTTAGTTCTGCGGCACATGTGGGAAATATGATGGTGACACTAATATCCATTTAAAACTAAGCTCTACACTAAAAGGTATCTTTTTGAATCATGTGACAGATAATTCTCTCACGAGTAGTACTTTAAATACAACATAACTAATTTTTCTTTGAATTTAAATTCATTTTTTAATTCAAATTTTGTAATTTGTATAGCACCTCCGAGTCTTTATTTCGTTTCGATTAATTCTGAAACTTCTCTCAGTTCTCTTCATCTCATTCCGTAATTTCGGTTCAACTTAAAAGAATAGACTTCAGCTTACACGAATTTTTTCTCTACACGATTAATTCTTGTGCACAAAACGTTGCTTTAGATTTAAGCTGACTACAATAAGTTGAACGTTTCCAGAACCTCATTTCGACTTAATCTTGTCTTTAAAGATCTTCTACTATTTCTGTTGTTTAAAGTGTAAACATAAATCCCACAAAAACAATTCTTGTAATAAATAGGTCAAGTCTCGTGTTAGTGCAGTGACAAAAAGTTATGAGATCTTCCTATGAGCCAAGTCTACACTTTTCAGTGTATATTCCACTTTATGAAACAGAATGGTTTCTCTTGGTATCATAGATCGTTTATTTAGCATAAAAAAAATCTGATGACTTGGCCATTATGCATGTCATGTTTTAGTTAACGCACACAAAATTATAAATACGTAAAGGCCAAGTTTTCCATCGCTCTTTTTCGAATTTGACAAGTATATATATATATTATGCCCTCAATTTAAGCTCAAATTATGACATGCATAATGGCCAAGTCATCAGATTTTTTATCCTAAATAAACGATCTATGATACCGAGAGAAACCATTCTGTTTCATAAAGTGAATATACACTGAAAAGTGTAGACTTGGCTCAGAGGAAGATCTCATAACTTTTTGTCACTGCACTAACACGAGACTTAGCCTATTTTTAAACGAATTGTTTTTGTGGGATCTCATTTCTTTTTGTAAGTATATCGCTTATCCTGAATCGCTGCTCAAATGTAATGATTCTACTTGAAAATCGGTTAATAAGAACATTTCAGATTTTAAGACATAAATATACGTTTACCAACAATGCCCCAATCTCTGAAAACAATTGATGTGACCAGTAGCCGAGCAATGCAGATTGCCGCTGGCTTAACTGCCACCATAAATAAATTACTAGTAACTTCCAAACTAAGCATAAGACCAAAGTAAAATTTAAATTTCACTTAAAATTGCTTATCTCTTTGCATTAAAAAATTCTAAGCCATGTAGCTTCATCGGGAGAAAAGCAATAAAGCCGCAAATATGTGCCAGAATTTTTCATATTTGGGATTGTAATTAAATAAATACGGGAAAAAACTCCAATATTAGACTTTTCTCATGATATTGGTGTGAAATCATATATGTGTACCAAATTACTTGTTTCTGGGATGGCTGAAGGTACAGTGGGATTTTGATATCGGGGTGTCAAGCTGTGCTTCTCGCGCGATTTGTTAGTGTATGATTTGTTATTAAATTTCGTTTAGAGAGAAATTGTATTATTTAATACAGAGTTCGATTTGCTCAGCACTGTACTATTATTTCGTGTCTGCTTGAAAGTTTCTGGCACCAGTTTATTTTGTCTTCTTTTTTGATATGCCTTGGGGGTGTAAACCTAGCCTAAAGTGTAGCTCTAGCAGAGTACGAGCAGCTAAAGTTATTAGAACCCAAGAATTGGATCCTCATGCTAAAGAAAGAAGAAAAGACCAAGCTGAATTAAAGCTGCCAAAGTTTCTGGCACCAGTTTATTTTGTCTTCTTTTTGATATGCCTTGGGGATGTAAACCTAGCCTAAAGTGTAGCTCTAGCAGAGTACGAGCAGCTAAAGTTATTAGAACCCAAGAATTGGATGCTCATGCTAAAGAAAGAAGAAAAGACCAAGCTGAATTAAAGCTGCCATTAGTTAAACAATTCCCCCCCCCCCCCCCCCACACACACACAACATATCCCCGAACCCCCGCACCTTCTTTTGTTTTTCTGTTTTTAAATATGTTGGAAATTAATTCTCTTCATGAGACAGGTTCGACGGTTTGAGCATACTGATTCGTCCAGAACAAAGCAATTAACCTGCAAATATGTACCGGAACGTTTCACGTTTGGGTTTCCATTAGGGATGGCCGAAAAATAACGTCGCAGCTACATTCACAACGTGACCGGAATGTCACAGTGACAAAAAGTAACTGTGACAGAATCTGGAGGTGACTGAGTAACGTTCACGTGATAACATTTTAGACGCAAACTGCGATCTGCGGAGACAGTGGCGTAGCTAGGGAGGGGGCGGTGGGGGCGGTCCGCCCCGGGTGTCACCCTTTGGGGGTGTCACCCGCATTTCTAA
>JARYHS010008074.1:216919793-216946538 GCA_031002005.1 Vandiemenella viatica | reverse complement strand
CCGCTACAGGGTATACTGTTATGAAGAGTATGTCAGTGACGCGAACTCATAAGATTTTTATTCACCCAAAAGTCGCCCTACGCGCCTAAACAAGATCTCACTTCAAACCTAAAAATCTAAACTTCGTCCACAATCCGAAGGTTGGTTAAATGTTCCGGAAGGAGATATTTGTTCCAAGATATTGCGTCGTGGCAGGAATGTCAATTTCCTTCCTCGTAGGCCTACTGTTTAACATTGAATCCGAACCACGTAACGTCCCGGCGTAGCTCATATAATCTAATAAAACTCCTAAAAATTCATGCTCACTACGAGATTCGAACCCGCGACCAGAGAAAGAAACTTTCGGAAGCAAGCGCCTTAACCTCTGTGCTACCAGAACGCCTTCTTTTGAAGCACACGTATGCTACGTACTATGAAAACCGGATGAAAACTGTGAAAAGTTGACTTAAATTAAGATGAGGGGCAAAAGGAGGGAAAAGTTTAGGTAAATCAATCGTAAATAGTGTTTTGCTATTTGTTTTAAACTATACGTATGCAAAGTTCCATCAAAATTTGATAAAAACTGTGTGTTTGTATGAAGAACAGAAGAAATATAACATGTTGATATTCAAGTCTTTTTTTTTTCCTTAGCTGCTTTAATAATAAGGTTTCTGTGTCTTACCCGTCCAGCGCAGCTAAATAAAAAACTTAGTTTTTTCGGCAGACGCGTTTCGATTACTTATTCAATCATCCTCGGTGCCCTAGAACAGTTTGTGTACATGCTTTGACGTTGTTTATAGTATGTTTTATAATTCTAATCTGTTAATAAATGCTATGAATATTACACTCTACTTACTGTTTTTTGTTTCTGTTTTACATTGAATACTGGAAAAGTTTCCATTTCAGTTTGTTTTGCTGATTTTATGTCTTTCGTAAAAACACTGTGGTGTCCTTCTAATCGCACAAACTTGCTTCAATTTGAAAGCACACTGTTGTTTCGCACTTTTTCTGTTTGTGTAACCTCTATAGACGCAATTGTTATTGTTTACAGTAATGTGTTCAGAGATGCTTATTACTTCCGGCAAGTATCTTATCGATCTGCTTCTTTTGTTTTAAATTATATCTATGTTGCGGCGCTGTGATATATATATGTATATTATGGAATTATTTTGTTTTTAGTGTTCTGAATAGAGTCTGATTGGTGAGGTGAATAGGTGAATGTAGCCATTGAATACATTTTCCCCTTCATATATTGCTTTCTGTACGTAGAAATGCTGCCGCAATGTATTTGTTGTGGTTATTAATTTTCAGTATTTGCGTCTTTTCTTATTTCAGTGTGTTCATGTTTGTTTTCAAGTAGATGTTCTGCAAAAGTAGAGTGATTAGATATATTAACATTCATTTTATACATTAGATACAAGTTTAATCTATATTTAACTGCTGTCCAAGCGCAACGTGTCATACTTATAGCTATAGATGTATTGTCAACATTAGCATGTTGGTGACGCGAACTCATATGATTTCACCCATCTGAAAGGGCGTGCAACGCGTATCATCCGCGCATGTCGGTGACGGGAAGCAGCGAACTCTTAGGTTTACCCCCGTCGAATCATCGCCTATCGCGCCTATAGATGTTTTCAATTCAAAAAATTTTGTAGTTACTAACAAAACTACTAATGATGTATTTAAAATGCCTTTCTCGAGTTCCTAACACCATGTGATAATAACCTCATCGCTTATATGGGTACTTTAATTTTTGAAAATAAAAAACAAGCTTACAGTTTCCTCTTTTTGATTTGTTGTGCTGTATTGCTTGTTCTAATCTCTTATCCCCTAGTGTCAATACCCTGTGCGTAAACATCTGATGCAAGATTTAGTGGGAATATATCTCGTCTCATAGGGCAAACAAGTCGTCTTCTGGTGTAACCGACCAAAGCTAAGCCGTTACAGCACGCTTCGTAGCTCTGCACGCCGCTTCCTTGTCTGATAAGTGTATGGAAGTGGAACTATTTGACAGCTAGGTCAACAACATTCCGCCGCAGACTCAATGTCTCAGGACAGGTCCTTGTTCAAGCAGCCGCAGAGTCTATCCCCCTAACCGTGGTCTCAGTCAATTATGTAAGATACGAAACGTATAGGAAGAAGGTGCACAACATTAAAGATCGATGTGAAAATTGCGTTCTTTTTAAATGTTTTGTATATTAGAAGAATCATAGCAGAGATAAACAGGATTACACAAGTTATTCTCCGTTCCAGAATTTGTTAGCTGTAAGGTCGGAGTGAAAATACTTTTGGCACGAATTAATGGACAATAGAGTTCAAATACGAATATTTTAACCTCTCCAAAATAATTAGAAATTTCTCTTTACGTGTTGAATACTATTACTACTGACGACGTTTTGTTTTACTGAGCAACCACGTTATAAAGTCATACATTCCTTGCCGACAGCTTCCAGGTAATAATAAAGAGCAGGAGCGAATAACAAGTGTCGGGGTTGGTAACGGTCACGACATGAAAGCTCGAAAATCAAAGTTGATTAGAGGTCCAAACGGTTGCAACGAAGTGTTCTGAACTCACATTACAATGGCTTTGCTCTCGAAAAATTTACTGGAGGAATCCACCCTGTGAATTGAATTTTTAAACGCTACTCAAAAGAAACCATTCAATCATATTCTATTCATTCAATAATTAAGGTAGTCTGTAGTGTTACAGTTCGTCTGGCTACTTGGAAATGCTGTTGTTACTGCGAGACTCATTTCCTAGTCGGTTTCCGAGATTTCAGATGAACCTACAAATCACCCAGAGTCCAGTTTCTCATACGACCAAATCAGCCGCTTTTATCTAGTCCATTCTTGACTCGACAGCACGTGAAATCTTCCTTAAGCCCGTGGCCTCGCTTGCCGACAGATCATCTGACGCTATCCGGCTTTTTTTCTGATGGCTTTACAATTCGTTGACGTAGAGGTCATTATAGGGGGGGGGGGGGGGGGAGGATGGGGGCAGAGTACGGGAAACAATTTGGCCATGGACTTTTCAAGGAACCATGCCGGATTCTCCTGGAGTGAATGGTGAAGCCACGATTCCGGACAGGTGAAAGAGAACTTTTGAAAACATAGGATTAATATATAGGGAATTCATTTGTATATTTCTGAAAACATTGGAATATGGGTAAATAAAACTTATTCTTTCTGACTTGGGGAATATGTATTGATTAACACATAATTCTCCAGTTTATATGGAATAAAAAAAGACACGTTAGGTTCTATTAGTCCAGAGGCAGGTTTCTGCTGATTGCTATGGACATCAAGCTTGTGCCAACAATATTACTTGAATTATACATGCCAACTACGCAAAACTATGGCAACAGAAACAGAAAATATGTAGCGAATGTATACGATAAAAAATACACTAATCATAAGGAACGACAAGACTTTGTTAGGGGGGAAAAAGTATTAGGTAATCACAGCAAACATACAAAGTAAAATTCATACGAGACAACATGTTTAAGGAAATGTTCACAGGATACAGGGAAGATGGCATCTAGACCAAACATTGTTGAACTAAGATACAAAAACGGAATTTCGGACTATAAATCATACCTTAATTTGATAATGTAAACTTAAATTCAAGATGCAATTAAATAACAAACGTGATGAAAAACAGTGAAATAGAACCACGTTTCATGCGATAAATGTTTGCCGTAACTGTAAATTAATGGATTAATGAATTTCAACTCAAGAAGTATAGAACACATTGAAGACAGAATTAATTAATTTAGTTAAATAGCTTCAATGACATCTTCAAAATTGACAAATCAGAGAAGTAACAATAAAAAAAATCTAAATTAAGGGAACAGAAGTTTTATTTCTGAAATGAAATAAACAGGAAATTCAAGAGCGCCAAAAGTTGCTGGATGAGAGCTAGCGAGGAGTAAAGATACTCTGGTAGAATTGGCACTTGCAGAAGATCAAAAAGAATTCGAAGAACTACAAAATAACATCAAAGAAATTGTTGAATATATATTTTCAACCATTAAGAAAAGATAACAAATGGAATCACTATATATAAGACTGTATAAAGGCAACATTTTGAGTCGCATGTGACCAAAATAATTCAAAGATGGTGCTACTAATGATGTAAGAGATCCAGATATTCAAGGAATAAAAATCAAGTCCCTCAGATTTTTCAGATATTTAAATATATGTAAAAAGGTTATGAAACAGGTGACTAACTAAATTTTTTTTATAAACTCACAAGCTGATAAACGTGGAAAATAACATACAATCATTATTAATTCATTTTCTTTAAATAAACGATAGTAAATACCACACTAGAAGTTAAAGGTGAATAGAATTTTTTCTAAACGAAACGATTGTTGTACTGTGGTTTGTAAAATTATAAAACAGCCACATCTGGCGAACGATTTATGTCAGAAGGACATTTTTTTTAACCATTAAATACATGGTTGTTGTGTATTTATAATACTAGACACCAAACTAATAATCTCAAAAGAGGTAATATGCTTAAAAATATAGAGAACTCCTGTCTAAAATGCTGCCGACACAGTAAAGTAGGGTGTAACTTATATTAAAAACACTGGGAATAATTAAAACATGAGAAGTATGACATACAAGTATAAGAATAAAGATAATGACTTAAAACTGTGTTTTTTAAGCACTGACATTCGTATTATACGAATAGAATTTACGTTAAAGAAATGAAAGCAAAATCTGGAAGAAGAGTTACTTGCAAGTCTGCGATTTGATGTGACTATGTCCTATTCATAGACTGAACGGTATACTATTCGTGAAAACATGAACAATACGAAATGCAATAATTTTCTGTAATTAAATAAACACAGGTGTTGCAATAGGTTTATTTGAACAAGGAAGGGAATACCATTATTTAGCAAATAAAATTACAACCGATGACCGAATCATGTATGATGCCAAAGACGGATTAGCCATACCAGAAACACCCCTCTAGAAACACAAGCAAGAATTAAATAGTAATTATAAACGTATTTTATAATTTCAAGAGAGCAAAAATATTTAGATCGTTGAATGGTTCAGAAACTTATTTCAGAGTATAAGTTAAGAGGAAAACGCAGGGGGGCAACCTTTTGTGAAGACAGATAAGTGACACTCAAAAGTCACCATATTTTTGGCGAGCCGACCACTTGACTCCAAGATTCTCGCTATAGTCAGCCAACCGTGGAAAAAGAAATCAGGAAAGGAAAGGGCAAAGATGTAGTACTATAGTTACCCAAAACCTATAGTTGAAGTTGGCAGTGCCGTCTACCGGGTTAACAAAGAAGAAAGGCCGGAGTTGGTAATCACCCTGCGTTTGCCGTTAGCTTAGAATGTATAAAATCCTTCCCCGACATGACAGGGATCACAGCATCAATGTTTTACCTCAGACATTTCTATTGGTCGCGCATCTCCTGCCAAATCACAATGATACGTACCGTTTTGTTTTGATGTGTGACGGTAAATGACCGCCAGGAACTCATCAATGGAGTGGCTCCGGTAAAGCAAAATAATCTCTCTCTCTTACAACATTTTCTACAAATTTATTTATTATTATCTAATATTCTTGGGTGAATTCACCAGAAGATGGCAACAGATATTCTAATCGTCGAAATATCAGCTAGTGTGCAGGGTCACCTGAGAAGACTGAATGGCGAGAGAAACTTTGATCTTATGTAACTTTATTTATGCCTTAAGCACATTTTTTTGTCCTTCATTGTTTGAGGAAAACTGATCATAACGTCTCTCAACAATCTATTCCAGATCTAAATAAAAATGAAACTCTTCCTACCCTCTTAACATGAATTCAAGTGACAATTTTTAGTCATGAGACTACTTTTCCCACCCTTCCACATGCTGTTTCCTTTCTTTGTCCAGTATCCTGTATCTAAACAGACGGTCGCTTTATACATGTCCACAATTTTCTCTGCACACTCCTGCCTTCAAATGAATCCCAACCTAGTTCCTTCCCATATCAATTACTAAATGCGTTGTTCGATGATTTCCACAGAAACCGCTACCAACTCCTCTAATATCAGTCCCATACCATTTCATCATATCCAGGCATAGCATTAACAAAATGTTAAAAACTAGAACTGCCATTTCAACCCATCAACACTCTTTCCAGTCCACACTAGAATCTGAAAATTTTCACATTGGACTCTCCGGAATATCCTGCTTATATCAACATGTGCCGAGATGATTACATTTTATGTCCCTTGCACATCAAGGTCACACATATCCATTCTTTCTTAAATGTAGGGATTTTTTGAAATTGCACAAAATATTGTGAGGTATATAGCTTTGACTCCCTAGTGCTTTTTCCTTAAAATTCATCTGGCCCAGAACTTTACGCTATCTCTTTTGCAGCAATAACCTCCCGTCTTGATTAGCATTAGATTGACCTGCTCGGGAAACATGTATCAGTAATGATGTGTTGGACACACAATGAAGCGTGAATTACAGGTCAGACTATAAGATTATGGCCGTCCTCGAGTCTCAGGCGGGCGTCAAAAGACGTAAGCACTCGACCTTCATCAGGGCAACTGCATGACTTTTCTGTATTTATAATTAGAGTATTAAATTTTCAACCTTGAAGTGTCTAGAATAGGAAAAAAGTGATTAATAAGCAGTATATATAACGTCATTCCAATGAAAAAATAAGTATGAATGCCTAAAGAAAAATTGCTAACAAATTATTGTAAATAACAGGAGACAATTATCTTCGTGGAAGAAGAAATGTAAGACCACAGCAAAAACGTAAAGATGTCTCATAAATGTTAGTGGGAACGGGATCAGGGCCTCTAAAGAAGAAGAATTACTGGCAATGCTGTCTAGCTAATACGTAATTTAGTTGAACACTGTCCTCGAGAGCTACCGGCTAGAGCTAATGATGACGTCACGCACCAGGCCTTCCTTGGCGGACTAATAGTAGCCAGATGTGTTACTACAAGTTCGAGGTTACAATTGTCATTTAATAACCAAGCAACTGAGATGAAATTAATTGCGGGAATACTTTCACTACGTTTTCTTTTGGTAGAATTTCATTTTAATTTACAAAAATTTAATTTGAAACATATGGTTAAACTTTATGGCTGTAAAAACTTGAAATAACGTGGGTATTTTATTTATTACGCTGAATTTAATATGATATTTTAAATTCGAATTTAGACTAGGGTTACCAGACGTCCCCGTTTGCCCCGTATTTAGCTCTCTGTTCCCGGACAGATTTCGTCCCCGCAATGTCCTCGAATTTTTGCTGTTTTCCTCAGATTTTTTTGTTTTGTTTTGTTTTAATCAAGCAAGAATTCTTTAAAAGTAATGCTTTGCTAAAGCATTCGTTTAAAGCAAGAGATATGAAGCGCACTTCTTTTCTTGTACGTGCCTAGGATTAAAAGAAAATTACAAGGATACTGCTTCTTGGTGATGTTTGCAACATGGCTGTCTGTGTTCCTCATTTAAAATACAAAATATAAACAATATGTGGCTTTTAAGTTAACCCAACCTTTAATCATATAACTTATAAAAGTACAACGCGTAATTAAGACAAATGCCGAAAGCGTCCCCGGATTTTGGTGAAAAAGTTGAGAAGCGTCCCAGGATTTTTAGAAAAAATTCTGGTAACCCTAATTTAGACAGACCACGTGAACCTTACATGACCTAACATGTGAAAGGATGTTCTCCAAGTATCTTGGCTGTTAAGTGCGCTGGCTTCATCTGACTACCTCATGGCTGGTAACCTCCTTCGCTCATCCTGCACGTTCTTAATTCGACGATCAAATTGTTTTTTTGTTTATGTTTTTTTGTTTTTTTGTTTTTTTATCTGCTTAACGTCTCTCTAACAGCGAGGTCTTTAGAGACGGGATAAAATTGGTATGAGTACAAGTAAGCTAGTCACATCCAATGGTGAACGCCGTATCTCTATAAACCATCATTTCCGGCGAATATGCGCGTCCTATTATTAACAATAAGAAAACAACAAAACTGAAATGCTTTTAACCTAAGGTTCTTAAAGGGTGCAACATCTGGGTCATGTCAATGGTTTCTATGGTTTTGCAGCACAAATTCTGGTTAATTTTTTCGATATTATGAAAAATATTTCTTAATTACGCTACGAATTTTACGGGAAACTTTACAGAAAACACTACTGAAATACATAGTGATTCAGGGCGAATGGTAAACATTGAAAAAGGTGGTATTATGAATAATACTGAGTAAAAAAAATTATTTAAACATGTGTCCGGTATCCATTCGTTTTAGAGATACAGGTGCTGGAATGTTATGCATAACGCAAAACTCAGATAATTGAAAAGAGTACACAAATAACTTATTGGAGTACTTTATGCAAAAACACACGCTTATTTTACAAAATGTTAGAAAATCCGACTATCGACTTCAATGGACTTTGCAGCTCTTTTCGGAATAGTACGAGTAGCTCTTCGGAGTACGAAGTGCAGGGTGGGATTTTCCAACATTTAATTTAAACTTTTGTAAAATATGCATGTGTTTTTCAGCAATAATATTTAATTAAATTGCGATGGAGCGCACGTTCTGGTGGCAATTACCCTATACCCCCACCTTCCCCCTACATTCATCTACATTTGCCCTCTGTAAATTTTAGCTTTAAACTCTTTCAACGTTTTTGGTAAATTATTCATCATTTCTCTTGGTAACTTATTCCAATCCCTGACACCTTTTCCTAAAAAAGAGAATATTTCCACACCCTTGTGCCTGAAATCGAGTGCCAGCTTGTGGTCATGGTCATATTTTCCCTTCCATGCATTACTTTTAATTCTTACACCAATATCTTTCCATGCCTCATCACCAATATACGACCTGTACACTCCCATGATCCTCTTCATCCTCCTCCTGTCTTCAAATGAATCCCATTCCAGCTATCACATTAGTTACAGATTGCATTCTGCGGTAATTTCCAGAAACAAATCTAGCAGCCCTTTTTTGCACCCTCTCCAACTCCTGTATTTGATACGCAAAATGTAGGTCCCATACTAAACTACCATATTCGAGCAATGGTCTGAGCAAAGTTTTGTAACCCAATTCCCTTACCTGTCTTGTACAGCTCCTCATTACTCTATCCAACAAGTACATAATTTATAAACCTTTTCCTACTACCTGGCCAACTTGTTATCAAATGTAATGCCAATATTTTACATTTCAAGTATTCTTTTCCTACTTTATAATCGTGATCAACCTTTTGTTTTTTATTTGTGTACCTAATAAGCTGACTCTTCTTTGCATTTATCTTCATCCCATGTTTACCAACCTAACTAGATATCCTGTACAGATCACCCTGCAGCTGTTTACAGTCCTCTACCGTTTTTATCCTTTTATATAGCATTATATCATCTGCAAACGATCTAATTTCTGATAGTAAACAATCAACACAATTATTCATTAGAATACTGAATAGCAATGGACAAAATACCCATCCCTGTGGCACTCCCATTTTTACTTGCACTTCTTTTGATTCTGCATTTTCTACCCTAACCTTCTGTTTTCTATCTTTTAAAAATTCTTCTACCCAGTAAATCGCTTTTTCATCCACTACAAAAGTTTCCACCTTATTTACTACCATTTTATGGCTTACTATGTCAAAAGCCTTTGAAAGATCCTATGCTACACTATCAATTTTGCTTCCCTTCATCATTATATCTGAAATATCTTGCAAATTTCACAACAACTGAGATTCGCATGAATATCCTTGCCTAAAGCCATGTTGCCTACTTAAAAACCACTTACGCTCCACACATATATTTCTGATGTGGTTGCATATAAATCTCTCCATTAATTTACTTACCACTGATGTTAAACTGAACGGCCTGTAATTTTCTACTTTAATTCTCACCCCTCCTATATGTACTGGAACTAATATCGCAAGCAGCAAGTATCCAGACTCAATTTTAATAATATTAAAAGATAAGGTACAATGTAACATCCAGCTATGTTTAAGATATCTGTAGTAATATTATCAACACCAGTCCCTGCTTTCGTATTTCTTTCATTCATTTCAAATTTTTTGGTCTGTTCATTAGTAATTGTGTTGTTAAGCTCATTCTCCGAATTAGATCCTCCCGTTTCTGATTCATTGTCCCTAATACTCTCACTAAACCAGTTACGTAAAATCTCTGCCTTTTTCAAATACTCACTAACTTCTTCTCCATCGTTATCTATAAGCGTCTCAACACTCTCACTTCATCTCAGTTTTCTAACATAGCCTTAGAAATTTCTAGATGCTTCAATGGTCCTCCTGCACTGACAATACCCTTCATAAATCCATCCATTCTTAGCTATTATTAAGTCCTTGTTTAGTTGTTTTAAATATTACCTACTACCCAGGTGTCTGTTAGCTCTGATATTTACTCTTCTTACCAACCTCTTTAACCTCCTCACCTCCCTATTATCGTACACAGGTTCACTAATTCTCTTTATTTTCTGTTTTGGAATAAAATTTTCTTCCTCCTTTCTTATTATCTCCTAGAACTCTTCCCACCTTGACTCTATTGTACTTGTAACTTCCTTCCATTTACTGAAACGTTCTTTGAAATATCTCTTAAAATTCGAAGTTTGTGCCTTTTTATAATTGTACCTATTTCCTCCTTTAATTTTGGCTGCTGGTTTAAGGAATCCTCAAATATCCATCAGAATAGCTTCTTGATCACTTAGGGGGCATCCACAAATTACGTGAGGTGTTTTTCCGGATTTCTGGACCCCCCCTCCCCCCTGGTGAGATTTCGTGAGATCTGGCCGGACCCCCCCCCCCCCCCTCTGGTGAAATCTGGTCCGTGAGAACCCCCCCTACAAATCGCCCTGGAAACTTTTGTAGACCTTTTTTTTTAGGTCACACCCTAACTTTTTTGATGAAATACCCTCCTAAAATCGACTTTGGCGCAAATTGTAGACCTTTTTTTTTTGCTCTACAGTCCCCAAATTTTTCGCAAAATCTCACGTGAGATTTCCGTAGACCCCCCCTCCCCCCTGGTGAGATCTGGTGAGATTTCACCGGACCCCCCCCTCCCCCATTTCACCTCACGTAATTTATGGATGTCCCCTTATTCCTTCAGTTGCTCGACACACCACAAGATTATCATCGGGATTTATTAGGAATATATCCAAAACATTTTGTCCCCTAGTGTTCTGCTCTACCACCTGTGTAAATCCTCCTTCCCTTATTAAGGTATTTCCCTTGTGTTATTAATCTTATTTCCAACTAAGTGTACACCTGGTAAATTTAAATCCCCACCAATAAATTAAATTACAAATGTATCATATAATTTATTGAATGTGTTTTAATTCCATACAGAAAATTATTTTTTAAATTTACTATTCAGTTTTAATTGTGCTATACAAAAACTACAGCACTTTACCTGTTTGGAAATCTAGTTCGTCAGTGAGATTGCCTTGTACATGTAGGCTTAATATTGAGATGTTATTGAGTCTATCTTGTAACATTGTCGATCTTGGGTAAGCCTTGCGTCTGCGTAAGACCGTAAAGCTTCGTTCATTCGAACAGGACAATCCAGGTATTGTGACGAGTAGTCGAACGAAGCGCAAAAGTTCTGTAAAAAAGTTAAAATCCCTCTCAATTTTTTTGCCTGCTTATCTTGCCTTCTTAAAAGTTCAAAAATCTTGCCTGCATCACTCAGCAATATTTCTTGGTCTAAATCATGGTTGTAAAAATTTATATTTCTTGTAACATTTGTGGTTTATCCCAAAGCGAATTGTTCTAACGACTAGAAAAAGTGGCTGAAATCTTTGCAAAATCGACTCTTTACCGACATGAGTACTGGATCATAAACTTTAATATAAGATTTATGGAAAAAATTGGATTTTTTTCGATCAGGAGATTTTTGCTTCTACTTTGATCGAGGCGATGGAAATTTCACGCTGATGTGGGATTTGTGGTTCGTTGATTTCAATGTTAGTACGTGGCTTAATTTCTTCGAATCGTGAATCTGGAGCACAGTAAAAAACGTCTGTGATTGCTTCTAACTTCTTAGTACGATTAAATTAATTCATAGTTTTGATTTCTGTAGATCTGAATTAAAAATTTTGATGCAATCAAAAATTTCTGTCATCTTTTTTAAAAGATTCCATGTGGGAGCAAAATCCAGAAACCTTAGCTGCGAGAGAAATATCTACTTCTCTGGCTACAAAATGATCGTATAAAAATTGTATTAGCTTCTGTTAATTTTCTCTTACTGTTTTAAGAGGTTTGATTCTCACTAATCATCTGTAAAAAACTAGTAAATATGTTTACAAACACAAAACCATATTTTTTTAAAAAATGAATGAAACTTGTATTCTGTATAAATACCTTGTCGGACAATAGGCTGCAAGAGAAAGCAATTCATCATCAGTACTTTTTTTTTATACTGCCATTTCTCAAACTGTCCAAGTCGTTTCGACAAGTCTCACACGAAGTTTATGAAATCTTTAACTGTTACAACGAATTTTCTTGCTGTTATAACTCTCTAAATTCCATCTCGTACTAAAAGATTGAGATTATGAGCACTACACTGCTCAAATGAAGCTCGAGGCTCTTCTTTAAGTATTTGCGATAGAAATCCTGTTATTTTTTTCAGAAACATTAGAAGCCCGATACCGAGCGTGATGGTGTAACGGCTAGCGTTCTGGCCTCACATTCGGGAGGATGGCGGTTCGAATCCCCGTCAGGGCATCCAGATTTAGGTTTTCCTTGGTTTCCCAAATCACTGCAGGCAAATGCCGGGATGCTTCCTTCAAAAGGCCATGGCCGAATTCCTTCCCATTCTTGCTATCCATCCTCTCCCGTCTCTAAAGACCTTGCTGTTAGAGAGACGTTAAGCAGATAAAAAAAATAAAAGAAAAAAAAGAAGCCCGATCGCAGCACTAGCCTCTTTGTTTTGAGAGCGCCACCTTGTGTTTGGTGAAAATGTCAATGAGCAGATCCAATAAGGTTTCTGTCTTGGTGTTTACAGTTAAAAACAATCCAATAAATGTTCACTTGCAATGAAATCTTCCGAAACGATTCTGAGGAAAGATGCTCCTATTTCTTACGTGATTCCAGACAATACTGTAATAGCCATCAAATCAATAATTCCATTCTGACAGTCATAATGAAGCCATTTGTGACCATCTCTTTGCAGAAATGATTTTAATTCAATCAAATCTTAAGCTCAAGCCTTTAAAAATGCCATGAAATTGAAATTTTCATCGTAGTTGGCTCCTCTCACAGAAAGACCTTGTCTCCCCAAGGTCTTCAAGGTACTAAATTTTTTTGACAACGCTTTACGTTTATCGAACATCTGTTTTGGATGAGTCGTTGATATCGATTTTACCACGTTGATATTACCAACATTTTCCAACGCTTCAGTGTAGCTGTTATGAAGAGAACTAGTGCCATGAGAGTTTAACCACTAAGTATGTGTTTTGTTGTGTAACCAGTGGTGTGTCTCAAAATGAAACCAAATATTCAATCTGGAGAATTTTCGTAGAAAAAATTGAATCTTTGGCAAAGTGTACGTTATGTGATAAAGAACTTCTGCCATACTACCATTGCTAACACAGCGCACGATGGGAGCCACACACAAAAACAAGTGATCTGTGCTAAGTAGTTGTGTTTGCAAAGCGAAATATAAAGACACACACGTATTTTGGTCGAAATAACAATATACCCTCGGTCGACCAATTTGAACTATCAAATCGCCCAGACCCCCACAGCTATCAACATGCAACCACCAAAGCGCATGATGGACAGGGGCGTAGCTACTATGGGGCTAGGCGGTGCAGTGCACCGGGGCCCCTACGCTCAGGGGGCCCCAAAGCACACCTCTTAGGGCCCCCAAGTGCAGTTCAGACGCCCACGAGCCTTCATGGCAAACTGGCGACCTTTTTTTTAGCTCTACAGTCTTCTTAGGGGGCACCTGAGACACAGGAAGCCCCTCACTAAGGGCCCTCTCACTGCTCAGGGGGGGCCACAACCACTGCTCAGGGGTCCCCTAAGCACAACTCAAGGGGCCGCATCCTCAGCTCAGGGAGCCCTTACCAGCAACACAAAGCAAAAAAAAAGGTCGCCCATTTGGCCTGAGGGCCCAAAATAAATTTTTTGCACCGGGGCCCTTGTTGACCTCGCTACGCACCTGATGATGGAAGACTTAACTACTACCACACATAAGCACTGGTGGTCTTCGCTAGGAAAGTGAAATATAGGGACACACATGTCTTTCGTCGAAATATGAAAATGCCCTTTGTCGACGAACTTCCGCCACAATATCTCCCACAGCCCTACAACTAACAACATTCAACTATCAAAGTGCACGATGGAAGACTTGAGTACATTACTACACACAATCACCAGTTTTCTGCGCTATGTACTTTTGACCGCAGAATGAAATAGAGGGACACGTCTGTCTTAGGTCGAAAAATGAAAATGCCCTCCGTCGAACAATTTCAACCACCATATCTTCCACACACCCGCAGTTACCGACATGCAACCACCATAGTGCACGATGGAAGATTCCATGCTACTACGCGACACAAACGTCCGTGGTCTGCGCTTGGCAGTTCTGACTACAAGGTGAAATATAGGGCACACACGTCTTTGGTAGAAATAAGACCAGTTTCAACCACCATATCTCCCACACCGCACAGTTACCGACGTCTAACCACCATAGTGCACAATGGAAGTCTCGAGGCCACTAATACACACAAACACCAGTGGTCTGCGCTATGTAGTTGAGGCAGCAAAGTGAAATATACGGACACACATGTCTTTGGTCGAAATATGAAAATGTCCCTGATCGACCAATTTCAACCACCATATCTCCAACTCCCCCATAGCTACCGACTTGCAACCAGGCCCGCCGCTAGCTGTTTGAGCGCCCGCGTGCAATACCGATTATGCCGCCCCCTGTCTAACTACAGCCAGTGGTGGATCTAGGAAATTTCCGAAGCGGATCAAAAAACATTATTTTCCGCCCCCATTGTTGCCATTCTGAGTGTCGCCGGCCGCCCCGAAGCAGCTGTTGAGTTAACAAAAAAAAAAAAAAGGTCGCCCGCTACATAATCACTCGTTTTACCGCCCCCCTCGACGTGTGCCGCCCGCTACTTACGGCGGTTCTGCATTCAACCACCATAGTGCACGCTGCAAGAGTCGATACTACTACCACACACAAACACCAATGGTCTGCGCTATGTAGTTGTGGCAGGAAAGAGAAGTATATAGACACACAAGTCTTTGGCCGAAATATGAAAACGCCCTACATCGACCACTTTTAACCACCATATCTCCCACACCCCCACAGCTATCAACATTCGGCCAACGTCGTGCCCGATAGGAAACTCCATGCTACTACCACACACAAACACCAATGATTTGTGGTAGTGAGTGTTGGCTGTAAAATGAAATATAAGGACACATATGTCTATTTTTATTTTTATTTTTTTTATGTAAGATGTATAATATTGTTTACACTACCACCTCCTTCAATATCTACCAGTCCTTCTGAATTGCCCTCTATTTTAATATTATTATTGTTTTACTTCCGATTCGGCCGCCAAGGACAGACAGAGGAATGGGAGGAATTGAGTTCCTGCCCAAAGTATTCGTATAAGTTGGCCTGTTTGGCCCGGCGTGCCTAATCTGTTGGAGGAAACTCTTGTCTTGTCATAAATCTGTGAAACGTGTAACTCTGTGTATTCTGTATGATAAGCGTAATTTATGTTTGTGATATATATGTAGTTTATGAAACAGAAACTAATCACCGTTCCAGTATTTGGCTAGATGATTGCGGGAACCGCCTAAAAACTGCACTCTGGGCGGCCAGTACGCGAGGGCCCGGGCTCCCATCCAGTATGCAGCGTCTCAGCGCAGTGAGCACACTGGGGGTTTATTGGAATTTTGTCAGTAGTGAGAGAACCAAGAATAAAAAAATAAATTCTGCTTAAGCGTATAAAAATTTCTGAATGTATTGTAGGTTAGTAATTGCTCAGTCATTTGAGATACGAAGTAAAAGCGTTTTAACACAGTTTTCGTAGAAAGAGAAATAAGCATACATAGCAGAAGCACATTAATATCCGAAACTAAAAATTTCTTTTTTTGCGGATACAAGTTATACAAAATCACCAATATGGTGTTCCATATTTTATTTATTTATTTTTGGAAATTCCAGTATTTAGTAATCAACAAGAGTCTTTGGAAACTGTATTCAGTTATAGTAAGTAACATGATATGTCCTCTTTTTATAGAACTCCAGAACTGTGTATTTCAAATACATAATGTAATCACTTGTTGATAATACAGAGAAGAGGTAATATGTTTGAAGTAACACCGGAATTGAGAATATTTTTGGGACGCTGACTTAAGTAATTAAACTATTGTCAGAAGTTTATATAGTTATTGATTTTAGAATGACGCCAGCTGTTTCATACTACGAGACTGTGTTCACGTGGAATCAAAATGAACATGTCGAATCTCATTGCACGAGCATTGAATGGCACATTGACAGTATTAGAAACATGTTGCAGCGCTACCTCTTAGAAAACTGATGCAGCAGTGTGGTAACACTTTGTTCCTGACAGCCGCTGTGTGGCGCCACTTGCTTTCCAGTTTCACGACTCACTGCTAGGTGGCTTCGCTCCTCAGTCGTTAAGGCGGTCAACTGAATATCATGACAGTTAATCTTACTTTTAGAAACCATCTCTTACCCTTTAGTTCAAAAGGTCGCTGGGTTGAGACCAGCTTAGAAAACGGTCGATTATAATTAGATATTGTGTTTACCTTACACGATTCATACTTTAACGATTCCGAAATGATTTTTTTTTTTTATGTGATGGGAAAACGCAAGTTTATTTATAACGATTGCAGCGATATCACAAATTTGCTGTGACTATTTCATACGACATATTGTCACAAAACTTTAAAGCCTGAAAGAAAAACTCAAAAAGTGATGCAGCCGCGTTTTACGTGTGTGTGTCTGTGTGTGTATGTATGTGTATGTGTGTGACTGTGTGTGTGTAAGTGTGTATTTATGTGTGTGTGTGTGTAAGTTTATATGCCGACGTTACAGGAAGATGATGAAGAACTAGAGAAAATATACGCTGAAATTGAAGAATTAATCCAATTTGTGAAGGGGGAGGAAAATCTAATAATCAATGCAATAGTGGAAGAAGGAAAAGAGGGGAATACTGTAGGAAGTTTTGGTCTAGGAGAAAAAAATGAGCGAAAAGCAAGTTGTTAGAATTTTGTTAAAGATATCAGCTAGTTGTGACAAACAAACTGTTTGAGAACCATGCAATAACGATATACATTCTGGACTCGCATTCGGGAGGACAGCGGTTCGAATCCCCGTCCGGGCATCAAAATTTGGGTTTTCCATGGTTTTCCAAATCATTCCAGGCAAATGTCGGGATGCTTCCTTCAAAAAGGCCGTGGCCGAATTCCTTCCCATTCCTTGCTCCCCATCCTTTCCCGTCTCTAAAGACCTCGCTTTTAGAGAGACGTTAAGCAAATTAAAAAAAAAGAAGAAAAGAACGATATACACCTGAAACGTCCTGGGGATACAGGCAGATATCAGCTAGATTGTATCATGGTCAAACAGAGATTCAGGAATCAAGTTCTAGACTGTAAAGTGTACCCAGGAGCAGACATAGAATCTGACCATAATTTGATAATAATGAAGTGCAGGCTGAAATTCAAGCGAATAAGGAAGCAGTATAAGCAGAACAGACTGGAAGTGAATAAACTGAAACGATCTAGCACAAGAGAAGAATTTGCAGAAATGGTAGACTTGGGTCTAAGAATTAACTGTGAAAGGAGCTCAACCGAGGACGAATGGAATGCATTAAAGACCGAAATAATGAAAGCTGGTAAAGAAACATTAGGCTTTAGGGAACAAGCTGCCCGAAAAAGAACAAATTTTGGAGCTGATGGATCAGAGGAGAAGGTGCAAAACTGCTCAGGATGAAACAGGAAGAGAGCAGTACAGGCAATTTAGAAATCAAATAAATAGGAAATGCAAAATAGTAAAAGAAAAATGGCTACAAGAAAAATTTGAAGAAGTAGAAAAGAAAATGGTCGTAGGTAAAGTAGATGTTGCATATAGAAAGATCAAACAGAATTTTGGAGAAATGAAGAAAAGAGGTATGAACATTAAAGCTGCCTATGGGAAACCTCTTTTAAGCTCAGAAGATAGAGCTAACCGATGGAAGGAATACATTGAGAAACTGTATGTGGCGGACGACTTGAACAATAGTGTAATGGAAAAGGAAGGCGATGTCGACATTGATGACTTAGGAGATCCTGTTTTGAGGACAGAATTTAATAAAGCTCTGAATAACTTGAAAGCAAATAAGGCAGTTGGAATCGATGAGATCACTGCAGATCTTCTTAAATCCCTAAGAGAGGAAGGAATCGAAAGAATATTCAAGCTGATATCAAAAAGTTATGAAACTGGAGAAATTCCAACTGATTTTAATAAAAATATTATCTTCACACTTCCAAAGAAAGCACAAGCTGACAAATGTGAGAATTATCGCACCATTAGTCTAACATCACATTCTTCAAAATTACTGACCAGAATAATATATAAAAGGATGGAAAGGGTAGTAAAAGAGATAGTAGGTGAAGATCAGTTTGGGTTTAGGTAAAATCGTGGTACAAGGGAAGCAATTCTGTCTTTATGATTAATACTTGAAGGATGGATCAAGAAAAACAAAGATACTTGTATGGTATTTGTTGATTTAGAAACAGCTTTTGACAATGTTGGGTGGGATAAGATGTTCAAAATTTTAAAGAAGTCAGGTCTAAACTATCGAGATAGAAGAATACTCTACAAACTATATAAGAATCAAGTGGCTATGATAAAAGTAGAGAATCACGAGAGACATGCATCTGTTAAAAATGGCGTGAGACAAGGTTGTAGTCTATCCCCGTTAATATTCAACTTGTATGTAGAAGAAGCAATAAAGATAGTCAAAGAAAAATTTCCATGTGGCATAAGTGTTCAGGAAGAAAAAATCAATATGCTACGATTTGCTGATGACATTGTCTTGTTATCAGAAAGGGCTGAGGATATTCAGAACTTACTGAATGGCATGAATAAAATACTGAAGGATCATTTTGGACAGAATATAAATCAAAGTAAGACAGAAGTGATGAAATGTAGCAGAAATGATACCAATACTAGTAGATTAAATATAAAAATAGGATCGAATGCAATAGGAAAAGTAAGTGAATTCTGCTACTTGGGAAGCAAAATTACAACCCATGGCCGAAGCAAGAATGCTGTTAAAAGCAGAATATCACTAGCAAAAAGAGCCTTCATGAAAAAGATAAATCTTTTAGTTTCAAAAATCAATTTAGGAATTAGAAAGAAAAACAAAACTTTTTAATACTGTTTATGTGGAGCACAGCACTTTATGGTGGCGAAACATGGCCTTTAGGAATACCAGAAAGAAAGAAAATTGAAGCATTTCAAATGTGGTGCTACAGAAGAATGCTGAAAATTAAGTGGACTGACAAAGTAAGAAATGAACGAGTTTTGGAAATGATGGGTGAGGGAAGAAGTTTGTTGACGAAGGTTTCAGAAAGAAGAGACAGGCTGGTAGGTAATATTTTGAGACATGCTGGATTGGTTAATTTGTTAGTGGAGGGAACAGTCGAAGGTAAGAACTGTAGAGGTAGACAGAGATTAGAATATATGAATCAGATAATTGAAGACGTGGGTTGTAAGGGGTATGTAGAAAAGAAGAGGTTAACACAGGATAGGAAGAGAAGGAGAATTGCATCAAGCCAGTTGATAGACTCAAGGAAAAAATAAAATAAAAAAATAGCAACATGCTGCACCAAGTGTGTCAAGAACTAGATGATCTGCAGAATCATTACACATATATTATACAGCATCTGTAATATGTTAAAAAAAATTAATTATTTTTGAGTTTTTCTATATTTCTGTGCATTTTTGTGACAATACATACAAATAATATAGCTACAGTAAATTTGCAAAATTTATGATAACCCTGTAGATTTATGTAGCCTTGTGGTCCAATGGTAGCAAGGGCGGTAAAACACTATTTAATTTGTATTATTATTTTTTGACGCGAAGTTACAAAAACTTAAAAAAAATTAGAATAAACTATGAGTTTCAAAGAAAAGATACGTGTTTTTATCGTATCGTAGTAGTTACAAGTTTTCATCCCAACCAGAATTAATAAATATTTTTAATTTACATTTCCTCATACTGTATGCTGGTTGTTATATTTTTCAGACTTTACGGCAAAGACAGGATTAAGGGGAAAAGATCTGGAGGAAATTCTACCATAGCAGGGTGTGGTTCTGAAAAATAATCGGAAACCAAAATCTGGATAGCCGGAAGGAGATTGGAACTAGCGTCTACCAGAATTCTGGGCTGAAGCGTTACTGCTCACCCAACAGACTCGTAATACGTAAATGCAGTATCGTCATTATTTAATTCACCAATGTTGCTAGATTAACACTAGTTACTGATTCATTTTAAAGCAGAATTTTGGTAAAATAATTAATCAGAAGCCAAATGATAAAAAAATTAACAAATGCTTAAAAATAAATAACATTCGTTTTTAAACTTCGATTTAAATTAATTAACACTAAATTTCACTAAAATAAGGCAAAGTTATGGAACATTAATGACAAAAAATTAATGATACTTGTTTTTACACACGGCTGTTCGTGACGTTTATGTCACACAATGATTAAAGTAACCAATAAAAACAGGATCACTGCAGATACTGAATTTCTCATGAATGTTTGTCGACATGACAATAAAGGAACTTTTCGGATACACTTATTCATGTTGAAAAGTGCTGGATCCTATTTCCTCCATCGGTTTTCTGATATCATTTTTAATGTTTCTCTTATGTAATTTAATCACAATTATTTGTTAAAAAGATCTACGAATTTGGGCAGCTTTGTGTAAAAAGATTTCTCATGCATGTCGATAACTTGCTCATACCTTGGGCTTTCGAAATAACCTCTTCCGCAATGCCTTCACCGTATCCACAATTACTACTACGAAAGGAAATATTCTGCAACGCTTCCTTTTGCATGTTGCGCAGTTTTTTATTGCATTTTCCTTATTTACGTCGGAGCAAATTTCTGGTGGAGAGCAAAAAGAAATACGGAGGGTAGTGACATAAATACGGGTCAGAAAAACAGGCAAACGTCATGCAGTTGGCCAGTAAAATTCTTTTCAGCAATGATATTTTCCTGAAGTGTTTTAATGGTGAAACAAGCGACCTACAGTTTTCCGGCCCTTTCCTTCCTCAGTAGTAATTTAATGTGGGGCAGCTGGGGGCCGCCCCAGCGTTTGCATAGCGATTTACGGAAAACTGCCAAAACTATATAATTCAGATGTTTAATTCGTCCGACAACAAACCTTTAAATTCCTCTGCACACTGCCAGGCACACAGAGTTAATTATTATTATTTTATGTCTTTTGGAGTAGATATGTTACAACAAAACATGCAGGAAATATGACAACAGTACTAACACACAAGTACATTAACCGGGTTATTGCATGAATATGAATTTTTTTAAGATTGTGTGCAGACACGTAGACACTTCAGTTATTTGTACGATGTTTTCTGTTCTAAACATTATTCACCAGATTCTGTTTTCAATAACTCATGTGCCACCGTTAAATAGTACGTTTTGAGTTTCACGCAGATTTGCACAAAAATTTACTGTTATCTCATTATAGGTGGAGAAACCTCCGGAACCAAAGAACGTGCTCTTAAAGGTAATATATCTAGAGAAGAATATAGAAAATAACTGCTTGGGTCATATGGAACAGAAAAACCTACCGACAGAAAGCGATGAGATATGCATTTGCAGTACTGGAGTAAATTTCACGGACAATATTTTTTTATTATTACTATTTTGCTGATTTTATGCTTGTAAGATGTCTCACAAGAGGTTTTATAATGAAAACTTAAATTTATACACATATCTCACCACTAATTCTGAAATTAGCTTATTATTTTTATGGAAAATTAATGCCCAGTTAGTCAGCATTGACTATTTTGGCTATGATAGCTGTTGCAAAATTTGTGGAGAATTGTTGGTCATTCGTTAATTCTAATTTTTTTTTTTTTTTTCAAATCTGATGTCCACATTTTAATGGTTTTCACTATAATTTCTGCGATCTAACTGTAAAAAGTATCCTCTTTACTTTTATCCTCATATCTTTTTGTATTCCATAACATAAGTCTGTCTCCAGAACCAGGTTCTGCCATCAAGATTTCGATTTTACATCGGAACTGCCCAGTTAGTTCCTTCATGAAGGTTGTGGCCGATACCTTTCTCGTTGCAAGCCAGCAATCTTATCGCAGATTTCATGGCCTCGTTTTACTAGAAGCGAATACCTAATTTTTTTAAAAAAAAAAATTACTACTTTTAGCACCCTTATAATTCTCCCGAAAGCATATGAAAACCATCCATCTAGATACCCTGTCTGGATTTTAGGCAGGGACGCAAGCGATGGTACAGAAATTGTTGCTTAGATCGGTCATAGGAGAAATACTCCGGGAAGGATTTTAAAAATAATTTTCTTGGCAAATGTGCAAATTCAGTTAAACATTTCCTGAAATGTGTTACAGGAAGCAAGTGTAGTTGGCAGTTCTTTGTCTCGATATAACAATTAACAGTCACCATGAATTTGCGACTGAGTGTTCAGATCTTTAGATAAGGAGATGGGCTGCACTATGTCTAGTGGATTGAGATTTCTTTACTTATCACTTCTAATAACTTCGTTTGATATTTCGAAAAAAAAATTGTTTCGCTCTTTCAATTAAACATAAAATGTAATGCTGATCACTAAGCCCCGGATTCTTAGGTTCGAACCTATTTTGTTCCCAAAATAATATTCTCGAAATTTTAACTTTCTTTTTCGTCTGTTGTATAAACTAATAATATTCATGAATTTAATAGGACCTAAAATAACCTAATTTTTATGTTACGACCTATAATGACCTAATTCCGTTTTTAGAACCTAAAAGGACCTAATTCGATGTACTGATCCAGTTCGACTGCATTCAGCAACTCATTTGTCAAATGTTACCAGCAGAAATTCTTCCGAACAGAAGTAGAGTTTCATTACAAGTTCAAAGCTGGGTACAGAAGATTCGTTTAACCTGCGTCTATGTGAAGTTCTCACTGCCGCTAATATACCAGTTTCAATACTCCAGAATGCAGTCCTGAAAATCTTTTTAGAAGAATTTTGTACCAGAAAAATATCAGATGAATCCACTTTAAGAAAGAATTACTTGCCTCAGATGTATGAGAAAATCATTGAAGAAATAAGAAATACGGGCGGACATTGCTGACCACTTCATCTGGTTAAGTGTAGATGAGACGACAGATGCCTGCGGCAGATACATAGCCAGCGTTGTTATGGGCAAGCTCGCATGTGAGGAACCTAGTATACCCCATGTCATTATGTGCAGAGAACTTCCAATGACAAACCACTACATAATGGCAATTGCTGTAATGGATGCATTAAAGGTGTTGGGGCCAGATACAAAACACGAGGATAAGTTGCAGTTGTTGGTGACAGACAGTGCAGCTTATATGATAAAAGCAGGGAAGTGTTTGAAGGCATTCCATCCTCGAATGGTCCATGTCACCTGTCTAGCTCATGGGCTCAACCTGGTAGCTGAAAAAAATTCGGGAACAGCACCCTGTAGTTAACAAAATAATTTCTTCAGTGAAGAAAATATTCCTGAAAGCGTCAAGTCGAGTCGTTACTTCCAGGGAAAAGCTTCCTCCCGAGCCAGTGGTGACACGATGGGCGACTTGGTTCTCAGCCGCAATATATTATGCAGAAAACTATGAGAGCATCACGGAGGTCATCGAATCATTAGTTGAAAGCGAAGCTATTGCTATAGTAAATGCAAAGAAAGTGTTGCACTCAGAACCAGCTGTACAGGAGTTGACATATATAAAGGCAAATTTTTACAACCTAGAATTTTTATCAAGAATTTGGAAGGAGGCACTCTACCATTGACAGAAGCACTTCAAATCATCCAAGAAGTGAGGGCGAAAGTGGCTCCTGGACCAGTTGGGGTGTCTATAGCTAAGAAGCACGAGTTTGTTTTAGCCCACAGACCAGATTTCAAAAGGATGGAATACGTAGGCCGTGTCCTCTATGGTCTAAAGGAACAAGAATGTTGCCTTGGAATCCTAAGGAAATCGCTGATATGAAGTTCGCACCTCTGATCACCTGTGAAGTTGAACGTAGTTCTTTCGCATTCAAGAGAATTTTAACGGAAGAGAGAGGAAGGTTTACTCCTAAAAATCAGTCAAAATATTTCATTGTTCAGTGTCATATTAGAAGTTTTAAATGAGTTGTTTACCATACACAATAAACAAAATAGTGGTTTATTTCACATGTTTTAATGTGATCGAGCAATGTCATGTTAGTAGTTATTAAGGAGTACTTGACATTGTACGATAAAGTTACAATGTTTTTAACACCATGGCAGTATATATTGCGTGTTTTAAATTTTATTTCCCTTAAAAACGTGGAAGTTCCTAAATCAGAATTTTAAAAACCTATAAAAGCCTAAAACGTGAGTTGAATAAACCTAAATTTGGTTTTTTAGAACCTAAAAATCCGGGGCTTACTGATCACTTACAGCGCCTGCCGGTAAGTATTTAAAGCTCCGCAAAACAAATTATTTTTCCCAGTTTGAAAATATTTGATTCTAAATCTGACCCTAATTTCTAAACAATCCGTTTCTCAGCGCCCATGTAGCGTAATTAAATCGGCGACAAGTTTTATACGTGACCTCGGTATTACCTCATGACAAGAAAGACATTAACGTTAATGCAGATACAATCTTCCCAGGCAGGTTAATCAAGGTAACTTTGTTATATCTAACACGCTGACTGGTTTTTGTTTTACTATTTTTGCCTTACAGAAAATATACGTCTTAGCTAACATGAAAGACAAATAACAGCAATTCCGCTATGAAACAGTAAAATTCTTTGCGATTTCTTTTCGAAGAAGAATATTTTGTGATTAATACGTGTTGAGGTTTCAAGAGATTTATCAAAAGTTTTCACACATTATATTTTTACTGACATAAAAATCCTCCGTTTCACTCATCATGAGTCAACACATGCAGTAAGGATGCTTCACAGAAACAAATGTGAAGAACACTTACTTCCAGCAACGCAATTTGCTTTCAGTCTCCAACACAACAAATTTCCTGTGAATCAACTTTTAATTCATGCAGTAACTGAAATTTTTTTATATATATTTTGTTTGGTACGTACGTATGTTATTCGTATTAATGATTTCACACTTGGTTCTAGCAACGATCGGAGATTTATTTTCACCAATTGTTTCAATGTACCAGCTAAATGCTATTAAAATCAAGAACAATCTGTTTTTATAATGGAAATTGTGTACTTACACATTATTTGTACATCTTCCTGACCGACTGGCGCATTGCTTACGATAAAGTCTATGTCACACGTCTTAACTGTACAATTCTGCAACCGGTAACTTCGATGTGCAACTCCATCTCAACAGGATGAATGTCCTTTACTTTCAGTGAATTTCAGTATATACACATTTAAAATTTTCAAGTAATTCTGTCTTGCTGTATTGTAATTATTATTAGTTTTACAATTTTGAAACCATTTACTTATCTTCTGTCCGCAACACTACAGAATATGAAAGAACTATTTGTCAGAAAGAAAAGTGAATTTTAAGTGGTGTAGATTTTATTTTAACCATCAATTATGTAGTTTTTCAAGTAGAAGGTATCCCAAAAAAACAATTCTTGTAAAAATAGGCCAAGTCTCGTGCTCATGTAGTGCCAAAAATTTGTCGGACCTTCTGAGCGAAGTCTACGCTTTACAGCGTGTATATTTCACTTTGTGAAACAGAATGTTTTCTTTGCGTGATATAGATTTTATTTAGAATAAAAAAAATCTGGTGACTTGGCCATTGTGCATGCCATGTTTTTATAAACCTATATAAATACCTTAAATGCCGGCCTCGGTAGCGTAGGGGCTAGAGTGCTATCTCCGCGTACCGAAGGTCGCTGGTTCGAGTCCGGCCGAGGGCATGGGTGTTTAGTGTTGTGTCTGTGAATGTCTTGTCCGTGTTGTAGTGTCCTTGTGTAATTACTTGATAGCAACAAATCACATTGAGCTGGCTGTATGGCCCAGTAGCCGAATGCCATTTTAAAAAAAAAAAAAAAAAAAAAAAAAACAACCTTAAATGCGTTGCTTTATCAAACTTACAGATACATAAAAACCAAAACGTCCTTTGGAATTTTTTAGAATTTGACATGTATAATACTTCAGTAAAAGCTATGACATGCATTATAGCCAATTCAGCATATTTTTTTTAATTCTAAATGAAATCTACAACACCGAGAAAAAACATCTTATTTCACAAAGTGAAGTAAATTTTACACCGTAAAGCGCATACTTCGCTCAGAAGATCTCATAACTTTTTGTTACTACGCAAGCACGTGATTTGGCCTATTTTTACAAGAATTGTTTTTCTGGGATCTCATTTCTTTTTGTAAGTTGATTGCTTATTCTGAATCGTCGCTCAAATTTAATGATTCCATTCGAAAATCGGTGAATAAGAACATTTCAGAACTGAAGACATCAGTATACGTTACCAACAATGCCCCACTCTTTGAAAATATTGGTGGTGCGCCGTAGCCGAACAATGCAGA
>JARYHS010008074.1:216841816-216918793 GCA_031002005.1 Vandiemenella viatica | reverse complement strand
TTCATAATTAACATGTACATTAGAACGAAATACATACTTTAGAAATATTTACATTATACAATATTCCTCAGCTAAAATGCAATTTTGAAACATTACGACAACACACTGAATGGCGTCTAATTTTACTACCTGGAAATCGGAATTTCTACTTCTATTGATTCTTATAAAACACGACCACCTCAGTAAAAATATTTTTATTATTATTTTTATCCACAAACTTTAATGAACCTATAGACACAGATTTGTCCAACCACCGACTGATATTTTCCAATAAGTTAAATTACAACACCAGCAATTATGATTATCCGAAGATTGCAAGTCCCTTGGCCATAACTGAGACATGTTTATACCAACTAGTCACATTAATTTCAGTTCAGCACGTAAAAGAAACAGTTTTCTGTAATCACTTCATATATAGTGGCAACAATAGTCGACCACATTTGATAATACACTCGTTTCTCCACTAACCAAAGTTTTTGTTTCGCCGACACGACAATGTGAATTACTTTAGCTTGTCGCAATGTAATTACAATTTCACATTCTGTGAACATAAAAAAAAAAAAACTTTATAGCCGTACAATTCTGTCAGGATAAGTTCCCACTACACCAGCGAACATCACGGAACTTTCTAGAATACATTACCAAAGATTCTATTTTTACAGTCAATCCAGCGATACCGATCTGTAGCAATCGATATTACTCTTGTATGTCCCAAAGCATGTGGTACAATAATTAAACAAACAAAAATAATAAAAAATTAGCTGGGCCTCTAATTAGTAATATGACAATACCTTTCTTTAAGGCTGGTCTCGAAATTTTAATTTAAAAGTAAAGCATACTAAACGATTGCACAAATATGAATAGTTAATCTTCACTCTTAGCTTATAATAACAATGATAGTTTTGGGCAGAGAATATAACGAAAACAACCTGCACTGAATGAAACCCACCACTGTGGCTGAGTGCATACCACGTGACTGCGCGCGGGGCCTCGCGTACCAGTCGTTCTGACTGCAGTTCGTAGGTGCTGCCGGGACGCTCCCCAATCTCCAGACGCATAATCTACACATTTCCCCCCCCCCCCAAAAAAAAAACACAAAAAAATGCTCTTATCACATAATACAACGTAGTTACACTTTTCGCAGACATATTGCAGCATCTCATTTCCTCCATTTGTATGTAGTATGAGCTGGTGGTGTGTATAAAATGATTGGTGTCAGCAAATGCATGTGATAGCCAAAGTTCCAAATTTGACCATGCCAATGGTAAGTAAAACTCGTGAAAGACAGTTGACCCCTAATATTGGGAAAAGGAGGTGATGAAAATAAAGGAGAGAAGACTTGCATTGAATCTAGACTAAAAACTACTAATAATTAATATGAGGAAATAAACAAAAGACTTTTTTTTTTTTTTTTTTTTTTTTTTTGTTAAAACATTGAACCAGTACAGAAACATATAACCTTTGATTGGGCACTGTTTATGGCATTTACATATACGAAAAGGGAGCAAGTTCCTACTTAAATTTGACGTCATGTTTAGGTGCAATGGAGCTGCATCTTGAAGCGACAGCCCCGTTGGACCAATCAGCCTTTTAGTTATTCCTACAGCAGTCCTCCGCTGCCCATAAGAGGCAACAGCCGAGGCCATTAGGTCATACTGACATCCGCACAGCAGTGGACACCTGCAAAAGTGTTGTGGCATTAAAAATAAGATGCACACTCACGTAATCTATATCAATACTCTGTAATAAAAATATTGTTTCTGTGCTTGAAAGTTATTTCAAAAAGTGTAATTGCAATAACCACTACCGATGATAGAGTAGGAAAACCGTTAAACTTGAAAATTTTGTCTGTTTGTCATCACATCGCGCAAAAATTACTGGAAGTATTTTAACCAATCTGCATATAACGATAGCTCACGTCATTGTACATGTACTTATATTGCACTTTCATCCAAATTAATAATGTAGTGGAAAAATCTGTAAATTTACGAATTTATGTGTCTCTGCACACATCATGAAAAACCCTATTGTATCAGTTATCATGTAAAAATACTTTCTGTCCAACTTCGATCCCGATCAGATGTAGGCCCAAGCCGCAGAAATTTAGGAATTTTTGTCAGTCTCTGGGCGCAGCTTCCCTGGTAACAAAACTAAATGAAAACCGCGTCGGTTTCCTCTCAGAAGGGGTGAACGCGTCAAACATCAATTGCGGATGAAGTAACACATGCATTTATTATGGAAGATTTGCCCCTGCCACAATTGCGTCGTGAACCAGTTAGGATAATAATTATTTCCTGTGATTAATTTTATATATATATTGGCAAGGATCTCCTTAGAAAGATTTGACTCCTGAGACAATGAGTCACTAGCTGCTCAGGATACGTCCTGTGATTCGACATGCCATCCTGATTTCGGTTTTCGATGGTTTCCCTAAATCACTCCAAGCGAATGCCAGAATGGTTCCTCTAAAAGGGCATGGCTGATTTTCTTCCCGTTCCTTGCTCCAGCCCCTTCTTTTAGGTGGAGAGGCACTTGATGCCGATAACGCTCTGTGGTGCACCTAGACATGCGCGAGGCATCACGAATCTCCATCCTTTTTTTTTTTTAACTTTGTGCCTCATTGTGATTATGCCGCACAGCGGTTCCGGCAGTGCTGACAACAGCCGTATCCTGCCAGGTTAACCAGCGCTGAGCCGGTGCTGGCGTGGCTTGGGAGGCGTCTCGACGTGCCGGATTTCTTTTGACGTGGAGTAGCTGGTTTCTTCTCGGTTGGGCCTCTTGCTATGGTAGAACTTGTTCGTGGGTGCAGTGTATTTCGTATTCTGACGAGAATAAGTGACTGTCGTCTTTTTCATTCTTTTGGCTGAAAGCCAGGGTTGGGCTATTGTAGACCGCGTTTTTTCATTTCAGTCAGTGGGAATTAAAAATTTCGTTATTTTAATAGTTTATTTCATATGTTTAAAAAACCATACTTTTGTGGGTACATCTATATTAGTATTGGGAATAAGGCTGTGGACATAACGTCCTTAGTTGTTTGAGCCTTTTCAGGTTTCATATGTTATGATTAGTGATGCCACTAACAGCGTGGCGAGTAGCCTGGTAGGCGATCCCTCGCTTGTGGCGCTGTAACACTGTCGCTTTCGCGCTGGACAACCACGTAATGCGGTGGCATGAAGACCACTCCAGTTCTTGGCATTGTGCATGCAGCAAATGAATGTTCATTTTAGCAACGAACTCATCTCTATTTTTCGGTGCATTCTCTCGAGAAGTGATTGAATTCTGGTCCTAGAAGCGTTTCATGGACCCGGGTGGACGTTTTTTTTTTCATTTCCATGGTCTCTTCTGTTTGCCTTGGTTTGGCTGGTGGAGGTAACAATTCTTCGAAGGAAACTGCGTCCTCCAGCAGGTTGCTAATGACAGCCTTCGAGTGTCACGGGCAGGCTGGGAGGACCCTGAATCCTGCTAAGTGCTGCTAGGAAAGCAGAGGCAGCCCTCTGCATAGCTGTAGCTGGGCGAGCAGTTTTCAACATTGAAGTACCAAAATTAGTGATACTGGCACCTCCTCGGCGGCTGCGGTGCGTACTTCGGCTTTGCTCGGTGGATGCAACGGGTCATAGACGCGGGA
The DNA here is from genome assembly GCA_031002005.1 of Vandiemenella viatica. Taxonomy (NCBI): domain Eukaryota; kingdom Metazoa; phylum Arthropoda; class Insecta; order Orthoptera; family Morabidae; genus Vandiemenella; species Vandiemenella viatica. The sequence goes on along the minus strand of JARYHS010008074.1, from coordinate 216,915,168 downwards.
AAGTCCTGTTGAAATCTTGGAGCTGGCGGTGAGAACAGGGAATTCAGTCGCTTAGTAGTTGACTTGGCAGCTTTTAGTGGAGTAATATGAATTTCTATCCGTCTTGGACAGCGTTCCTTGTCGCATTCAGTTTTACTGGGCTTGGCCATGAACTTAGTCATTGTGGTCTGCCGGGTAGCAGCTTGTTTCGGCTGGCGAGGTATTGTTTACGGCAAACAACACCTCGCTACAGCGAACAACACTCCGCTCTGCTCGGAAGGTCTGAACTTGCTGTGTTTCACTCATCTGCGCGTCCAGAGAGTGCCTAGAAGAGTGAGAAGTCAAAATGAGTTGTTGCCATGTTACAATACAGTTTTTTTCGTTTTTTTTTCGCAGGTTTAGTTCCTCTCAGGTGAAGCCTAGGAGTTGGGCTGCTGCAGGGACTCAATGACACTTTTCAGTCAACCTAACTTACAGGGAGGGAACGGGAAGCAATTCAATTTGTCCATGGTCTTTTAAAGGAACAATTCCGGCATTCGCCTGTAATAATTGTGGAAAATCATGGAAAACGAAAGTTAGTATGATCGGACGGGACTTTTCAACTCCGGCCTTCCCGAGACAGGCTAGAGAACAATTTCGCTCTCCATCTGACTCGGACGTAAGGTGTCATTATATTCAAACGTGAGAAACGCTTTACTTGCGAGAATTAACATAGTCTAACGCAAAGTGTGTAGAACAATTAAATTTTTGGATACTAGTTGTCAGCTGGTTACTGATCGGAAGCTGATGTTTTGCAGTACAACGCCACACTCCGACAGCATCATCGAAATGTTAACAACACCAATATAAACCACCGTTCAATGTAGATACGAGTCTAATGACTTGTAAAATCAATACAGTTTTACGCTCTGTATCATTGTGGTAGCTCAGTGGGTAAGGCACTTGCTTTAAAAACATTCGCTACTCCCATCACGGGTTAGAATCCCGGCAGGCGCAAGAATTTTGAGAGTTGTGTTTAATCATATGAGCTATGCCAGTACGCTCCGTGGTTCGGATTCCAAGTTAAACTGTAGGTCCCAGAGGAAAGGAACTGGCCATTCTACCTCTGACACAATGGCTTAGTATGCCTCCTTCGAGAGGATCCAACCAACCTTCGGGTTGTGGACTTAGTTACGTTATCATCATGACAAACAAATTTGTTTTTTAAATGTTCTGCAAAGGATTTGCCTGTTTCACTAGCATATTCGTGTTTAAACAAACAATAAACTTTATATGATCGTTTTTAAGTGTTAATAAATAGTATATAGCATATATTAAATTCAGCAGTCCTTTAACCCAATGCAAATATTATTCTCCCGCCTCCTTTCCGTTTGAATCATTCATTAAATTATTGATATTGGAAATAATGTTTAATTCTTCAAATAATTATAAAGTGGTACCGCAGGCAAGAATGTCGCCCCAACCTACAAAGGGTGCAAGCCATAAAAGATTGTGATACAGAAGACGAATTTCTTCGAATAACAATAATAAAGGTGAGTGGAATTAAATCTCTGAAAATTGTCTACCAAATAAAAGATTTTGCTCTTGACTATTTTTTATCGTTGACAGACAACACCTTCCTTACTGCTCCCCAAATACTGCCAGACTTTATTATAGCAATAAACAAAATACCACAAGCAAAATACGATTTGATAGTCGTTTATGCCTGCGTGTAAATATCAGATTACAAATTCCTCATTTTCTGCTAACACAGTCATAGAAACGTTGTTAATTATGATGTTAGATTGCACCTGCCTTACAGTTTCAATTGTTATATTCAATGATGAATGGAAACCCGAACATAATTTTTGTTTCGAGATGCTGTCTACACACTCTATAGAAAGAACATGCCAAACTTTGGCACTTATTCCCCAAATAAGCTACATATCAATGATACCAACCTACTATTCATTACATTCCACCGGTAGTGATTGAAACAATATTATTCAAGAGTATATTATTTAATGTGTGATTACACAGTATTTTCATCAGAATATACGTTTATCTCTGCATAGTTACGCCTCCCATGGTTGTTAGATTGTTGATCTCCTTGAGCTTGAAGTCGGTAATACAAGTACAAGTCACGAACAAATACGCATCTTTCGTTGCAACTTCACCACATGATGTTATTTATAATTTGTTTATTGCCACTTTATAATAGGCTATAAATTTAAAGAAGTCACTGTTTCAAAATACAATATTTATCAGAGGTCTCACCAGTATGCCGGTGTGGTCACGTCACCGAGCTTCATGGATGATTGGTACCGATCGGGACTCGCAGTCGGGAGGACGCATGTTCATATTCCCGTTCTGTCATCAAAATATCGGTTTTTCTTGGTGTCCTGAAATCACTCCATGCGAATGCCAGGATGGTTCCTTAAAAAAACTATATCCGAATTCCTTCTCATTCCTTTGTCTTTAATCTTTTTCTGGCTTTAAGGACCTCGATGTCAATAAGCCGTAATTCCTATAAAAAAAAGTGTTTATTTAACAATCGACTCATCTCTGATGTATGCAGATGCAGGAACGAATTTCTAAATTTTGCGCCCTGGGCGAATACGATCGCCCACCCCCTATAGCAGTGGCGCAGACCTAGCGGCAAAAACTTAGACTGCCGCCCCTCGAACTTATTTTGACGCCCCGATTGTCGCCGCCGCGCCGCCTCGATTGCCGTCGCCCCTATTGTCGCTTCCCAACTGTCACCACCTGGCCATAGTGGATCTAAAAAAAAAGAAGGTGGTGAAATGAATTGCTGGACGCCCCTCTCTGAGAAATGCCGCCCCTTTGGAACCTGTCGCTCCGGGCGATCGCCCCTTGCCCCCTTAGAAGAATACGCCCCTGAGCAGATGTAATATTCCAGAAACGGTTTTCCAGTGAAAGTAATCTACTAAAATAGCCATTGTAAAAATCTAGAAGATTCGAGAATCATGCAATATGTTACAATGTTAGGGTCATAACCACAACAATTAATTAATGTCTAAACAATAAATTACGAAATAAGGATTAACTCTCGGAATGAAACATAAAAAGCTGAAAATTTGCTTAAATATATGTTTTGACATTTTATAAGTTGGCTAAAAAGTCTCATAGAATCTCGTGTACGCGAGTCAAAATATTCAAGGTCAAAGGTCACAAAAAACGATTTTTTTACAAATACCCCTCTTCCTTTACTCTAAATGTTATTTTGAGTTATTAGAAAAGTTGTAGAGCATAAAATTCTCTACAAATTTCGTTGTAGACAATATTGCATAGATTTATTTAATCCTTCTTGAGATAGAGCGTGGAGAGTGGGAAGTGCTTAGCCGTATGGACGATAATGCTATTGTACGGTATGGTAACTGTAAAATCCAATAGACAGTACGATTTATAATGTTAATTATTTATTAATAATGTTGTAATAATGAATAATCTGTAATTATTTTTCTAATTAGTAAATTTTATTTATGGAAAATATTAATGAATCATACATTACTTTAATATTATCTTAATTAATGTTAATAATAAGATATTTAAATGAAATAGCTTAAATGAACTTCAATTATCTTTTATTTCGAGACAGTTTTTCATAAATCTACTACAATTCAAGTTTTAATATATAGAGAATTTTTTGTTGTTGCTGCTTATGTCAAGTATGCGACTCAATATACTTCATGTTCGTCGTGGTATTCCGCTTCATTTCGCTCAGCTTGAATTTCTATTTCATTATTTTCATCGTCGTCATCCATCAAATTTGGTTAATTTTCTTCATCCAGATCATCTGGATATAATGAAGCGTTGAGGAATGCTGGTCAACCATTACAGACCACAAACTGAGGATCATTGCAAATCTACTTTTCTGCCATGGCAGTATTCATCTGGAAGATATTACGCCCAGATTGTGGGGAAGTTCTTACTACGTTGGTCGTATCTACTTCCAGTTCATCGTTATGGTTGACATAATGTGGCGTGTCTTTGTTGGAGCTACCTTCGTCGTGTAGAGTGTCTTCATTGTTGTCTGCAGTGACAGCTGGTAAAATTGCAGAAATTGTCATTTCCGCGGGTAGCATCTTCTTGTCTCATTTGGTAGAGTTGGAGAAGCACCTGCGTTGCATTGTATGCAAGTTGATCAGCTGCATGAGAAGCTCGATGATTTTGTCGTCTCGGCTGCAGGGCTGACAGTCTTGGTTTCATACTTTCCTGCATCCGCAATTAGAACCCTAGCCTTCATTCCAATTACAAGTTCATTTTGCAACATCCACCCCCATTTCTGGGTTTATAAATCATTCGCTAATCAAGTTCGGATCTGATGGTAGACACGATTGATGTGTTGTGGAGCTGCTGCACTGATAGGCCGAAGAGTTAATAATTGGCCTGGTTTGTTGAATCTAGCTGATTTGATAAATTGCGTATATCGAAAATCGTCTATGCTGTATTCTGATTTTGGGGCATTATGCATTGCTAAAAATACATGTACTCCATTTTCAAACAATGTTTCTAGAGGACAGTTGTCTTGCTGAAAACTTGAGCTTATTAATCCAAATCGGAATGTTTCTCGCACATTTTAATAATTGATAGTTATCATTTTTTAAAAGCGAATTTGTTGTGTCACATTGTGAGGAACACAACCTCACATTTTGTGATTTTGGCATTAAAAAAGCTATTTTTTTTATTAAATAATTGTAATTGTATATACTAACTCTGAATTTTAAGTTCCAGGGTCAAAGTATGTCAATATGAATATAATGAGATCTCTGGAAAATAAAGAACAGTCGAGATAGAGTTGAAGAAAAGATTTGAAAGGAAGAGGGCGAGTTTGTTTTGGAAAGAACATGATTTAAGAGAAGAGATGAAACAGAATGGCTAGAGGTAAGCCACGAAGAATCCTGGCGGGATTAAGAAGAGGAAAATATTAGCCTGAGGGCAGAAGGTTTAGGGTTTTGACTTTGGAAATGATAATTGTTTGTTTAATAGAAAATATAGGAATTATGAGATGAGTAGAAAGTGTTTTATTTGATATTGAGATTAAAATATATATATAGACAAAGGAGTTGATTTAAAGTTTGTATGGTAAGAATTTGATTAATAATAATTTGATTTACAGCGTGAGTATCGAAATAAAACCAGCAACAGACAAAGAGGGATTAAGGAAATCCTTATGTACTGGTCTGCTGCAGGAAATATAAGCAAAAAGTATTAATTTAAAAGTATGATAAAGTAACACTCACATGTGTTCTCTACAAAATAAAGGGAACGATTCAAGTGGTACGTTACAACATCCACTAAAGACGTGCAAAAATAATTCGTTTCTTAGAACGATGATATTTGTCAAAGCTTTTAGTCTAATTTATTTGTGTTTACAGGCTTACCGATTTTTTTAAATAAAATTGCTCAATCAAGTTTTTTATTACATAGGTTTTATAAAAAAAATCTTGATTGATTGGCACAATCACTGTTTCATCGAAAAAATATTTCTGAAGACCTTGAAAGGCCTACAGTTCTGTTTACTTTGAAACTTGAATCGCAAAAGATTTACGATAAACTGTTGGGAGATAAAAATACAATCAAAATGCCTTTGAACTATTTCATTTAAATATCTTATTAATATTATTAAATGAATGCATGATTCATAAATAATATAATATCCACAAATACAATTTATTAATTAGTAAGTAATTACAGTGTATTCATAATTACAGCGTTATTAATAAATAATTAACGTTATAAATCGTACTGTCTATTGGATTTTACAGTTAACGTATCGTGCAGTAGTGCTATCGTCCATCGGGCTACGCGCTCCCCACTCTCCACGTCCTATCTCAAGAAGGGTTAAATCCATCAAGTATTGCCTATAACGAAATTTGTAGAGAATTTTGTGCTCTACAACTTTTCTAATAACGCAAAATAACATTTAGAGTATACGAAGCGCGATATTTGTAAAAAAAAAAAAAAAAAAAAAAAAAACTGTTTTTTGTGACCTTTGACCTTGAATATCTTGACTAGCGTACACGAGATTTCATGAGACTTTTGAGCCAACTTATAAAATTTCAAAACAATGGTTTATGCAAATTTTCAACTTGTTATCTTTCATTCCGCTGTTTGCCCCTTTTTTCACTTTATTTCACTGCTTTATGGTTAACGTGCTGAAATTTCTAAATTACTATAAAAATGTGTAAAACTTCTACGCAGTGATTTAGATGCTAAGCTTTTCATTAAACACTGGTAAAACTAGTTTTTCGGATACAACGTGTAGTGTAAGCAGTTTTGCATTTTGAATACATTTCTGCGTTTGAGATGAAAATTGCGTGCATCACGTAATTATGAAGTTAGTAAATAATGTTGCATAGATGATCCGCCATTGAAAAAAATACGGCAACCAGATTGTGCCCTTGCTTGATTAAATATTACACTACTGTACCTAACTTAGATTTGAGTCTTCTAGTAACACGGAACTACTCCTTCAAGAAAATTATTTTCGCATGTGTTTATCCTGACTGTGAAGTCTGAATGACACTACAGCGGTTACTAATGTTAAAATCATTTGAAAGGGACTTCCACAGCCTTGGTGCGTCATGTTTGAACGTCATCCCTATTGTACAATTTTCCAGCAGCACAACACAGTAATCGTTTAAGTATCGTTTAACGTTAAACTAACTACATGCGTCATGGTTACCGATGATGTCATCAGAAATGAGATACCACGACCAGAAAAATACACCAGCAGCGATTATAACACCTGCCATGAGCGATACCTCATGAGTATAATCTTCAGGAAATGATATTGGTCTAGGTCAGCGGTTTTCGTTGGGAATAACAAAATTCCTTAGCATTATCCTAATGAGAGCGACGTTACTCTTTTCATCAAAATCTGACCTACTGTGGGCAAAGTAAAATTTTCAGGCGAATATCTTCTTACCAAATTATATTTATTTTTTCGTTGAGTTCATATCGTTCTCTGTTTTTCACGTATTATCATTTGAATTTTACTGGGATTTTCCCCTGGAATTTTTTGAAAGTGTTGACTCGGTTCCTAAATTTAACTCAGTCGTCGATTATCTTTTTGCATTCAATCCCTTCTGTGTTGTTTTTGACTGCCTTCTGCTCATCTACATCTACATCTACATCCATACTCTGCAAATCACAAACATTGTGGGTGGCAGAGGGTGCTAAGCACCAATCCTAAACCCGCCCATTCCAATCCCGAATAGTGCGAGGAAAGAAGGAATACATATAAGTATCAGTACGGCATCTTGTTTCTCTAATCTTATCCCTCCGGTCATTGCGACCTAAATAGGTTGGCGGAAGAAGAATTTCATTGCACTCGAAATTTAAATTTTTTCGCATATTCTCCAATAAATTCGAACGCAAGCTACGTCGTCTGTCTTCCAAACTATCCCAGCCCATTCTATGTATCAATTCTGTGACGCTTTCATAAGGGCTGTAACAACAAGTCACGAATCTAGCGGTTCTCCTCTGCTCCCTCTCAACTGAGTCAATCAGAACCTTGCGATACGGATCCCAAACCCCACAACAGTAATCCAGATGCGGACGCACTAGTGTTTTATACGCTATCTCCTTTGTTTGAGTATTACAATTCCTCAAAATACGACCTATGAATCGTAATTTAGAATTAGCCTTGCCTACGCTCTTCGCTCTTATTCTCAATTCTAGATTGTATCTAGAATTTTCTGATTAATGATTTTTGTCCGTTCTTAAAAGAAGTCCATAGAATCACAGCCTTTCCGCTTATGATCTTTTGAGTTGTGTTTGTACGGGTATTTGGTTTTAAATTTCTTGCATGTTCCATATACAGTTTTGTGTGACCCTATAAGTTTTGCAGGATTTCCGTCCCATCCATCTCGTTCTTTGCACCTAACTATTCAAGTTCACTGTATGACACTCCAAACTGTACAATCCTCCGGTACTCTGCTGTAGTGTCTATACCGGCCATGTGGGTTACAGAATCAATTCTCCTTTAGCCCGTAGGCATTTCCTTATTTCTCAGTTTTACTATATCAATGAATTACTTGTAATTATGATGACAGGCTGTTTATTGTCACTTAAGCTGAAGTAAAATAATATTCGGTATAATAATAGCCAACCAGTTGCTTAAATTTTTAATTTATTGATCTTGACTGCAGTTTCAACAAACATAAGCTTGTCTTCTTCAGAAGTACCTTCATAAAATTTTAATCAACTGGTTGGCTATTATTATACCGAATACGAGTTTTACCGTTGCTGTAACGCAGCCATGCTCAAGATTCTAAAATTATATTGGCCAAATTAATGTTTTTAAGAGACAGGCCAGATTTACCGAAGAATACAGAAAATTGGAAGAAAAATACAGTCAACCGAGAATGGGATAAGTAGCTTTCAATGTACGAGTGTTACACTCTTCAGTTGCAAGGCAGATTTTATTTACGTTAAGGTTTGCTACCACTAATTTTGTCTTGTGAGTAAGGAGAGCCCGTTCCTGATGCTATAGTGATCTCAGAAGTCTCAGCTTCAATCATAGAAGCGATCAAGTTATATCGCTAACATTAAGAGAAATTAAAATGAAGTCGTTCTGAAAATAACGTCTACAAAAATTAATAGCCAAGATTGAAATTTTTCTGAACATCATTGTAAATCAAAAATAATATTCACTGTTGTCATTTGGAGCCCATCTGATGATCACGTTACGAGTATTTTCCGTTTAGTTTTCAAACAAATTTAAATCAGTCAGTAATAATTTAACTATTCAATTAATTTTCTTTATACTGTATTAAGCATAAAAAAACTTATAAGTCTTGCCTTCCTTACGGCAGTCCTACCTGCGACACAGATATCTGGAATTCCTGAAATTCCTATTGTCTGTACATAAAGAAAAGGGCCACTCGAAGCCACTCAGATATTAAATTTTCAGTATTATTATTAGCAACCTTCATATCTACTTGCGTTTTGGGTATTTTTTATCAGAAACTCTTTCAGTGAATGAAGTATATTGATATTCCAGTCCTTCCTTTACCGAAAACTTTGAAAGAATTTAAAGATAAAATTTATAGAGGACAAATGTAAGGGGGGTGCAGGATAAGGGGAAGATGGGTGTGTAGGGAAATTGCCACCGGAGCCTGTGCTCCATTGAAATTGAATAATAATAATAAGTACAAATACTTTGTCAATCCTTTACGCTGGAAATTAGATGTTAATTTATCGCCATGGCCCTCTCTTTTCATCCACATATTACTATTAATTTTTCACCAAATATCAATCCTGACTTCGTCGTAAACATGCGCGATGTACACACCCATCATTTTCTTAACCCGCCTCGTATCTGACAATTAGTCCAAACCAGACAACTCTTCGGTATTAACTACTGAGTGTGTCCTAAAGTAATTTCTATATACAGATCTGATTATCCCTTTTGGCTCTTCCTCCAGTTCTTCAACTTTCAACCATAATGTTGACCCTTATTATTTCACACCATTTTAGGAAGCAATGAACAAGATTTCTTAGCCCAGTTCTTTTACTCTTTTAGTACTTCTCCTCATTACCTTACCTAATAACATCTCTCTACCACCTACTGTGTCTTTTCAACTCAGTAGCACCAACAGACACCAACTTGCATAGCATGACAATACAAAAATATTTTTTATCCTCTCCGTGTACTTAATTAGCCGACAGTTTTTGCTTTTTTCATCATTCTGAGACGAACATTACAACTACAAGTTCCGCACATATCCTTACTTAGCTATTCACAATCCTCTCTCAACGTAATGCTCATATACAACTAGTGTATCATTCGTGGGAACCTAATTTTCCTCGGCATGTCATAATACATAACCGTCCATAGTTTGTTGCCGGATGGTGATTTGGAAGGAGGCGTTTTCGGCGCAGCGTTTTGCCGTCACATTTAGATCCTTATAAAAATCAATTCCAGCAACCCGCTCACAGTGGGCGGATGCTATTTATGAGTCCGGGAGCAGTTGTCTGAGAAGAGTCAAGCACTTACAACAGCCCACCGCTGGCTTTCAGCCAGGGGAATGAAAGATCTTTTTTATTTAAAAAAAGAGAAGAGTTCTGGTTATTACAGTGCTCCAACAGGATCTGTGCGACCAGTTCAAACAGCCTAACTTCGGACAGTAAAAAATATTCTTGTTACATAATAACTATCAGCAACTGCCCCTATTTAACACTCTTCAGTACTTCTGTTCTCCCCAGATACTGAGTTACCTACGTTTAAAAAATTTCTCAAACACAATAATTTTCATCTCAATTCACTCCATTCTCTTTAACTTTATCCATTAATATAGTCCGGCGAACACTCTCAAATGCCTTTGATAAAACCAGTTCTACACTATCAACTTTGCATCGGTTGTACTGTACATTTCATCAGAAATTTCTTGCACATAACTCTCTACGTTTAACATGAATAACCTTTCCAAAAGCCATGCTATCGATTTTAAAATCCATTATTTTTCCTCAAATACATCCCTGAAGCAGCTCTCCATCAAATTTATCAGTGAGAAAAACGAACTAGTCTTCAGTTCTCGACTCTATTTGTCTCCACCGTTCATGTACTGGCACTACTATGTATGCAGCAAATCTCAACCTGTGTTTCACCTAGTGAATGATTACTATCTCCTATTATAATCGTGCTCGTGAAAATTCGCATATAATTGCCTGTATCCTTACTGGCAGGACGCCATCGAAGGTTACTTCCAAAATTTAGCTAAAACAATCCACATTACGAACACAATTATCTTTACGATGGGAATTAGGGTCATCGACTAAAATGATAAAAATTATTTGCAAGACAGCGTAACTTATATTTATTAACATTAAATAAAAAATATACAAAAAACAAGAAAAGACAATATGGATTGTTCAAGTAAAATTATAAAAGTGAGTAAAATTTCTACATGATACTCACACCAAAAAATATTAAGTGAAAGGAACAATGGTATTACAGATCTTTCAGAAATTTTTTAGCTAACTTAGTTATCATTATCAGAGAGCACGAGTCCTTATCTCTGTGGTATGATCCACAGGTTTCGTTTAAGGGTTCTAAATGCACCACATGGGAACACTTCTGAGTGAGTTTGTATTTGCGAAGGAAAAGTTCTCTGTATTTACCATATGACGTAAAGTCTACGACGGCGAGTTTAAAATCATCAGTAGCTTTTCTTCTTCAGAAGTTACTGTACCTCACACAATGAGATACACGGCGCACTGCACTCAGCTGATCAGACATTGACTAAATTATACAATCTTTACTTATGCACACATGCATTTCATTAATACATGGTACTAATCAGGCAAGATGAGAAATTGCGACAAGTCGTCAGATCGATGTTCCTACAGCAACTGCCGCTCCACAGCGTAAATTTCATCACGTATGTTCGGCCTCCTCTCCCCAACACAGATTCACCAATAGCAGCAGATGAGGAAGGCGATTGACCTAGACTTTCACGAAAAACGTAAATAATAAAGTGCCTTTGTTTATAATAATTAAACTATTTGTTTTGGCTAGCTGTCTCTCTCTCTCTCTCTCACACACACACACATACACACTCTCTCTCTCTCTCACACACACACACACACACGACACGTGACATCCCACTTCGGAGTGGCATTGTCATGTAGGTTTACTAACTCGTGCGGTGGGATCCGCTTAGTCCTGGCTACCAAAGGAATGAGGACGGTCTGTTATAGATATGGGTCACAAGCGGCTACAAATAACCGTTTAGCAGATAGCGGCCAAAACGATAACTTGAGTTATTGAAATAACTGTCAGCACCTCCCTCTGACAGCACTGTAATTGTTCGTCGACCGCCAACTACGAGTGCATCAGTAACGGATTATTGCTTCTTTCACCGTTATTAACTGCAATAGCTACCACTAGACGACACAACCATCTCAAAACTCTAATAGCTACTTGCCAGTTTTATTAACTATGATAGCGACCACTCGAGGACGCCACCTATACTACCTTTGACCGTTATTAACTGCGTTAGCGACCAACAAATGTCACTACTACTGATGACATTAAATACTACTTTCCAGATATTATTTGCGATAGGGTCCAAAATTTATCATCTCTCTACGACTTCCCAACCATCAAGCCGGTTTCCAGCATCCATCCACCACCGGAAACCGCTTGATGAAGCTTTTTGATAATTGTTTCCACCGATTATAGCGTCCTTGCCAGTTGAAGGCGTTATTAACTGTGATACCAACCATCAGACGACACCACCGTCGCAAAGCGCTTATGCTATTATTTTCCGTTATTAATTGCAATAGGGGCCAACAGATGGAAAAACCATCCAAAAGCGCTAGTTTGAAAGTGTAATGTAACATAATAACATATACCTTTGTCTTTAATCCTGTTCCTAACCAAGCTAAGACTTCACAGATGGTTAAATAAGTTAAAATAATTCAAGGTATCAGTTACTGTTTCTCAGGTTGTAATGCTTTAATATTTGAGAAATCAAACTTTTAGAAGATGCCAAATTTTCAATTAAATTTACTCACACTGTGTTAGTTTACATTCAGACTAGGTATGAATAGACAGTAGGATGAGTTTTCATGTTTGGTTGAAAGTGCTGACATTAGTGATAAATCATGTTTCCTTCACAAAGAAATAATACCGTTAATTTGTGTTTATAACTTCCTGATAGAAGTGGCTATAACAGAACTATCTGGAAAATATTGTTTCCTTGTGAACATCTCCTTTTAAAAAAAATTACATAATGTTAGACTATAGGAAGATTGCACCAAGCATCAGTCTTGGAATAATTAGTTACTTTTTATCAATTTTTTCTTGCTAGTATCTCTGTGTAGCACACAAGGTCTAAAATTTTCTTTTTGACATATAAATGTTTCTTCTGGATAGTAGAGGTCTTAAAGATATCAAAAATCAAAACATAATTAGATTTAAATGTGTGCCAGATTTGTGGTGCAAGGTAAGGTATAATGATTTGAATGACTGAAGTACTATCTACTTGTATACAATTTATGAATTTCTGGCTAGTGGTACAAAGTTGATAAATTTCAAACTGAACTTGTAGAGGGATGCAGATGGTTGATTTTTTTTCCAATTAAGGCTACACAAAGTAAATAGTATTCTACTGAAGTTTATAATATAATACGCTGAAATAATAAAGGCTGTTTGTGAAAGTAAGTATAAAGAAATGATATAACATAAAAAACTGCAGTACTGAAGTGAAAGTGGTCAAATATTATTCAAGTTAGAGTTTGGCTAAAAAAAAAAAAAAAACAAGTTTATACTGGTACAGGAAACTAGCTCAGGGGGTACAGACTGTTACCTCTCGTTCCTTTAAACACCTATACTTAACTTCAAAGGAGCCGCACCCTTGAACACTCCTGAAAGGGCTGCATACCTCAGATTCCTGCCGTTTGTAGAAAATCCCTGCCGACCGGTGAAATGATAATTGTTCTAATGTAGCCCTCTTAGTAAATCTCTTGTTAATAAAAATATGAAGTGCATCAGGGAATGGCGGAGAGTTATGTGTCAGTCAAACATCCTAAACGGAATTAGACTAGGACATCGGAAGAATGGCTTGATATTTGAATGCCTCGCTTTTGCTGATGACATTGTGTTCATTGCAAGAAATTTGGAGACTGCGGATAGAAGACTCGAAGAAAACAGTTGAGAAAACAGGACTACAAATATCGTTTGAGAAAACTGAATACATGAACATATACGCAAAAGACCACCTGGACAGTGAAGACTAAATATGGTAATATTAAAATAACACATAAGTTCAAATACCTCGGTGAAATTTCGACTCCCAATTGTAACTAAAGGCTGCAGTTGAAGATAGGACGAGAAAGATGAAAAAAGCTTTCAGGATTTGTCAAAAGACATACAAATCGATATTACTCTCGCAGAAACCGAAATAGAAGCACTATAGTACAGTAGTCAAGCCAGAATGTCTGTACGCAGCAGAAACACTAGCCAGAAAGTGATTGACAAAAATAAAAATAAAAGTTCCTCAGGAAAATCTTGGGACCAAAAAACTGGCAGGAAGCGAATTTAATTTCCGTTTAATATCGAACCAAGAATTATACAATAAGTTTAAAAAGCTATCAAATACAATTAAGAAAAGGATATTAGCTTTCTATGGTCACATCAAGAGAATGGAACCAGAAAGAATGGCAAAGAAACTACTCAACTTTCAAGAAAACAGGAAGATTCAAGTTCCATGGATGAAGGAGGTCCATTAGGATCTGAAAAGATGTGGTATCAGCCTGGAAGACATCGAAGACAATGAATTATTCAGAGGAAAAATTGTGGAGGTAAAGGATCTGACTGAAGTAAAACCAATCAGTAAGAGGAGAGTATTCTCAGAGGAAGAAAAAGCAAGAGTGAGCCGGAGAAAGAAAGAGTACTGGTGACCGAGAAGAGGAAATGAAGTTGCGTAATCGTGGTCCATTGGTGGCTGAAACGAAAAGGAAGAAGAAAAATATGAATCGCCCGAACAGAGCACCGCTTCAAACCCATATAAAATATACAAACATGTTACAACTATCCTTCTTTAATACAACTGTTATATATGCAAGTTACTTTATGTTAATCATCCTACTTATCTTTATCGTAATGTCGTCCGAACATATTTCTGAATGAGTACCTCATGCTCTAATAGTTTCTTTATTACTCCTCAAGACAGTCTCTAATGGTCCAAATGTATTATATCTTAATTTTTTGTGTTGTTTTCCTATCCTTGGTGACTTTTCTTTTTCCTCACCCTTATTCATAAGCATCTGAATTTTCGGTATCCCTCTCAGATTCCTAGCTAAATCAGAGAATCCTTGTAACATTTTCCAGAGTTCCATCCGCTACCTTATATTCTTGATCAACGCATCCTAGTTTACCTCGCTACTGCTTATCGTTATTACCTGTGTTTCCCCAATTAGTGGTGGTTAACACGGTTTCATTTCGCTATCTCAATCTAGCGTTTAATTCTCCACCTCGAGGCTGCTACTATGAGACTGTTTTCCACTGAAGGTCGGCCTCAGACACGGTCTGTTGACAAACGCTAATGAGGATTTCGACTTTTTAGTGAGAAGAACATGAAACCTCGGCATTTACATTTGCCTTTTTACACATAAATGCCCAGCTTATAAGATTCCCGTCCTAATTTCAAATTTTAATTAATTGCAGATGATTTTCACAAACTGCAATTGGATTTATAAATTGCATGCGAGTTGATAAAACCAAATTTTTCTTCGACAAAAAACAATTACAAAGATACTGGTATGTATCTGCATGTATATAAATCAAATTATCATTGATAAATATGCACCATTGTGGCTGAAAGTTCAAGTTATAATTTATGGTAAATATATATTTGTTAATTCACTGTGCCACAATTCCAGTCACTTGAGGGTTGGTTTGAAAAATGCAGCATTACATCTCATTATAATTATGTATCACAGAATGCTAAATTTAATTGAGGTATTTTTAGTTAGCTACAATCCCTATATAAATGATTAAAAATACAAATTTTACATAAAAAGTTTACACTCGTAGTTTAGGAACAGCCGACTACTGAATGATCACATTGTTTTTATTGAAAATTAATTGTAACGTGTGAATATTCGTTAAAATTTAAACATGTAAATTTTTTTTATGGATTATTTCTGGGAACTAGAGAGACAACATCAAAATAAATCTAAAACAAGAGTAAGGATTTTTATTTATAAAAATACAAACAGTTAAGTAGTTACGACAGATCAGGGTGACTTATTTTATTTTTTATAAGTAGTTCTCCTCGTCACAAATAATCAAATGTTAGCAGTCTTGTTTTTTTCTCTAGAAGCGATAACACTTGAATTAATTTTAGAATAATAAATTATCGGGTAGTTGCAAGAAATGGAACTAAATCAAACCCATCAGGGCAGAATCCGACTTTCTTATTACGGTTTTTACTTGGTTTCCTAATCTTCTTAACGAATGTTTAGATAGTTCCCAGGAGAGCAGGGGAAAAAAATTAAACTTCATTGGTAGAGAGTGTATGCGATGTTATTTCAGTGATTAAAAAATGGATTCAAATTTACAATGAAATTGGCAGTATGAGCCCACTTATCGACATGATCTTGAAGGGTGCATAAAAATGTTTTATTCTCTCCTGTTGCAAGATGGCCCACAGCAGTTTTAAATGGTCCTTGATTTCCCGAACACTGTCTCTGGGACGGAGTTCCCATACAAGTTCTATCGGGGGCAGATCTTGATATCTTGTTGACGCAGAATGGTGAAGGGATTCCATTACTTTTTTCTGGGATAGCCCTCCGCTGAGTCAAGCCCCCCCCCCCCCAAACCAAATCCTAGCCCCTCCCAAAACAAAATCCTGGTTCCGCCACTGGTGATCATCCTTTATGTTGGTTATTGCCGACGATTATGCCTGCCCTCACGTTCCCATGCAGTCCAACATCGAACATACAATGAGGCACCTTTGAAACTCTTTCAGGTGCTAATATTGCTGTTTGACACGAGTACGCGTCAAACCCAGGTCCCTCACAGTGATCAATCAACGTATGAGACTATTCTCGTCCATTATAAATCCAACAATGGCAGCAGCAATTAACACGAACAACTATATTGCACTCTGTAGTCGTTCAACCTGTCTCAGGGAATTACAACTCTAAGGCCGGGCGCACATTGACGGACAGTTGACGCAGGCGGCGCAGCACAGTTTCTGTGTGTCTACTTCTTGGAGCGGAACAGCGTGTATTGAGACGCAGGGCAGGGCAGCGCAGTACTGCGCCGCACGTGGCCTGCGCCACGTTGTGATCACAACACAGAAACTGTGCCACGTAGCTCACTCGTGCCGGTTTTTGCCGTAACATTTCTTGTGTTATTTATAATCTTGCTTTACTTATAATCATTTACAACTATAGAATAAGAAAAAAAGATTAAACTGTTGTGTAACCAAGCTGCGATTCACAATATCAGTCATAATAAATACATAAAAATTAAATTTAAACAAGAAATTTGGACAATGAGCCCAACAAGTGCCAAGTAAAATCAGCATTTATTTATCTTACAACTGTCCACTTATTTTCACTTTTATTTTCTCTTTTTCAGTTCATTTTTCATAAAACTTTGAAAAATGAAATAATTTGTTGTACACTGTTTTTTTAGTTTCAAGTGTTTCGTATGTTCTGTTATGTAGTTTTCTTACAAATATAATATGAAATAAAAGAGAAAAACATTCTTATAAATGTCATGTACCGTCAAACGCTAAATAATTAAATAAATAACCACGAAAATACTGCGAGATTTTCTTCAGTTCTAATAGGTATTTGAGGGTTGTCGAGAAAATAACAGGTTATATTAAGCCGTGAATCTCCTCCGCTCGAGTCATCCGGAAATAATTTACGACTCTTTCATCCGAAATTTCTCTTGTAAGAGCAAATGCACCATGAGAGCTTCTTTTCTTCATGTATTCACTTTTCCAAAGTTTCACTTTCCTCAGCATTTGATGAATTAATAACACTGTTTCAAGTTCAGACTCAGAGCTCAAATCAAGATATTCCGCCGACATGTGTCTGGTTACGCTTTGTTTTGCGCACAAAACAACAATGCTTTGTAAACAGCCGCCCGAAATTGCGGTGTAATATGCGCGGGTAATTGCCCGACACAGTTTCTGTTTTCGCGCTGCCCCTACTGCGCCACGCAGCTCAATGTGCGCCCCGGGTAATCGTAATATACCCGCCGATGGTGTGTATATGTACGAAGTTACAATGATATTCGATCATATCTTCTGGTGCTTCAAATTTTTTGTCGGTGACTGTATCAAACCGGAAAAAATAATAATGTCAGATTTAAATATTTTCAGGAAACGTAACACATAATGCACCCAAGTTATCTGCATCCATTGATGTAACTAAAACATGAAATTAATTCCTTTTGTACCAAACACTAATTTAAAATATATCCATAAGCCTTTTTCTCGCATTCGGGAGGACGCCGATTCGAATTCCCGTCCGAGCATTCAGATTTGGGTTTTTCCATGGTTTCCGCACATCACTCCAGGCGAATGCCAGGTTGCTTTCATCAAAAGGCCATCACTGATTTCCTTTCCATTCATTGACCCAATCCTCTTCCACCTCTAATGACCACGACGTCGACGAGATGTAGAGTCATAAACAAAAAAAGATAAAAAAATTGTTCCATAAAAAACAGAATATTTCAAGTTACAACAGTAGTACTGAAATGATAATTCGGCATATTTTTTTGGCTCTGACTGGACACGATAAAATCATTGAAATTGTTTCTAGCCCACCGAAGACGAAGGTAGAAATCACGAAACATTATCGTTTGGTTTGCTCAAAGTCATGTAACAGTTTGAAACTGATGAGGACTTCTAGTGCCTAAGTAATACACTATTCACTGTGAACAATGAGAATTTTTTGAAAATTAATATGTCGTCTACTTGTTGAACTCATTTACGAGTAAATCAACTCGCTTACAACAATAAACTAGATTGACAGAATCCTCAACGTTTTCATAAATAACAACCATATATTCTGTTTGATCTCTATTTAACGATTTTTAAGAATTTTCAACCGTTTCCAATTACGAAGTTTACGTAGCATGAGGTGATTTGGAATTAATTAAAATAATACCTCATCATATGAGTAGTAAAAAATCCGGAAGTTAATTTGCTGTAACCGCTATCGAACTGGAGATGCCCGTAACTGCTTTGTTAGTATTACAGAGGCATCTCCCTAGCGTTATCTCCGATCGTCTGCTTAAAAATTTAGGAAATTAACAAGTTCGTTATGAAGCTGGTTAAAACTGTCACGTTCTTCTAAATATTTATGGCGCAAGATAAATATAAATATCACACAGCAAAATTTAACCAGCTACTGCAAGCTACAATAATCTATAGAATTGAGTGTTCGCTTATTACATTACCTATCATTGTTAACTAAGATTCCGATATTGTTTTTCTCGGGTTTAACATACAACAATGTGCAATTTTTCAAGGACCCTCATTAAATCCTATCAGTGTCTACAACGACAACTTCTGAAACTGTTAATTACAAAAAGAATTCTGGGAGATACGTGCGAGTGTAGCTATACATACAAAACACAAGTCCTTGAAATACAGTTAATTCAACATTCCAAGTAAAATAAAAGGAACTGGTCTGAGCGAAAAGGTTAAAAAGTCCATTAAGTTGTGGAAAGAGAGAAAACGTGTCTCTTGTAGGAAAATTTACAGCAGTACAAAGCAATTTGAATAATGAGATAACGTAAAAGATGTCAAGACTTTTACCCCAATATAACTGTGGATGTGTATTTCAAATAAACTTTATACGTTCTAACTAACGCAAATTTGACAATAGAAAGATAGGTATGTGCCTAACTTACAAGACGATACTCATTCTGGACACAAAATAATTCGTGTGCGCTGTATTCCATCCAAATTTAAATCTTGAAGTTCAGTTGTGGTAAGTATTGCAATAACATGGAAGCCTAAGACATCACTGTATTAATTAATATTCAAAGAAAAGGAATCTAAAAAGCCAAACGACGAACGGGGGTACATATTCCCTTTCACAAGAGAAAATTGTCATACATGATTACGCAGAATTGCTTTTAGCCTCGAGATATTGCACATGCATTACATTTTCATCCGAAAAGTAGTCAGACAATTTTTCAATTACACTATACCCTCAGCTCAAAACGGCTGTACGTTATGAAAGTCATTTCATATCGATACAATTTAGTTTCGTCTGTGTATTCAGAACTATGTATCACTCTTCATAAATTAAACAATCAGCTGTAATATTTGCAATATAATGGCTGAACGGGGCCATTATTGACAATTTATTAATTTTTAATGAGTGGCAGTGAAGGTTGCTTCATCTATTATGATAGACCGTAAACTAATAAATAATTATTATATAAAATCCAAATAAAAATAATTTATATTTTTCGTAAACAAAGCCGAAGACTGTTGATTGTTCGACTAACTTAATGATATTCTTCCCCTCAGAGAACCATCCATTCAAATTCAACATATTTCCAACAGCAGTGCTTTCTTTGGACACTACACACAAGTCATTGGAGCCATGGGACCGAGAGTTGTGGTGTAACAGTTAGCATTCTGGCCTCGCATTCGGGAGGACGGTGGTTCGAATCCCCGTCCGGGCATTCAGATTTGGGTTTTCCATGGTTTCCCAAATCATTCCAGGCAAATGCAGGTATGCTTCTTTCAAAAGGCCATGTCCGAATTCCTTCCTATTCCTTGCCCCATTCCAAGCATGTCCATAATGATATCCAGCACTGAAGTGTTTATCTCTTTCATCGGGGTAAATGTTTTCTTCGTTGAATTGGGGAATTTAGCCACGAAAACCCGTATAACCCACAAAAGCAGTGTAAATTTGGCACAACATTTATGATAGTTAGAACTTTCAATTTTCACTGCATTTGTAAACATGCAAATATAGGGATGGTGTCAATCTACTTGAATCAAAGTGCGAAGTTTGCAGGTTAACTCATCCGAAGAGGAAAGGAACAAAAACCAAGCATGCACTAAGAGAAGACCTAAAGTAAAGCAAATAAAAAATAATTGTGATAAAGATTATCCAGGAAACCTAAAGCCAGCGAATGAAAAAAATAAAGTATTTAGTTTATTGGATGCCAAGGAATGGAAATACGTTTCAATTGTGAGATTTTATTACATTCAGTAAGAACTTTCTACATAAAAAGAGAGAAGATAATCTACATCGCTGGCTGAATGTGCACACGTGTACTATACCTTGTTAATAAAAATTCTGCTAACCTTGTGCAAGATATACTCCCGCACAAATTGGTAGGTGCAAGTTGAGATGATAATCTGCGTTACAGTAAAATTATTATTCCACAGCCTTGGGTCGAAAGCAAAAAAAAAAAAAAATCTTAGCTGAAGGTGAACAACCCAAAAACATGGCTGTTATAAGACGAGAGGATTAGACATATATATCAGTAGATGTTGTCAATTTATATTCTACATTATCACCTATAGTGTTGGGTGGACATTAATGCTCTGACCTCACATTCAGGAGGACGCGGGTTCGAAATCATTACAGATGAATGCCGAAAAGGTTTCAAGAAACTTCAATGTCCAATTCATTCCCATTCCTAGCATCCAGTCCTTTCCCGCCTTTCATGACCTTGAATTCGACGAAGCATAAAACCAAAGCAAAAAAAAAGGAACATGAAAATGAATCAAATCCATATCATCCAGAAGAAGAGTACAGAAAATGAATGCAATAATTTAATAAAAATGGTGTAAATGAGGCAAAATACATACTAACGCACCAGGCATTATAAAAACATCACGAAACCTGGGAAAATATTAAAATTTACCAAACGAAGAGAGCAAATCTGCATACAATAAGGGAAATCGGATATAGAAGAATCATAACAAGGATCCGCAGTCTCACTTAATATAGTGGAATGCTATTAAAACGGAGACTGTTACTGTTATTTTTTAAATAGCTAATCTGTTTAAAACAAACAAGTCTGTAGAAAAAATGCAAAAAAATTTTAGATCATAACTGGTGGCAATCACCCTACACGCCAATCTTTCTTCTTCCCACCTACATTTTCTATGTATTTTTTACTATACAGATACTCATAGAACATAAATGTGACTTCCGTAGCTACTACAGATTATCACAAGATCTTAGACAGCATACAGCAAAACAAATGAAGTGCATGGAATATTTCTTATCTTTAAACGAGAAATTCTTGTATATATATATATATACATATATATATATATTTCGGATCCTGGAAACGGCTATGACGATTTGGATGAAATTTGATATTTAGATAACGTTTTGACTTTTAAGATTACCTAAATAGTTGTCTTCCCCACAAAAAAGCCAGTTTACGAAATACGAACAATTTTTTCACTGGATATCTCGAAAACGGCACTAGCGCCATCTCGTAGATAATTTAGGTACCAGAAAGCCTACAAATAGATTCTCTTTGATTTCAAAGAATATTTAAACGAACAGTTTTTGTACACGGGCTGAGCCGTGGAAATATTAGCACTGCAAGTTTAATTGTAAAACATTTTCAAAGGAAGATAATAAAAAAATTATAATTGGTTTTGTCAGAGGTGATACTTTACAGAAACGTCTTTGAAAATAATATTACCGGTACCAGTTTTAAAGTAATCATCGTTTACTTTTTGACCGTAAAAAGTGGTTGTTAGTTTGTCATTAAATACTACCACGCGAGGTATGAGCATAGTTTTATCGGAGTGAATTGATTTAGCACTCATGATGTACTATCATTACCGTAACGTCACAATCTGATGATGAATTCTTATAGAACTAGACGAAACATTTCGAAAATAAAGAATAAATATGTTCTTGACATCTCGTTTGATTTTTCGAGATATGGTAAGACAAAAATCAGTTTTAGTTATAGTTCCTTGTACTTTTGGCGACGTTCCTTCTGCTTCAGGCCGTATTTCAACCTAACAACAACCGTTAGGAACAAAATAAAACATTGAAAGTACGTTTCAACCATATAGACATAGTGGTTTTTGTGGACTTTTTTTCTGGTCCAGGTCGGATCTAACCTAACCTCTTCACTTGAGATATCAGAAAAATAAATAATTTATTTTTGATTTGTCTCTATGAGTTTCATACGAATTCATTATCAAACTTGGCTAGAAATTTACCTTCTGGTTCAGATCGCATTTCAACCAACCACGTCAATTTTGAGATACGATATCTCGAGAACTAAGCGAGATATATATGTAAAAAAAATTTTTTACTTTCATTTTTCTCGTCAAGTTATATAAGATTCCATCATCAACGGTTACCGTAGAATCCCCAGAATTACAACAAATCTCGCACCATGACTGGCATTAATATTTCTATTTAACATAATAACAGAATTTTTCATTGAAAGCAATTTATGACGCGGTCTCGCAAATGGATCTAGCGATTTGGATTTAATTTCATATGTAGATAACTTTTTGATTTTCAAGTATTAAAAAAGAAAAAATGAGCAATTTTTGTATCTTGTTTCTCGGAAACGTCTATAACCACATAACGTAGACGGTTCAGGTACCAGTAAGGCTACTGATGTTAGCTAAGCTTCTCTTTGTTTAACTGTGCACCTCAAAACGCCTAGGAAGACTTCAAGCCTATTACTTTAATCAAACTTTACTTGAAATCTTGGATATTGAACAGAAATCGAAAGATGCCGAGCTAAGATCAGTCACCCAGGTACTAATATCTTTAAACGAGCAATTCTTGTATATATATATATATTTCGGATCTCGGAAACGGCTATGACGATTTGGATGAAATTTGATATTTAGATAACGTTTTGACTTTTAAGATTATCTAAATAGTTGTCTTCCCTACAAAAAAGCGAGTTTACAAAATACGAACAATTTTTTCACTCGGTATCTCGAAAACGGCACTAGCGCCATCTCGTGGATGATTCAGGTACCGGGAAGCTAACTAATATTTTTCTCTTTGGTTTCAAGGATCTTCTATATTTAAACGAATATTACTTGTATGCTAGCTGACTCGAGGAAATACTAGCGCTGAATGTTTAACTGTAAAACATTTCAAAAGAAGATATTTAAAAAGTGGCTTTGTCAGAATTGAAAAAAATTGAAAAAGTGATTTTCATTAAATACTACCAGTTGTATTGTAAAACATTTAAAAATTAGATATTTAAAAAATTGATACTGGCTTTGACAAATGTGATTTTCAAACTTAAAAAAAAAAGAAATCTAAATCGCTACGCGACCATTGGGTCTACTGTTCCATCTTTGTTTGTAGTAAAAGCTAGCTGACCCGAGGGAATATTAGCACTGCATGTTTAATTGTAAAACATCTGAAAAGAAGATATTTGAAATTTGGCTTTGTCAGAAGTGAAACTTCTTTGAAAATAATATTAGCAGTTATAATGTAATCATTTCAAGAAACTCTAATAGAAAATCGTACCGAGCGTGGTGGTGTAGCGCCTAGCGTTCTGGCCTCGCATTCGGGAGGACGGCGGTTCGAATCCCCGTCCGGGCATCCAGATTTGGGTTTTCCATGGTTTCTCAAATCACTCCAGGCAAATGCCGGGATGTTTCCTTCAAAAGGCCACGGCCGAATTCCTTCCCATTCCTTGCCCCCCATCCTTTCCCGTCTCTAAAGACCTCGCTGTTAGAGATACGTTAAGCAGATAAAAAAAAAAAAAAATCGTCACAACCAAGTTACTCGAGTCCAATGAAGACTCAATTGAATAAAATCCTGACGATTATTCACGATATTTATTTGACCGACTGCAGTTCTTAACTAAGCAGGAAGGAAATATATTGAATGTATAACAAATATGGAGCATTCTGGAAGCTCAAATGTAATTAGTGGGGGAAGAAAGTGGTTACTGCACTAACTCTTAAAAAATTCTGGCTACGATCCTGGGTTCAAATTCCGGTGGGAGCATGAATTTTTATGATATGTATTTAATCAAATGAACTACCGCGGGGCGTTCTGTGGTTGGGATTCTACGTTAAATTGTAGGCCCCAGAGAAAAGGAACTGGCTGTCATACCTCTGACAGAATTACTTAATATGCTTCCTTCTATCCAATCTAATACTATTATATGAGCAACTCTTGAAAACAGATAAAATAGGGGCTGCACCAGTTTCAAAACCTCGGCGAAATTAATAATAACCTATTGAAATTTGGTTTAATTGCTTCGTCAAAATGTCCTCTTCACATTTTGCCCTCTTGCTTTTATGAAAATTCTCTAGAAAAATTAAAAATTCTGAAATATGAGGCTGAGTATTGCGAAATGCTATCAGCACCGCAAAAATAACAAAAAATTATCGGTACAAGGATCATATCAACCTAAACAGTTTCGTTTCGTCATAGATTTCGTGGTTAGATTGAAATATAGCCTGGAACAAGAGAAAAAATTTATGCAATTTTGTGTTCTGCGGCGTCCATCGGAAATGGTGTATTTGTTTACAATGGAAGCAATCTCTGACTGCTCGTTTCTATACAAGATGGCGGGCATCACCGTATTACAACTCGGATAAAAATTGTCTATTTGTCAATTAAGTGCGACTTTTTTCAACGGAGAAAAGCTGAAACGGCAAGAAAACATTACAATAAAAGATTAAATCAACATTTTACGAGACTATCTTTGATTTTTAAACGCTGACGGCATCCAACGGCTGTGACGTCCTTGTCATATTTCGGTCATTTTTAACTAAATTCCTGGCAAGTTTTCCACAAAGCAAGAGTGCAAAAACGTAAAGAGGACATAATGACGAAGCAATGAAACCAAATTTCAACAGGTTACTACCAATTTCGCGTCGGTTCCGAAGGTGGTAGTGCAGCCCCGATAAAATTAATTTCTCACAAACGTCTCTAAGGATGAAATCTTGCATTATGAACAGAAATCGAAAGATGCCGAGCGAAGATTGGTCACCCAGATACTAAGAATTTAACAACTATCCAAAATTTTAATTTGATTTAATTGTCTTGGAGCAGATGCCCTTAAATATCTTGCATTTTCACCATGTAACCTCCTCGTTACTTTTAAATTAATACACCAGGTTAATATACCTTGTAGCAATTCTTTTTAATCATATCTAAAGTTCAATTCAATAATGATTATTACAAATATACGCAATAAGTTTTTAGTTAACAACCTTTTTTCTTTTCTCCTTTCTCTTCTTTTTTAACAACCAAACAATCAAAGATACTAACACTAATAAAAAATTAAGACATAAAATTTATATATATATCGTATGTGGAAATACTCATTGCTATAAATATAAAAAAAATATACACAAAGCATTAATTATTTCTTAATATAATTATTCAAAGTATAATTCTTTAATTTATAAAAAAAATGGTGCATCAAAAAATGACAATATGTCACAACCACCAATTTACTTATTCCTTTTAAACATTTCATACTCATTCAATACATTATGTCAATTGATCAACATTTCCCCCAGTCACTTGTTACAAACCCTTACCCCCTCGTTACCTACAAAAATAAAAAAAAGTTCCAGCTGCCCTACATATGAAATCAAGTTACTGCTTACGTTAATGCGCATCTCTCCTTTCATTTACTTGTTCTAATTCGTCTTCCAATGTACAGTACATCCACGCATCATCATTAATGTACGCGTAGCCTCAAAACAATCTCTTCTTAAGCCTTGTCTTCTAATGACTCACAATCCGGCTCCTTTATGATATCCTTAGCTGATTGTGTTCAGCGGTAAATTCTGAAAAGAAATCTAGCTTACCTCTTTTGCAGCTCCTTCCCTCCTGAATTGTCACACACACATTTTATCTGTAAAATTCACCACTATATTCAAGCAACACTCCGGAAAAAGTTTTTTTAACCCACTTCGCTAGCTTCCCTGGCACATCTCTTCGCCATCCTCTCCAATAAATGAAGAGTTTCAAAACCTCTCGCTGACACCCAGTGGTTATTAGAGTTCACTAACAACTCCTGCGCCAAGCGATTCCTCGTCCATCATGATTTATTGAACACCTTCGGTTTATCGCCTGTGTACATAATAAACTGAATCTTCTGGCTTTATTATACTGACATAACAAGTTAGATATCACCTCTTCGCAGTCCTCTTTGTTTTTAATCCTACTATATTACATTATCTCTTATTTAAACAACCTGAATTATGACTATAAAGCATCAACACAAACATTTACTGAAATAGTGAACAACAATTGTAACAATTATTTACCCTGTGGCACTCTCCGGCTGACTTACTCATCTTCTAATACTCTTATTCCTACCCTAATTCTTTAGTTTGTACTTTTTAAGAATTCATTTATTTTTTTCTTTCAGTGTAGGGGGTTTATCAAATTGGCTTCCCTTTTCCATTACCTTGCTAAAAAGCCCTTTAATTGAGATTCACATGTTGCTGTTCCCAAAATAACTTCTTTCATCACAGAAATTTTTGATGTGGTTTGATACCAATCCCTAGAGCAATTTACACACCACAGACGTCAAATTAATCGGCCTGTAATTTTCAATCCCATTTGTCTCCCCTTCTTCATAGACCGGTACTAGTATCGCACTCTTCCAGTACTCTGCTAAGCAGCAGATTTCTAAGCTCAAAATAAATAATATTACAAGATTAGGAGCAATATTGTATACCCTTATCATTAATGCATCTGTAGTAATGTTATCTATACACATAATTTTATGCCTTTATAGATGTTTTCAGTTCCCTCGTAATATCCTTAGGATCTAATCTAGCTATGTAATCTGCACATTACGCCTTCTCTGCTTTACACTCTTCCATCCCCGGATGATGCCTCCCAATCATCTCATTTAACCAGTTACTTAATCTCTCTGACTTTTTCAAATCCTTAGTAACTTCTTTCCTATCATTATCCAATAATGTCTGAATATTTTCCCATATTTTAATATCTAACATCGCGATAGAAACTATGAGATACTTTATTTGATGGTCCTACTGCATCCACAATACCTTTCATAAAGACATCTTTAAATTTTCACTTTGTTGCTATTAATTGCTCGTTTAATTTTCTCAGATGTTCTTTACTGCCTTTTCGTCTTTTGAAGTGTTCTATGCTTACAAAACTCTTTAACTTTCTCACCTTCCTATCATAATATCTATGTTCTGTAATTTTCTTTCTCTTGTGTCTTTGACTTAACATATCTTCCACAGTTATTATTATATGCTTTAATTTCTCCCACCGTCCTCTCCAATGCATTCAGACCTTGTTACATACTCTGAACTTTTCCCTTAAAGGTCTTTTCAATTGTGAGAAATGTGTCTTTTTAAAATTGTACCTGTAGCAACAATCAGTTTTATTCTCCTGTTTACTGAGCCCTGTAATAGCCACAAGAACTGCTTTACAGTCACTTTTTCTTTATGTAACCCGGCATTAGGCTTTATCAGGAATATATACAGTAGGTTTGTTCCCATAGTGTTCGCTCATCTACTTGTCCAAAGCTTCCTACCCTCAATAACATATATACAAATCTGAATTCAAGATTTTGATCGACTCAATAATGGAAAAAATATAAACCCGAAGCAGTATACATATTTTTTATATTAAAGTACGTAAGAAACACAATGCTCATAAGCCATAATGTTTTAACATAAAACAAAGTATAATGGATCTTGTTGGTCACTAAAGATGTTTGTTCACTATAAGGAAAATATTTGTTACGATATGTATCTCTCGAGAGTCTTCTTCTTCTTCGTCCGTTTTTTCTGACATTTTGTGGTTGGCTGCCTTTGATGAGTTTTACTCATCGTTTGCATGGTCAAATTTGGAGCTATGGATTTACGAACGCATGCTCCCGCTCATGCCAAGTATTATATACTTTCTGCCAGCTTTTACTATGCTCTAACGGGGAAGTGAATCGTTACTATCTGTCTGTCAAACGTGTAACTATGTTGTTCTGTGTGTGACAAGTTTCTCCTTGAACAAGTGCGCGGCGGCTCAGCGTAATGACCCACACTGGCGGGTTCATGTCCCCGTCAACAGTGTAAGGATATCAACGGATTATATAGCTTTCCTGTTTCTAAAATACAATAGCAGGATAACTAGCAAGCACCGAATTTCTGGCTGTACAATATAAATTTGAGAATTCGGTTGTATAATTGGAAGAAAGAAGATATGGAGATACATTTAAAAAAATCATAAGTAGAGGACTTAGACTGAATTGTAACAACTGAATATTTGCAGCAATGTAAGTATACTCATAACTTTAGTAGCTTATAATCGACACATCGTATTGCTTCGCTCTTCTGACATCAGTTCATTGTGAGATTTCTGATGAATAAGTTATGTTGTAATAGAAAAATTGTTATACTTGAAGAGTTATTGTAATATGATAAAAAGATGCAATCGCATAACGTCGGTTCTGTGTTTTTCGAAGAATTACCAACATAAATAAACCACACTTATCTAACCATTCCTGATATTTATTTTAAAAACAACTAACACATATTTCAACATATTCTTTTCAAGTTTATCAATAACATCACGTAGTCAGTATTTTAACAATGTAGGAACTTGTATAAAAGGATATCTATCAAACCAGTACAAAATTTAACAAAAATCTATCTGAAAGATTGAAGATTTGATATCACAGCTTATAAGCAGTAAATGTAGAACGCTTTGGCGAAGTAAAGAAAGGTCTTCCCGACCAACATGTCCTAAAAGGAAGCTGTACCAATATTTTTCTTGGTATTATCTATGTTGCTTTCTCTCTTGGTTCCTCTTTTTTTTCTCTCTCTCTTAGGCTTCAAGATGTCCGTTCACTTGAAAAACTCGAAAGATTACTTGATCTTAATTCAGAAATAATAACTCGAAGGATGTGAAAAGTTTTAGATGCAGTTTGTGCACTAAGGAATACTTTTCATAGGAACTGAAACACATAATAAATGTTCTGATTTGGATTGACTGTGGTAGGTGTGTGGTCAGGGCAGCAGTATCTTGGCGAAGGGCACGCCGTCGATGAGTCTGTCGACTATCAGCTGGGCCACCTCTGTCAGCGTCGCCGTGATGGCGGGCCCGAAGTCCTGCACCAGCACCTGCCAGTTGTCGTTCAGCACCTTGTTCGTGTTCTCACCTGGAACATCACATACGATTCCTATCCGCCGCCGAGAAGGACTACATTTTAAAATTCACTAACCCTACCAGACAACGCTTCAGCTTATTACAAAGATTTGAAAAACATGCATATCACCTAGTAGTAGTAGTAGTAATAGTTGTTGTTGTTTTTATTTTTTTATTTTTAGATTAAGTAGTGGTTTGTGGAATATTTAGTCATTTCTAACTCTGGTAATGGTGTATTCGAGTAGGGAAATCTTGTTTGTGAATATATTTCGAGTGAAATGTCAAGAAAATTGTTTCAGTCGTACCCACTGGCACACATTGTTAAAAATTCGTGTCCTACACTACATGTATCAATAAATAAAAGTATCTGAAGATACACTTTTATCCTTGTAGTGTTTTCCTCATGAAATCCGAAACATTAGGAAGCCTTGATAGCAATGCTAAGGGGCTAAGAAGTGATAAAACAAGAAAAGGTATTTAATACTACTGATAAATACTAATAAATTCATTTTAGTGGCCTTAAAAACCATTTTAATAACAAATTGTATGTATGTTCCTAATTTACTCGAATTATTTATTTATTTGGATTTATAAACATTTGATGTGATATATTTATACAGTGGAACTTATTTGGAAGTAGATATACGTTGAAGTTTCAGGTAGGATAACGTAGTCGTTAATTCGAAATAAAAAAAAAGTATGCTCCCAAAATATTACGTCGCATTTCTCCGGTTTAATTTGCATATACTGTAACTATCTCAAATGCTGCAGCTAATGTTTTTATGCAACCGATGTAACCAGGAATCTTTCCAAATCAATTTCATAAATATTTATCAAATAAAAGCGTTACAGAGAATATCATTCTTAATTAAATAATTTGCTATATCATAAACACGCAAAGTTGACTTTTAGGGTTTATAGGAACTACATATGAATTTGGTGGTATGGTTCTGCAAGGTTCTCCAAAGGAGAAAAGATGAACTGAAGAATATATTCATCCTGAATAGTTAAAACTACTAACCAATTAGATAACTATATACGTTCTCGCGGCGGCAATGCTTTATAAAACCAATTGTTAATAACAAGAACAATCAGTTGGTAGAAAATTTGGCAGATTATTTTCTTAAATGGTGGAAGGAGGATATGAGTGCATATTTTTTTCGCTCCGATTCGGCCACAAAGCGCCGCGTGAACATTGGTCACCTGTTTGTACAGGTGACCAGTGCGAATAATGAGAGAAGGTAGCAGGAACTAAGTACCTGCCCGAAGTCTAACCCAGCCTGTTAGGCTCGCGTGCTTAATCTATTGCAGAAAAGTCTTGTGTTGCCATTTGTCGGCGAAACATGTAGCTTTATGTGGTCTGTATATAAGCATTTTAAGTTTGTGAAATATGTAATTTATTAGGCGGAGATTAGGGACCGTCCCAGCATTCAGCTAGATGACTGCTATTGAGCACGGCCTGGGCCTATAAGTGCTGATCCAATGCAAGGGCGCCTCAACGCAATGTGTCACGCTGGCGGGTATATGACTGCATATAATATGGTATAAGCTTGAAGGAAAAGTTGTGATATAAATTTTCCAAACATTGTTTTAAGATAATAATAATCACTGGATCATGAGTAAATGACGAACTCAACAAGGATGAAAGGAGCGTGATACTTGCCAATGAGGGGTATTAGGAAGTGCCGGACTGCAACAATATTATGTGAAGTTCGCTAGCCATTACTTCAGTATACAGATTCCAGCTCATTTAAGATAAGTACCGGATAAGCCACGTGGCAAGAGTTATCAAATGTTAGGGCCCCGTGCCTTAGAGGGCCTTGCACCTATTTGTTTAAATGATCTGCCTTTAATGTATACAGAAAATGATTTACTTTGGGTCGTGTTATCTCTAAATTTACGAAAGGAAGTTTGGAAATGTGGTGCTTTATTTTAAACACTAAACATTAATACCTAATCCCAGCCAAGGCCTTACGTTCGCATTTGCTACAGGCCCCGTGCTGTCTAAATCCGACACTGTTTAAGATATTACCACAGTTATAATCATTGCCGTTAACC
Source organism: Vandiemenella viatica (assembly GCA_031002005.1). Classification (NCBI taxonomy): domain Eukaryota; kingdom Metazoa; phylum Arthropoda; class Insecta; order Orthoptera; family Morabidae; genus Vandiemenella; species Vandiemenella viatica. The sequence continues at coordinate 216,883,506 of JARYHS010008074.1, read as the reverse complement.
TAACTCTGCAGGTATGAAGTTTTCATGTTCGAATTATGCTATTGTATTATTGGCCGTATTGCAGTATTTTACATTATTACGTTTCATTTGCTATCTTTATCAGTACTCACCAAGAAACTTGTCTCCATTGAAGAGGTTGTTAAGTTGCAAAGTCAAATGGCCGATCTCGCTAGTAACATTGGCCACCCTGCCCTTAAGGTACTCCACCCCGTTCTTCTGGAAAGTGTCGAAGAATATCTTGTAGTGCGTTGTCAAGTTACCTGGAACAGGAATATATTGTTATGGTCAGATTTTGAATAGATTAAAATAAAATTAACAGCATGATCTAACTAAGAAATTATTAATCTGTTTCCGTGGTGAACTAATCGCAGAGCAGGGTTAAAAGTTTTGACATCTGTTGCATAATAAATAGCGAAATCTGTCTACAAGCAGTAAATAAATTATTTTTTCTGGGACAATAGTTTTTTTTATAATTTTCAATTTCATACGCTGGGCTTCACTTCTAATATCTTAATTGTAGTTTATTTTTATCAGTCAATGACAAGCAAATTTAAAATTTTGCAATATTTTTCGAGAAACGAATTTAAAAAAAATAGTGGCAGAATTGTTTCAATAAACTGTTTGGCCATTAGTTATCGGAGTCAAATACAAAATGATTTCCTATCATTCTATCAGATGATTTTTGTTAATATATGCCATAATCTAATAACAGATTTCTAGAGCGTTTTTTATCTATCTCGTGCAACGAAAATAAGAACTTTGTAACAAGATCCGTTGCATAGACTGTTGGAAATTCCCGACTAGGCACGTTTAACACGCTGATATTTAGACCTTCTCCTTAGCTGCTTTGCTAACAACAGGTTTCTTATGATTTTACTATTCTTCAAGTTTAGATAAATAAAAAATCTGTAATAGGACCTGTTACAAAGGCCTTATTAACATGTTAAATGTGCCTAGTCAGGCATTTCCAACAGGCTTACGTCAGTATTTCAACGAAGAACGGTAAACAGCATCCGGTAAGTACATGATTCCGTCTTTTGCTGAGAGTACATTAGAACTGTTTACAATCCGAAACTGAGTTGGTAGTACGAAATAAGAATGTTGGTAAAAAAGAAAAATTTCATGGTCATCAGTATGTAGAAAAAAAAATTATTGTAAAATTAATGCTTGTCAGTGAAGCTATTCGTATTTACACGGCTCGTAACGCTTTTACTATACTATACTATACTGTACTATACGAACAGCTTACCAGCCGCAGACTGTGGTTATGTTTGAGGATGAGCATGCTTAAATGTCTCATGTTTGTGTCAACTGGAGGGCTGGACACTTGCCAACATTTGTATAGAAAGTTAGAAAGCCTGTTGAGATATGGACATTACGCAGTACCGAAGTGAAAAACGCATCAATAAACAGAGATCCTCTTATCCATAAAAAGACGTATACTTCTGGTAGTGCAAGAGAAAATACTGGGACCAAGGAGGCATCTTTTATTGCTGCAGAAACTTAGAAACTTTTTTAAAAAAAAAAAAAAAAAAAAAAAAAAAAAAAGCAGTGCTTATTTTTCAGAGTTTAAACCGTAATGATGTCCGCCTGATTCAACATCTGGCAGATTATAACTCCAATGTTCAGTATTTCTGTGCGATCACTGCTCTGTGAGATACACTTGGAGAACGGCGGAAGTGTGCGATGAAATACCAGACCCTACTGTATCGACGCTTTCTTGTAGTATAAATATATGACAGTTATCAGAATGCGGTAATATGCTAACTCTATCAAACCGATTCATCAGGTGTTAGGGAGCGTGCACAAACTACGTGGCTCGGTCCAAAAAAGGGGGAGGGGTTGGCCAGAAGGCTACTCTGAGCTACGTGGGGGGTGGGGTGATGGGGTTTCCGAGCCAGGCCAGGTAGCTTTCCTTTCCTAACATTTTTCACAGTTAAAATGAGGAACAGAACACACAACAGCATTTGAAAATTTATATTAATTATCTCCGTGTGTAATTTACAATAGTCTGACAAGAGAAAACAGTACAAAAACAAAATGAAAAAAGCTACTTGGGGGGGGGGGGGAAGCAAAAGCAACGTGGGGGGGTAGGTGGGTAGGGGGGGTTCACAGGAGGTCAAAATGGAGCTACGTGGTTTATGGACGCTCCCCCACCTTTAATCCCAGGATCAGCCATCCATTCATTCAAGGTATACGTCTAACTAATATTAAAACACATATTTTCAGATGAAGTGGTATATCCATGAGGGTACTAACCTCACAAAATTAAAAGAACGTAAAATTCCTTGTGGCAGACACTGAAGGACTTGCAGTTTGCAGAAAATCATCAGCAGTACTTGAACTTACAGTTAAACCGTTTCTAAGTGTAGTTCCAAAAAATCGCATTATTCAAAATTTGAGAGCTCTTACTGTCATACCATGTCTCATTTTTATTTAAATGTCCATTCTTGGCAAGCAGCAGTAAGGAAACAGGAAACTATTTAATACGTATGAGCAGGTATTCATACACGTATAACGTAAACTATTTTGTTGGAGTATAATATTACGGATCTCGCTTTTGATATAGGACAGAAAAATTTTAAAATCATATTTGGGTTGACTTTTGTCAAAGGTACAAACTTAATTTGATAGCAACCGAATTAAACGATTAAATGTTATAAAAATAATAAGGAACATGGGAGAAAGGTATAATACATTTCATTGCTTAATAAATTAATCATTTCAGACAGAACGGAAAATTTGAAATAGTGTACTGAGAAACTATTTCAGATTGTTTCTGTCACAGAGTACGCGCTTCGTGTGAGAGCTGTAATTGCAGAATGGTAAGGCAAACACTTACGAAGCTTGAAGTTGCCTGGTCCCTGTCCTGTTATAGGCAGCACCAGCACTTTGCCGGACACGTTGTAGTTGAAGTTCATATCAATCAAAGGAGCGTTGTAGTCAAACTCAAAGCGCAGTTCGTCCCCCAGGTAGATCCTGAAACATGCAACACATTCCTTAACAAGGGGCTTCTTGTTTATTTCTCGTGGCAATGGTTTTGCTTCCTGCTGAAAATAAAACGTCTTAACAATATGAAATGAAAACTCGGATGATTGGTTGAATCCGAAGAAGAATCATCTGCCTGTTTTCTCTTCATCCACCTCTTTCTCTCTCTCTCTTTACCTCTCTTTCTACCCCATACTCACAAACGTACATACATGCATATATTTGTTAATCCTTATACCAATCAGTCAGAGAATTGCATCTCCCAGCAGCTTACTTGTTATGATAAATGGAAGTACATCTTTAAAGAAATTTAAATCTTCTACTAAAACCGTTTTGCGCATAAGTTTTTCTTTAAAAAATTAATAATAATAAAAAGGTAGTCAACGGAACCTGCTTCTCTCACTGCCGCTTACGTAACCTAAGCTGGAAGCTGGGCAAGGCATAGTAGTGTCTCAAACTGTATCTGAACAGTGTAAGTATTGTTGTATGCGTCATGTTTGTTGTAAAGTAGGTACTGTCCAACCATTCACCCATATCGTTACGAAACACCTATTGAAACCTTAACCAGGGCTATAGGTACGTCAGTTCCTTGGAATGAATCTTGCTTTGCTGTAGTTCCCAAATTCTCATAAGAACAGGTTAAAAATCGTACAGGCAAACTGAAATTCTTCTTTAATTGTTATTGCGTTGAAGCAACAGTCAAACGCATTTAAAAATATTTCATTGTATAGATTGGTTAAACAAAAATAACAATTTGATTTCGATACTGCTGTACGGTCTGCTAAAGAAAAACACTGAAAGTAACACATCAGAAAATATTTCAGATTTATTTTAAAAAACACTTCATAACGCTTTCAATCAGAAACAACAAAGTTTTCCCTCCTTTTCGTACAACTGTGTCCTTAAAATCAGGAATGGTGTGCGGAGTTCTCAGCAGAAACAATGCATCACGCTTGTTAGTGCCACAGCCAACACAATGAGAACGGAAATAAATTTCTTCTTTTATCATGGGGGATAGATGTAATGTTGTTAGGAATGCATTTCCTATTTCTTTCATAATCAATTTAATTCAGGCAGTTGCAGGAAAGCCTTGTAGGTAATAGAAAGACAGAAAAGTGAAACAGCACATATCTTGCAGTATATCGATTCGTAATTATTGTTAGCAGCAAAATGCTTTATACGGTTCACCAAATGCGACTGTAACTTATGAAATAACAAAATATTTACTGAAATTGTAAAACGAACCATCTTTAAAGCATAGTGACAGATATGTTGGTGATGCTTTGAAAATCATGACCTCTATCATTGAAGTATATACAAGATGTTGGAATAACTCATTTGGATTCTCCTAGTAACGAAAAACATCTGAAGATTGTTGCAGGAATTTTCTCTTGCAAATGTTCAACCTAACATACATGTTCATTTAGATTATACAATTTCCTGTGGTAAGTGTACTGTCAAGAAATTACAAAACGTACACCACATAACGTCTCAAGATGGAAATAAGTTTTTCCTGTTTTAAGTGATATAAGTGTAGGTCATTACAATAAATGTATTGCAAACTTACATCTGGATCCATGTGTTGTATTTAAGATTGATAATCTGCGCGCTACATTAATTTACCAATATAAATAAAATAAAAGGAAATATCAACCTTGAATTTTTTAAGAGCCACAAAACATTTTTATTGCAGTATGAACCTTCAGCATAATTTAAAACCAGTCGGTGCCAGCTGTCACATCGCGAAGATCGAATTACTGAACTTCTTTTGGCGTTAGAGGCGAAACGGGGAGTACGAACAAAAATTCCCAATATTTTACAGCATGTCGTGAGGCAGATAGTGTTATTGTGGGAGACAGCTTAGGGAAACAAATTAACAGTATTTTAATCTGTGGCTTGGCCTTATTGGTCATCCAGGCATATCTCTGGCGTTACAGTGTCAGTTGGTAGGTTGCATCATGCAGTAAACGATTTACAGATTATAATATCGGCATATCATCTGTATGTTTCAGTTTTGTTGAAACATGTTTCTAGCATTAATTGTAGGTAAGCAGTACCATGATTTTTTCATGTATTATTGTTATTCCTTATTGTTTTTATCTTTTTGTTTTTCTTGCTTTCGCTGGCACCGACTCCAAAAATAACTAATTAATGTCAAAATTTCAATGAAAGTAATGTAAAATGTTGTCTATATAGATTTATTTTTTCCTAAGCAAGGTATAAAGTTATTTTAAAATTTTTAGTGCTTTTTTTTGAAGGCGGTTTTTATGTTTTTTAAACAATTATTTTATTTTTAAATTTTTAGTGGTATTATAGTTCGTTTGGTATTTTAAATATGCCGCAGCAGTTCCCATTTTGCGAACTTCCTGGTAGCTCAGAGATTAAAGCGCTTGCTTTCAAAGAAGAATTATGTCTTTATATACCACAACCACTTCCTGAACGGGGTTAATTGGGCGTTGTGTTAAGGAACGTCAGGCTATGTTTCGATCTTATCATAACATCTGTTAAAGCTGCTGCTCGATAACCGAATCATGTAACATCTGGGCATTAATACATACCACATACAGAAATCTCTCTGAAATATATCTGTTTTCTCCGGCATCACACAAAAAAATATAGATTTTGAATTGGTTTTCACAACGTGAAAGCTTGGGATCAAAGTTGAAATCTGAAGTACATGTTGAGACATTACGACACACTTATTTTATAAATATTATGCCATGACTTAAAAATAGCTTAACAGATTTTGACGGGATTTAAAACTGTGGATTTTTGTAAATAACAATGGAAATTAAAAGGGGTGCGGGTAAAGGGGAAGAGCGATTAGCCTTTTGTATACCAAATTTAGACTGCCTTTTCTGATTGATTTAAAGTATACGTGTGTAAATTTCTATTGATATCAGATAATACTGTACGTATGTATAAAAAAAACAAATAATGGGTGTGGAGACGAAGAGTAGTTTGGTTTTTGTAAAGCTAGTGTGGGTAGTATTTTTTTCTTTGTTTTAAAGTATGCACGTGCAAATTTCCATCGAAACCAGATAAAAACTGTAGCTTTGTGTAAAGAACATTTGCCAAAATTAAATGGGGTAAGGGAGTGAGTGGTAGGGTTTTGCAAACTGAATTTAGACACTATTTTTCTGTTGTTTTTTTGTATTTTTTAAGTATACATGTGCAGTGTTCCATGCAAATCTGATAAAAACTGTGGGTATCTATAAAGAATATTGGAAATTAGGAGGGGTGGGGGTAGAAGGGAAGAAGGATTGGGCTTCAGCAAACTAATTTAAACACAATTGTTCTGTATGTTTTAAAGTATACGTGTGAAAAATTCCTTCATAATCGGAGAGAAAGTGTAGATTAAAGGATGGAAAGGAAGGAGCGGAGTTTGGACTCTCTAAACCAAATGTAGACAGTATATTTCTGTTTGTGTTGCAGTATACATGTGCATACTTCCTTCAAAATCAGAAAGAAACGGTGCTTTGTATAAAGAACATTGACAGTAATTAATGCGGTAGAAAGGGGTATAGGGTTTGCATTTTGGTGAAAGTTATGTGGACAGTATTTTTCTTTTTCTATTTGTTTTAAAGTATACGCATGCGAAGTTCCACCGAATCGAATCAAAATGTGGGTTTTGTACAAATATTAAGGGAAGGGGAACTAGGGTAGTTTTTTATTTTTTGGTCAGAGATCTTATCCATAAATAATTACATATATATGTGCCAACTTTATTAAAGATCGGTCAAATGGTGTCGACTGTAGCTTTCTAAAAAGAAATTGACAAAACTCAAGGGGGTGGAAAAGGGGAGAGTGGTTCATTTTTTGCAAACCAAGAGTTGGCATCATTTTTCTCTTTGTTTTATAGTAAAAATTAGCTAACTTCTGTCTAAACCGGATAAAAACTGTGGTTGTGTATAAAAATTAAGCAGTTTAATGGGAGAGGGTGTGGTTTTTAGATCTTTTGGTCAGACACCTTCTTCGTGAAAATACATATAGGCACCAACTTTCATGGTAATCGGTCAAACGATTGAGACTGTAGCTTTTTATTAAGAACATTGACAAAAGTTAATGGGGTTGAAGGAGGAAAGGGGTTGAGCATTGGCAAACCAAATATTGACAGGATTTTTCTCTTTGTTTTAAAGTATACGCAAAGTTCAACAAAAATCAGATAAGAAATGTAGATTTCTATAAAATTAAGGGGTGTAGAGGGAAACATGTGGTGATTTATTTAATTTTTTGGTCAGAAACCTTCTCCATGAAAAATTACATGTATATGCCAACTTTAATGGAGACCAGTTAAATGTGTCGACTGTAGCATTGTATAAAGAACATTGGTAAAAATTTAGGGGGTGGATAGGGGGAGAGGGCTTCAGTTTTTTCAAACCAAAAGTTGAAATTATTTTTCTCTTTATTTTTTACTATACATGTCCAGAGTTTCATCAAAATCGGATAAAAAATGTGGGTTTGTATAAAAATTAAGGGCTGTAAAGGGGAGGGTGGTGGTTTTTTATTTATTTATTTTTTGGTCAGATTCCCCATGACAAATTACATGTAAATGCCAACTTTGATGATAATGGGTCAAACGGTGTCGAGTGTAGCTTTTTATGAAGAACATTGACAATAATTAAAGGGGTGGAAGGAAGGAGGGGGGTTGACCTTTGGAATATCAAATATTGACAGGATTTAACTCTTTGTTTTAAAGTATATATGGGCAAATTTCAATAAAAATCAGATAAGAAATGTAGATTTCTATAAAATTAAGGGGTGTTAATGGGAGGGGGGTGGTTTTTTTATTTTGATTTTTTTTTGGTCAGAATCCTTCTCCATGAAAAACTACATGTAATTGCCAACTTTAATGGAGATCAGTTAAATGGTGTCGACTGTAGCTTTGAATAAAGAAAATTGGCAAAAATTAGGTGGGTGGATAGGGGGAGAGGGGTTCAGTTTTTTTAAACCAAAAGTTGACAGTATTTTTCTCTTTATTTTTGGCTATATATGTCCAAAGTTTCATCGAGATCGAATAAAAAACGTGGATTTGTATAAAAATTAGGGGGCGGAGGGGGGTAGAAGGGGTGGTTTCTCAATTAAATTCATATGGGACCACTTTGGTGGTATACCCTATCCACTAAAAAAATTTAATTTAAATCGGTTCAAAATTGGTGAAGATATCGCTGGTCATACATACAAAAAAAAAAAAAAAAAAAAAAAAAAAAAAAAAAAAAATTACAGACGAATTGAGAACCTCCTCCTTTTTTTGAAGTCGGTTAAAAATAGGGTCACCGTGAAAAATGGACTCATACAGAAAACGGTACAGTAGGCAATAATCAAATTGTATGAACATGTTTAGAGAAAACAGGAGTATAGAATACCAAGAAAAATATATTAAAGGAAGGAACAAGGTAAACTGCCTTGAGGAAGACAAGAAATAGATGGCTGAAAGTAGTGGGAAGTGCTTGTTGAAGAGAGGGAGAGAAAGGGCCGGACCAATATGGAACCGGAGAGTTGGTGGAAATACAAGGAAAATGGAGAGGGTGACCAGACTTGCCAATGGCTGGAAACTTAGAATGATGTTGATCTCTACAAACATGACAGTCGTTAGGATGAACTTGTAACGAAATCAGAGGTGTGATCAAGAAACTTTGTGCACTTAAACAATTTTTCAGTTCTTTCTTCTGTTTAGAACGTTTACTGGATTTTTATTATACGAAAAGCATTTAATTTTTCTTAGTTACTGTTTATCGGTAAGTTAGTTGTAGTGGCAGCTTTCTGGTATCAAACACAGATTTTCGTATTTGTTTTTGATGGCTGTTCCCCCTCACCTGGTGTCGACGACTCTGCCCTTGCTGATGCCGGCCATGCTGACGTCCCTCATCACGATGTTGAGTCCTGACTCTGAGACCGCCATCTCGGAGACGATCAGCGGCTCGAAGGACGGCAGTCGGACGCTGGGGTTCCCTGTAACCAAGACACCTCCAGTAAGTCAATGTCGTCCTACTCATCAAATTATTATTCAAATTTAAAACAGGGGGGATGATAACTCCGCCAGTAGATTAAATAAGTCTTACCATTAAAATAACTCTGTGCTTAATATACAGTCTGTTAATCAGTCTTCTGTCTAATGAAGATGAAGGCGATTATTCTTGCACTTATGCCTAATCATTTAGTAAAGCAAGGACAAGAAAAAACTACTAAATATCGCATTTGCGACATCCTACCTTCCAAGTTACTATGTTCCAAGATTTTCGAAATCATTCCACGGGAATGTCGAGATGTTTTCCTAAAAATTATCATACCCGACTTACGTTTCTTGCCTTATCAACAACAATCTTGCGGTTCTAATGAATTCGAAAAAGTGCAAGAACCAAATGAAAAGATGAAAAAGCGAAACTCGTTTTCACATAATGTGGTTGAGTGGTACATGTAAATTCAATTTCCTTTCCGTAGTTACTTTTGCACTATTACGTAAACAGGTGAAGACAAGTAACACAGTTGCGACATTATATTATTGTTTATTAGTGTCTAGATTACATGATGTATTTTAAACAAGTAGGCTCATATTTTTGTAATTATGGAACAAAAAATTTCGAAACCAAACTTAAACTTTTAACCAGTAATTTCAGGAAGCTCCACGCTTCCTTAACGCCCATATTTAGTAACATGAAGACGCTCTTAAACAACCACTTCGAAGATAATTTTCACTATCCTCCTTTACCGTTTCGGGTAGCAGATTCGACTTATTAATACATGTCTAAAATTAAAGTTGCAACGTTACCTGAAACCGAAGATTGGCAGCTACCATGGATTGCAAATCTGTTCACATATGCACTTTAAATGTAAATCCAATGTAAATTAAATTGCATTATCACCCGATTCATAGACTTCTTAGTAGAACGCAATTCTCTGCTCTGAAGCGTGGTAGTAGGCCATGCCTCATACTCTTCTAATGATCGTTAGACCTTTCACTGGATACGATTTAAATATCACTTCACAGTGAGGACAGACAATTTCATTGCCTTTCGGCTAGCTATGAGCAATAACTCATATTCAGATATAAAGCCAAGAAATGATTCATTTTCAAATAAACTTAACAGTGTTATCAATAACTATTAGATATAGCTTGAAGATCTCCCCTGACTATAATTGGATTTTAATTTGAAAAAGATAAATTGACTTTTTTTTTTCTTCAGTAATCAGAGGCGGAAGAGGATAAGGACAAACAACGGGAAGGAATTAAGCCGTGGCCTGCTGAAGAAACAATTTGGATTCGCCTTGAGTGATTTTGGCAAAACCATGGAAAACGGAAATCTGGAAAAACTTACCGACCTGAATTGGTATAACGGAACCAGAACGTCAAAATTAGACGTTTGTCATTTCATCCGCAGTTAGTAAGTGTAGCAGTGTACAGTCCCACAAACGTATTACTGTTTTGAGACAAAAAAAAATAAAAACAGACCATCGAGAAAAGGGAAATGTTATTACTGAAGATTCCAGATGGTTAACTGTTACCAATACAAAACATATTTTGAACACTAATGTGCCGTTAAGTAGACTGAGGAAAAATCAGGAATATGAAAAATACACTATAAAATATGTTTTAATGCGCTATTTCGTAGTAGATCACAGGACATATTAAATTTCACTTTTCTTCCACTGAACGCGAAGTAAATTTTGTGAACAGCGCTTCGTTACTCCTAGACTTATGAAACCATGTCTTCACCTACGCTTACATTTCATGGCCGTCAAGGCGCATTTCGTTTGGCTTCCGCATGCGGGTATCTATTCGAAGGTTGTGTATTATTATTCTTACTTTCCATTTAATACATTCTCCCTCGGTTATCTGGTTAATGGAAGGGACTAAATGAGCTGCAACACACGTTTTAATCTTTTAATTAAATCAGGTTATATTCCTGTAAAAAAAAAAAAATCGATACCACTATGTCAGTACACCAACTTCGTGAATATTCTGTATAAACCCACATTTTAAAATGACTGTAACACTTTCAGCAGTGAAATACGTGTGCCAGTCATCTTACAATCAGATCACCCGCGTTAACAAAAGATTTAACATTCCAAACAGGCAAGTTTTGTGGGTTATCATAGCAAGTGACTTATATGATATTTCTCTCAGTTATTCCAGGGCAATCTGACTAAGTTCTGGATATCTGACTCTTTAATATCACTCGCTTAGTTCAAAGCGGCAGGAATCCGAGTGAGAAAGTAATATCGCTCAAAACATCAGATGCAAATAAATAATAATTAAATTGCACGGGTAGGATCCGACGAATGGTTTAGAAGAGTTGGAGGGCAGGTGTTTGTACAATAAATACTGTTATTTTGTGATTCTATGTTCTACTGAAATTGATGCGAGGTGTTGCGGGAAAGATACTTAGGAGAATGTTCCACGTTTCTCGTAAAAGCTTAGGAAATCGGTGCCACACCATAGGATTTAAGGATTCAAGATCATAAAGGTGTAATAAGCGGGCGGTATAAGCCAAAGAGATCTGTCCACGGGTAAACTCAGGACGATAATAGATAAATACGAGGGATTATGTAACTTCTTTGGGATACTGGGTGGGAGATTTGTTATCGGAACAGATGCTTCTTCCTTGGATGGTTTGGCTATCGGGAAGGGGTGGAAACTATTAGACTATTAGAGTATATCAAATGTTAATAAAGAACTCAAACGCAACTGTTTTTATATGGTTTAATGCAATACGCGTTTCGGCTCTCATAGATGTCACATTAGCAATGATTTTTTGTTAAATTTTTAGTTTACATATAAAAACAGTTGCATTGGCGATCTTTAATAACATTTAATTTAATAAGAATCTGCGGGGAAATGACCTACAACAACATTGCATTTATTAATGTATAGGGACAGTTGGAGATTTTTCGGTTTCAGGAGGACGGAATTTTGTAGTAGATGCTCTACAAGGATTGGTACAAGGAATATAATATTAGTATAGCAGTGGGTGTAAGACAATAAAAGTTTGACGTTGGGTTGGACGATATTTAATGGTTTTATAATGTCAAAGATATTTTTTTTTTTTTTCGTCATGGTTCTTCAATCATAAATATGTCACTAATTTACCTGAACCAGATGGAAAGGATTTTGCGTAGAAAGAGCTCTCTCCTTGTGTCCAGGAATAGGTTTGAATGAGAGGTTTCCCTGCCAGTTCCTCGTATCTGATGCCAGATTTAGAACAAAATAAAATGGACCAATTATCATAGAAAGACAGTGGTGGGAACCTGTGTGGAGGCTGCATGTGCAGACAGTATTAAAGAGCGATGAGATTCTGGAAACATGGTGTTTTGCTGAGTAGAGAGAGACGAGCAAAAAGATATCTACAGTGAGGGCATAGGAGATTGTCGAAAGTTTTGGAGGTACTTTTGACATGGAAAAGATGGTGGCAAATGGGTAGAAGTGATGGTTCACCAATACAGGGGAAACAGTCCACAGACGAAGCCTAGGCAATGGGGCACACCGTATTGACGACACTGTGAATCTTAGAAAGAGGTCCAGAGAGTATGTTCAATGAGAAGTATAATGGAATGGATCGAGAGACTTTGTAAAAGATTAAGGAACGGGCGGATTTAGAGAAAGATGGAGTATGTGTCAGAGTCAGCCTCGTGGTTATTGCTATCTATGATCGTGAAGGCTGAGCTGAAAAAAGTATGATTTTCTCTCTTTGAAGAGATCGTATGAGGCTTTAATCTAAGTTGAATTTGGGGTTATGATGCAGCAGAGTTTAGGTAGACGGAGGGGTGTAGGTGGGAACTTTCAGAAAAGACACCGTAATTAACCAATCTTCTGAGGACATTCTCAAGACGAGATTATGTCATCGTCAATGTTCTTCTCGTCGTTAATTTCAGGTTAAATCGACAATCGTGCAACAAGTCTTTGTGTTTCTAACAACTGTAGAGGAAATGATTAGAAATTGAATCACAGGCTAAGTAATACAGGACGGTCTCTCTCCTTGTACATCGCTTCACTTTTGGATGTCACTCAAACTTTTAGGTAATCTCTTTTCTACTCACTGCATTTTATGATTATACAGATTGGGGTTATTTATTGGTAATTATCATAAGAAATACGTCCATTTAATGTGGATAGGATTACAATAGTGGTTTTACCAACATAAACTTTACTATATTCTTTCCGTAAAGTGTATATAACAACTTACTTGGAACTGTTTCTGCACCCGGTTACGACTATTTATATTACATTCTACTGCCAATCCCTATTCCAAAGATAGTTAATGTCTGTAATCAGCTGTAGTGGCCAGAATTTTAATATTCATTCCGTTTCTCGCAGTCACAGATTACTAAAAGAGCAATACCATTCAACATCCAACTTTTATTTGCATATTCTGAATTAAAAGATGGGTCTAATGCAAGATCAGACATTTCCACACTTTAATAAATTTCACAAGGAAAATTCAAATGTAATGAGAATTGGATCGTTGATACTGTATTTTAATACAGTTATTTTAATTTAATGGTAATCAAACTATACATTTATTTTATCAACAGACTGAGACGGGCAGTGCAAAGCGTGGTTTTAAGTGAAGTATATTTGCAGAGCGGGTGTCTCCGAATATTTCACACTCGGCCGAGAGTGCACTGTGCGTAGGTTCAGTGTTGTGTGAAGTGAAATTATGTTAGAGGCAGGCAAATACGGTGAGAGGAACGAAGCAGATATGAATGGAGGCTGGCAGACTATGCGCGTGGCCGAGCCCCAGGGGCTCACTGTTGTAAATGCACGCATTTGTCATGGACTGTCGTTTAACGAATATTCGTGACAAGAACAGTAATGCTCAGTGGTGAATGAAGAAGCAATGGGATATCGCAACTGTAACGCAGAAGTTGAAAACTTCAGCTAAGCAAATCTAAGTGATAGACTATTTTGGTCAGGAAAACGGCAAAGTCGTGAGATTAGTGAGTCTGAAAGGAAAGCACAGTATGAACGATGTAAATCGATCAGCTTCAGTTAGTGCGATAGGTAGTGGAGTGGATAATACAGTAAAGTGCACAGCCTTCGCAATGGAAAAATATGCGGGTATTTGCGATAGGCTAATGAGAGGCACGTGATGGAAAGGACGTGTGTAACTGAAGGAACGAGCAAGAAGACGAGAAGCCATGTTGTTTTGAAGCAGTGATATTTTGTCCGCCGGCTGGTGTAGGTGCTTTAGAGAAGATTATTAGTAGTAGGAATAGTGAGAAGAATGCACTCATTGTAACTCGTCTCATGTTAGTCAAATATGAAAGTGGCAGGATGAACCCGAACTAGAAATGATTAGGAGTCGATCGTCTTGAGAAAACAAGTATGTGTGTTGAACGGAAGATGTGGTGAAGTGTAATCGTGATGTGGTGAAGTTATGTGACTGTCTCAAGTTTCAACTTGCAACCAATCAAGCACCGGAGTCCGTTGTTTATTGTAAAGTTGTGTTACGGTCTGGTAATGGTTCACACTAAACGAACTTTCAATGTCAATTGTACCGGGAGTAGTTTTTCTTCTTTAGTTCTTTAGTGAGAACTGTTGCAAATCATAACTCGAAAAATTTCACTGAATAAGGTATGGCGGCCGGTTAGTCTTCTAATTAACCCTAGTAAATGTTCAACCTGCTAGTAGATGTGTTTATTTCATAACCAGATGCCATAGAAACTGATTGCAACTCAATTATTGTGCTGAACAGTGGTAATAGTACAAGGTTGCGGTCTACTCAAACATTTATTATTTAATAATCCAAGCAAGCACCATCTCTTTTAACCGCGACACCACTTAAGATGCACGACGAATTCTCAATTATTGCCGAAGCTATAGGATTCGATCAGCCAATCAAATGAAAGAATACTGGGAATTTCAGACTGCTTGAGCGAGAGTGTATGAGTCACCCAACGAACTAATTGTTCGAAAACGATACTATTTATTTAACAATTTTGTTTACGTGTTGGAGCGTATCCGTGATCTGCCAAACGAAGTCACTCCTTGACTGGCGGATACTGGAGGACCGAAGATGAACCTGGAGGGGCAATACTGAAAGAGGATCGAGAGGAGGCAAAATGCGGGGTCTTCGTGTCCGAATCCACGGAGGTAACTGTTTTGACTCGAGCTACGATCTTGCAATAAGCATCCACTATTCTAAGTTTTGAATTAGCAAAAGACTTAGGATTTTCAGCCAGAATTGACTGGAATCAAGCATTTCTCAGGCGATGCAGCATCCGAGAACAGATCTTATTGTTAGATGCTGGTTACTACAGCAACTGAAACGGTATATTAAAAAAGATGGCATCAGATTTTAAAGTGTTTGCACGTATACTGTTGTCTCATGCAGCCAATTACCGCCATGGGTGGTTAAATCGGCATGATTGAGAATTTCTCCACTGAACCAATACTCAGCGTAGTCCTGTGAATGTATTCCAAACTTTAAACTGAGTTAAAGTAGTAACCCAAATGGAACATTACGTTATGTATTTTTTTTTTCAGATAAACATTATGTAATTTTTGTTTTTCCCAAATCACTCCAGGCAAATGCCGGGATTCTTCCTTCAAAAGGCCATGGCCGAATTCCTTCCCATTCCTTGCCCCCCATCCTTTCCCTTCTCTAAAGACCTCACTGTTAAAGAGACGTTAATCAGATTAAAAAAAAGTAATTTTTGTTGAGTCATGGTAATTTTTATCGACCAGATTGTCACATGTTTTGCACTTTACGTTATTGATTAATAATAAAATTACTATTAATGAAAGACAGATGTCTACTTTGGACTACTGTTTGTGTCTATCATGTGTGATTTACCTGTGCTTATAAAATCAATTCAAACATCTCTTTCATCCATATACAATGGAGATAATTAATGAGATTCAAATTAATAAAAAATTAATAAATATGAATTACTTTTAACTACGGTGGTTCCCGTACCCATTTCAATACATACCTTAAAAAATGTACTGATCACTTTACATTATCGATGCATGAATACGTAAGAGCAGGGAAGAGTAGTAGAGAGACTCACCCTTGACGATGAAGGGCAGCGCATCACGGGCGTTCTTTAGTGCGCAGGCATTCAGCTTGGGGTCGGAGCCGCTGCAGGCCTTCACGTACGAGGCTGAAACAACGCATCACACAATGCACATTACACTGCCTTGCAAACTACATAAGAAGGACAAAAGTTGTAATTATTTTTTATTTTTTTCACAGATGAACTCTGTTCTACTATTGACTAAAGGGAGTAGAGTACGAAGTTGATGTTATAACCAGATTTTCATGAATAGTTATGCCCAACGTGACACCAGATGAGTACCAAAATTAGTATATCATCACAAGTTGCAAGCATTCTGCTCGGCTACAAGAAAATACAAGTAAATTAATGTCACTCACTACTACCATGCTCTATTGACGATGATTCACGTGGTGCTGCCTGTCTGTCAACACTGACTCCTCGACGCAGACGTTGCTGGACTCGGTCATTAAGCAGACGTTATCTGCACTGCGTTGTCCGTGGCAGGAGATGATGCGATAACTTACATGTTCACGGCACATTCATGACACTTTGGATCGAGGAATGTTAAATTCATGAACAATATCCGAAATGGAATGACGCATAGACCCTACGTCTAGCGCCAAATACCACTCCGCATTCAAAGTCTGTTAATAATTCATTACCTGCGGTTATAATCTCGCCAGAAAACCTTTCACACTTCTCACAAGAGTACAAATGCAAGCCGCGAATCTGCAGTCCCTTCCGTGTTGCTACCGCCATCTGGATTTATGCATCTTTCTTACTTTTAGTACTTCAGTATAAATCATAATACAATCGAACATGAATCCAGTAAACTCGTTTTAACGTTTATTGCAAGTCTTTCAGTGTGAACGTGTTTATTATTTTACTGGCTTTATTGTATTTTGTTTCATTTCTGGACTTGCAGTTTAATAAAGCCTTCAGAGGTTTGGAAAAAGTGCTGAGGAACAATGAAGTGGAAGGAATTAAGCCAGGGCCTTTTTGAAGGAACCATCTCTTCATTCGTATGGAGTGATTCGGGAAACCATCGAAAACGCAAATCTAGATGGACCGACACTGATTTGAACCTGCGTCCTTACCGCCATTACTGCTAAGAAATTATGACTACAGATTTTCCGCAGGACAGACCTTTCCTTAAAAACTATTTTGTTGGTTTAACGAGATAAATACGTAATTGTATGGAATAATATTTTCACCTATGATTTACTTTTACCAGTGCTCAATTCATTTGTTTTAATTTATGGTATCTTACGTGCTAATAATGTCCTTGATACATTCTAGTTTAAAACTACAAATACTCTCTACCAATCAAATCTCCGTGTGTTCTAAACAGATGATTAACAAAAGAGTTATTTTAGTTTAAAATATTGATCTAGGATATAGAAAAAACTTTCTAAAACTCTATGTGAGCAGCACAGCACTTTATGGTATGCATAACTTTACCCACGACAAGGAAACGTAGGTTAAGGCAGCTAAGACACGGGCGTAAAGCGCAGCCAATAGAAACCCTGTAACCAGGTTGTTACGACCACACGGAATTATATTATGCCATACATTGACGAATCCGTACTTCATCTTGTATTAACCTAATGTTACTCACAAACTAACACCGTTAAGCTTCACAGGATGGTGAAGTTTAATATTCTCAGATTTTGACGACATAGCAGACAAACATAAAAGAATCATTTCTGTCAATGTTTAAAAATAACACCTCGAAAAAGTGTGAAATTGGTTTTATATCTAAGACTTAGATAAATACCAAATTATTTCCAGCATTCTGTAGATTCTAAAGAATCAGTGGTCAATAACAATTGCAGATTTATAGAACGCCGTGACAAGTAAAGACATATCTTAAATAAATTTCAGTTTGTTTTCTGAAAGAAAGAATCTAAAGATAAGTCTGATTGCTAGATATGTTCACCAGTGAGGCCACTCGGTGGGAGGCCTCGCATTCGGGAGGACACGGGTTCAAATCGCCGTCCGGGCTTCAATATTTCGGTTTTCCATCGTTTCCAAAATAGCTCCAGGCGAGCACTGGCATGGTTCCTTCAAAGGTTTTTTTTTCCAATTTCGCCCCACCCCCACCCTGGTCTGTAATGACCTCGAAGTCGCGTAAAACCATAAAAATAAACCAAATGATACAGTCCTTATGCAGCTTGCATATTGATTGAAAGAATGTTCTGTATTGTTAATGGTTCCTTTGTAAATTTTTATTTAAATTGTGCTATTTACACGCGAAATTACAGAGTTTGTAGCAAGTAGTTAACACATATCGCCGTCTTTTAGTGGGGACACATGAGCACATAAGTTCCCAAACGTACATGTTTGGCAAAATTTATTCTTGTAAAAAAATACAGAATTACGGAAGACCTCACAGATTTTACCTAAATGCATTTCCTGATCGGAGGACAGTTATGTGTAAGAATGGAAATGATCAAGACAGAAGAGATGTGTTGTAACTTGTACAAGATTAGAGATTATTAATCAAAAGAAGTAACTTCTTAAAGCAAAACTGAAATGTGGTTACACATTGTACTATCACAGTAAGGAATGATCACACAACAAAAAACCGATAAAATATTTTTTCTGGTTAGTAGCACTATCACATCAAATAAGATATTAGTCGATCGAATCGTAGGTACATTTGACAACGGCGCAAAGAAAATGCAGATGGGGCAACGTCTGCGTAGTTAGTATCAAACAGGTTAGCGGAAGTTAAGGAACAGGTTTAAAGAGGGCCATCTGCAGGCTTCATTGGGATCCAGCTAACCGCAACTCTCTATGAACGGGTGAAAAATGCAAGACCTTAACGTTTTGACACGTTGGCACTAACTTTGAAGTCAATATTTGAAAAATATGCCCTATTACAGTCAATAATCCTTAAATTCAACCCTTTTAAAGCAAAAAAAAAAAAAATCTATTAAATCTGGGATAAATTGGCCTATGGTTTTAACGCATATGTTGTCATATAGAATAAAACACAAATAGATGAGCCATATATTTATTGAAAGTGAGAAATCATTTCCGAGATACAAAGTTTGAAATATTCACTACAATATTCGTAAAGACGATTCTTAAATTGAATGTTGGCTTGGGCCCTTTTAAGCCTTCGTTTTGGCTTAAATTTGCTTAAGATGTGCAATGAGGGTTGTCAGCCCTAAAAGGGACCAACAGTTTAACACGGAATCGGAACTATTGAAGCTTCCGGCGTACTTCACATTTCACAGAAAGCCGTGTCGGAAGTGAAAGTCGGTTTGAGGGCTTATGAAAACAAAAGAGGAGACCTGGGATCTTTCGCAGTCAGACGCCTTAATCTCTGAGTCACAAGGCTCTGCGGCTAACTAAATTAAACTATAGAAATAAAATTTCTCTTTTATAAATTACAACTGTTAATATTTTATTGCAGTTGACAGAAATTGGAATAAGACTTGCTGCTATAATGATCCAGTTTACCTTTACTTTAATTACAACAGTAAATTTGTTGTCAGATAACAAGTTGCTCCTAAAACGAGTAGATAATCAAATTTTTGAATTCATACTTTTTACAAGAAAAATCTCAAATAAGGTCCATGGTTTAGAGTTTTATATCAACCACTTTGTAAAACTACTATATTAGGAAATTTGCGATACACTGAAATTTTTTCACAGATAACATAGTAGTGTAATGAAAACGAGCGGCCTGGCTTCCATGCTTCAGATTCCACGTTTACAGGATTAGGTTAGGTGGATACAGCAGGACCAGATTGCGTAGTCGATAAGAAACCCCGCCATAAGGTCGTTACGAACACAAAAAAAAAAAAAAAAAAAATGTTGCAGTGAAAATATATAAATTATATAAAACGTGGGGTTACTGAATTCAGTTGCTCAAAATCACATATGCTGTATGTACTCGATATGGTGTTATTCTTTGTTTAATAGTATTGCATGAAGTTAAAACAATTAATGTTGGCATGATTACCAACTAATCCGTATAGCACATTCAACTAAATCACATAAAAAATATTATTTGAAATAAAAATTTTGAGTATAAAATATTTAGTATTGTAGCTCGGATTTATAATACCATGCTGCCGTTTACCTTTTATATGATGGCATTATCAGTCAAGTCATTATAATTCAGCTTTTTCACAAATAATAATGCCAAACATTATTGCACATCCTGAAATAATGCAAATACTTAAGTTTTGACTAACTTTTTTATGTACCAGACACAATGAAATGTTAAAAGCCACATTTAATTTATTAACAGTGTTTTTGTAGCTATGACTGCAACAGCATCATGCTGTTGTAGTCATAGCTAGAATAATATTATTATTCAATTAAATATGGCCTCCAACTGTGACTCACTTGTTGAAGCAACCTTACATGGAAGGTCATGGACGTTTTCCAGTTCTCATTAGTTATGATGATAGACAGCGCTGGATATTACAGCAAGAAGTGACAGCACACATAAGTTTGGATTGATAATTTATACAGAAAATATGTACCTATCAAAGAAAAACTTCTGTTTGGTATAAAGAGAATAGGCAAAAGGAAATTGAGCTCTACATTTGAAGCAATTAAGTTCTTAATGATTTCTCCGATAACAGCAATATCTAGGACACAACTTACAGCATAATTATTTGTTTGCCAAGAACTTTAATTTACAAATAATATTATTCCTAAATCGTATCTTTGGTGATGATAAGTTAATGTGTCAGACTTTGTCTCACAATTGTAATGTTGAAGACTCGGGAAGGTATGTCTTAATTGTTATAACTAGATAAACAGATTAGCCTATGTAGTTGAGTCATGTGAGTACTCACGCAGCTCCTTGGCGTGGACGCAGGTGGCGGCCCAGTACAGGCCCAGCAGGAGCAGTCCTGTGTGTGCGCGCGCCATGGCAGAGTGCTGCGGAGACCCGCCGCGCTCCTATATACGAGCCAGCCCGGCGACCTCCACACCCGGCCTCGGACGACTTAGTGCGAACCCTCGCCACAGGCACTGCCAAGCTGGCTTCTCTCAAAGTACGTCGCCGTTCAACCTTTGTTTGTAAGCATCTTTCCCATGGTGAAGTTACAAACTTATTCCCCTATCCCTGCCCATTGTACGTTTTGCTGTATATCTTGTAACAGGAAATATCGATTCAAATATTGTGATTCATCATCAATCTTATAGCGTTTTGTTGGGGTTTATAAATATCTCTTAATGCATTTCCCTCGCGTATGCGGCAGTGAAACATTTCGATGAACAACGTGACTGAGGCTAGCTGGTGCACAAATCTCTTTGAGTTCAAATTTTTATCTAGACATGAGAAAAATCGGAGAGAACTAATATAGTTGTTTTGTGTGAGTAGAACGTAAGAAATAATGCCAGTCATAAAGAATCTGCTAAACTGAACTTTCTATATGTACCTCGACACCTGAAACCATTTTTAAACAGATAAATACAGGTACCCTTACACATATGAATGTCTTTATACAGTATTCAAATACACCAAAGCAAACTGCCCGTGTAAATAACATGTGCTTTTAAATTAGTTTCATTTATATTTATCAGTTAAGGTTTTATCCGCGGGTCCACTCACGTTATTATAATTTGTACAAATAATCGATACTATCGCTACTCAATTCATTTTTTTCTGTTCCTTAGTTTCTCCGCATATGTTCTTCTTCATATCCTGGAGAATCTTCAGCGGTTTAACCGTTTTTATGTTCCACATCAGTACTGTATTCGCAATTATTTGTTGTTCTCATTTAAAAGATATTTTAATCATTTGAAACTTTTATTCAAAATGAATGTAAGCAACACTCCACTGCAATTAATTTTTATGCTAAATCCGGCAGGTCTTGATATTCGTATGCAGCATGGTTGCACAAATTCCTTTTAATTAATTTTGGTAACCATCACTTAAACAGGATGAAAAATCAGTACTAACTGTTCTAAGCCTTTTTTTTTTACTGATAGCTACAGCGAATATATATATATATATATATATATATATATATATATAAATATTAATTTCACACGAAGACTGTTACATACTCATTGAACATCAATTAAATCGTTAAGTACTGTACAATCTGAGAATTTCAATTACCTTATAGATAAAAGATTTCATCCTAATTTCATAAATCTATTTTTCTTTATGATCGAAATAAATTTTACTAAACTTCGATCAAATCGCTTTTCCTACGCTACACTTTCAATGCTTTTTGTTGTTAATATATGTTTCCCTTCCTGTATTAAAAAAAAAGGATAATCAAAATTACGTAAATTCATGAAATGAGCCTAGAAGATCCTTTAATGATAAGTAGTTAGTTTATGCACTAAACAATTTGGTTTATTATTTAGAATTTAGAATAGTGACTGAATTCGTGCTAAGAAAAGCAACCACAATTTTCCATTTCTCAACTGTATTTTACCTTCCTATTCTCGAAATACGACCGTATCATTACAACAGGATTGCTTGAAAAAAATTAGTAGAAACTATAAGAATGGCGAAGAGTCCATTAAAATGTGTGGTAACATCAACGATCAAATTATTCCTTCATAATCTTTAAATACTCCCCATTCAGTTTCTGAGGAATAATTTTAATCTTGGTAGTGAACTTGTTTTCTCGTGAAATACATTCATCTAGAGATGTTAAATTACGTAATGCTGTTAAAATGTTGAAAAAGTTCAATAAACTTTGTTTTGCCTTGGAATTTCTTGTGGTCCTAATGATACCTACAAATAACAGCTGAGCCGACTGACAGATTTTCGATTTTCCGTGCAATGCGCCTGTTGGCAAGGTTGCCTAATCTAACCCTGTAATCGTACCGAGCACAGTGGAATCGTAACCACGGAACCGTTCTGACGTACTTCACATTACACAGCAAACTGTGCCAGAGCTGAATGTTAGGTTAAGGGCCTTTGGGTATCCCAGCCGAAGCCGGGATTCCAGCCGGGAACCTTTCAATCTCCATTCAGACTCCCTATCGCTGAGTCAATAGACCGTTAGTTTAGTAGGTACATAACAGTGTTGAAACTGTTCATGATTAATAGCTTTTATGCCACGTTGTTTATTTCATTACCTGAGCTTACGGATGGTATCCTACAGCCTTCGTCAGAGATTCAGTATCTCTGACGAAGGCTGTAGGATACCATCCGAAAGTTCAGGCAATGAAATAAACAACGTGGCATAACCCGAAAGTCTATTAATCATGTACAAAGACGGCCGCGGAAGTTTTAGGATTCAGTGTTGAAACTGTCTCCAAAAAGTTTGCTAAAACGTGATTTTATCTATGTACACTATGAAGAAATGAGCATAGTTGACCACAAAGGATCGAAAGGTCTCCGAATTATATCACCGTACCCACTCTTCACCTCTGGAACAGCTTGCTGTGAAATGTGAAGTACGCCAGAATTCTTCCGTGGTTCGGATTCCGCGTTAAACCGTACATCTTATATATCCTGTCAAACCCAGGTGTTAGACTTTAATACTGTTTCGTGGATCCTCATTTCTGTTTGAGTGAAACAACGGCCACAGGCGTTGAATGCCGCCTTGATCTTGATACATTGATTCACAGCTTGAAGCCAGTGCCGAATGATTTTCACACCTCGATTAGTAAATTCAAGATTCTGTGGGAGGAACTGGATGTCGAATGACCGAACATGCAGCGCTGCGCTGGATAATACGTAGATGACATTCCGGAGAACAATCCGAAATAGACTGCGGCCACCGACGCAACAATACATCATTATGATAATTGCTGCTGAGTACGAGAATTTGTGTTCGTCTGTCATCAGTAACTCCCTAGCCGGCAAGGATTAATAAACCACCAAGTGTTATGGCTGCAAATTTAACAAAGTTTATAATTTATTCAAAATATCTTTGATATTTCATCATCTAAAAAAAAAGCCAGATGATACTAACTTTTTATGAAAATGTCATCGTCCATGCATGAACGAAATGGGTTCGAACCACCTCGGTGGTGAAAGATATTTTCATCAGGACTTGACCTGCAGGGTGGAGAAGGTAATGGCGCATTATTGGTAACCACCAGATTGTGCACCAAAGTAGTGAGCTAAATACCAAACCAGTGCTTATGAAGCTGGAGAATACGAATCTGTTGATGGTGAATCGTACGTCGGTTGGGGAGGCAAAACTCAACGATGCCCATAGCGTCTTTCTGAAAAGTAGACCTGTATAGGTCGGCTCCGAGCTTCACCCACTGCGCTCTTTCATCTCCCATCCAGAACACAAATAACATTACTTTGAACACGCTAACTCAGTCATCCAAGGTTACAAAATATTTATGAACACTTTCTCGGTGAGAAAGGCAATGAGAAATCACTCCTATTACTTCTCCCCTGTACGTTATTATTGCCTGCTTAGTATACTCTTACGCCCGGATACACACTCTGACTTTGACGGAAGACATGCTCCTTTCTATTTGTTTTCCTTCAACACAAACCTAGCACTAAATGCCAGAGTCAGTTCAGGATTTTTTTTTTATGGCCATCGGCAGCTAAGGCCTCAATGTGATTATTATAGCTTCCAGTGAATCAGTCGTCATCCAGTGTTTATACATTGTATCTTCTAAGTATGGGCATCACAGGACGGACAGGACATTCACACAGACACACAACACTTAACATCCATGCCCGCGGCTGGATTCGAACCCTAGCCCTTACGCTGCCGAGGCCGGCCCAATTAAGTAGTTGCTTTACACAATGGTAGCAGACGTACGTCACTAAACCTATTGAATTTCCTGATTCAGAGACTTTTATTTAATTATTTTATTAAAACGTGCAATAAGCACATCTTGAAGCTCCTCCACGTTTTTGTGTTTGAACTGGATAGCCAGTTCCTGCTTCATCATCATCATATTCTCTTAATTAACGAACATCCTTCACCCAGCCATACGGAACTTTACAACTCATGTCTCATAGTCAGGGACTGTTCAGCTAGCATTCAGTTGTTCTGTAATCATAATTTTGAATGGACGTAGATTTGAATTGTACTCAATAAATTAAGTCACACATTTCTGCCGTACAAAATGTTTAAATAAATATAATATACGCAGCATCATTCATTTATTTCAATTATAACATCATTTTGTAATAAATTAAGTCACACATTTCTGCCGTACAAAATGTTTAAATAAATATAATATACGCAGCATCATTCATTTATTTCAATTATAACATCATTTTGTTTGCCCATATTATTTCAGGCGATGCTTAAAAATGACATTACACCAAAATCGACTATCAGTAAATGTTGGGAAAATTTGATTACTTTTTTCCTTAAAAAAAAAAAATGCTTTTCTTGTAGACTGATACTCCTTTATATTTCGAGCTATTTTATTTATTTAAAAACTATCTCTTTAGCTATTAAGCATTTCTCAGGTCTGTTATAACATACTTGTTGAACATTAAGCAACAGTGTTTATTTCCCTGTACTTATATTAGCAATACAATTTGTGATACTAAAATCAATACGACATTCCTTTCATTCTATTTCCCTTTAAATGTCGCAGTATTATAATACAAATATACTTTCCAACAATCTTACTTTCAATTAAATCAAACTGATAGAAGCCCAGGTGTAAGGTTACCAGAGCGTTTTTAGTGTTTCGTATTGTTTTTGGATTAAGTGTTCTCTGTTCCTGGCGCTTCCTCTATGATGTCAAATTAATATGGTCAGTGAATTGGAAAGACGTCGGCCAAAGTATTTTGAATATACCTACCGACGCATTCGTCTGGAGCGGTTTCTAGGAAGCATGGAAAACCTCAATCTTGTTGGTCGAGCCGGTATCGAACGCGCATCCTCACGGACTTTACTGTTATCTCACCAGTCCAGGCTATGCTGTTTTCCTCTGCCACGTTTGTTTCACTATTCTCAAGACTCGACAAAAGGACGTATCCAACGAAAAAAAGTGGAACAGCAAATCATTCCCCAACACGGAACGTGTTCCGCAACACGTAGATGGTGCGCAAAATGTTACCTGCAACGTTACGAGACAGTAGGCAATGTTTCAGCGTCACCCATACTCAGTGTTGTACTTCACATGTGTCCGCTAGTAAATCCAGTCCATAACACTATGAAACGGGGGGTGGTATTCGGAAGGATTTCACTTTGATCCCGGATTGGCAATCCCGATTTAATTTTCCATACTTTCTCCAAACCGCTGTAGGCGAACTTTTTTTTTTTTTTTTTTATTTACCCTTCATTTATACAGCCTAATATCTTAGTGACTAAATTAGGCCCTACATGTTAATTTTTACATTGTTGATTACATAGTGTTTTGTACAAAATATTTACATGCAAGGAATTTGGCATACAGTTCCGTTACACTTTGACTTACTGTCTAATTAATTCTATAATACTACATTTGGTCTTGCTTACAGTAATAACAGTTACAGCTGCTATTGCAAATTTTTAATGTTATATTGAATCACAAATATCGCTTATTGTTGTTATAGTGCTAGTGGTTTTTATTGACATATTCCAGTTATTCTTAGAGTATCCCATTATTCAGTTAGTTGCAGTTAACCCAGTTTGTACATATCTTTCTGTAATCTATCATTTAGTTATACCGGATTACTGGGTAATAACAATTGCTTTTAAGTATTATTCACTTAATTATATGTTCTCAACCACTACAGTCCTGAGCCAGTTCAAATTTGCAGCATCCTGGCTTACCATTAATATGGAAATTAACTCCCAAATATTGTTATGATTCATCGTGTATTTGTGCAAAAGTCAATGATCATTCCCTCTACATTACAAACAAGATTGTTTTGGCCGTGGTAGAATCGCTTTGTTTGCTGTAAGTGGTATGCTGACGTTTGCTCATTCTGCCACGCCATCGTTCTGACTCAGGCCTGCAGTAGGCTTGGTTCTGTTTTAACAATGGTACGATTACTTAATTTAATAGTTATACATTTGATTTTTTTTTCTTTTTCAATAATCACCTCTGGTATTATAATCTACTTTTCCCCTATAAGGCCTTATCCGTTTCTATGTTACAATTTATTTTTTTATGTACTACGTCTATTCTAATCTACCTTGAAACCTATACTACTCTATCAACACTAATCTACCCACCACTATCATCCCGGGATAGTCTGCCAGCCATGCCCCTCTGGATTTCCAGTGGGACTGGATCGACCGACACATCGGGACAAAACTTCCGGCTCCCGGAAGTTTCTGAAGAATACTGTTTACTCTTGTTCGTGAATAATTTTCTATGCCTGTATGTTTGGCCGTGCGACTTCCCTAGGCCGGTCCCCATGCCCGACTGCCGCTCGGTCCAGATATCGTTTTTTGTGTAGTTGAGATACTTTGTTCGCCAGATTGTCGAGAATAATCCATGATCGCTGATCTAGAATTATGTCTCGCGTTGATCTACTCCGTATTATGTTGATATCCGGCGTCCTTACTTCTTCTGCTATCGGACAGGACCATACTACATGTTCGGGGGTTCCTTCTGCCCCACACTCACATAAGCTCGTTTCTTTCAGCCCTCTTTGACACAGTAGGCTGTTATATGGGCCGTGCCCCGTGAGATAATGTATAAGGCCTGGTGTGGGATGAAAGTATTCAAGTTGCAGCCGTTCTTGTATGTTCGGAAACACACTGTATAATCTTCTGCCTGTGGCACTATTGTCCCACCGCTCCTGCCATTCAGCGAGAAGTGCGGCGCTGACTTCTGCCGCATTTTGTGCAACTGTTCCCACAATCTCTTGCACCCTGGTCTGATTTCCTTTTCGTAACCAGTATATGGCCCCTCTTCTTCTGATTTCGAGGTCCAACGGCCATACACCTATGACAATTGGTAGACGAACTCTCAGTCGGGTTGCTTTAATGTCATAGTAGAATTCCTTCCTGTTCCTTCCCAACAATCCTCTCCTGCCTCTAATTACCTCAGCCGTAAATGATTACTGCAAAATCCTCAGATCTTACCAGTTTTTGAAGTTTCTTAAAAACGTTGGTAATCTTTATTTGGTAATTTTTTGTTCTGTTACAATAATCAGTATTCTTTAGATACATAAAATTGTTTTCAGACACTTTGAGTATTCTCGTTTTCATCATCCACCACTGAGGCACTGTGGCGCCAATCTCTTGGTAAACAATTGGAAGTCAAATAGTTCCAAAAAACTGCCAATGCGCTTACATTAAAAATTTGTGCCGTATGCGATGCATCAACATTCTCGAACTACTTACTTTACTTTCAGTGACCGGAAACGAAGTAAATTCTACAACTACTGGATGCACCCCTAACCGTGGCCATCTCCGTCTTTCGTGAATATCAGTCTCAAGTGCTCTCTCTCACAAGATTACCATGCTATGATGTTAACTATGAGACCCATATGATAGGGCGCGAGATCATAGAAAATCTGAGATATTCAAAGAATTTCTTTGGTAAAAATAATCTTCCAAGTGATTTTTTAAGCGGTATGTGACAATTCGCACATATCTATATAGATGGGTTCAAGACTGGCAACATGGTTTGGAACGCCTTATTTGATAGCACTAACGAAGTGGCAAGGTTGTTTAAGCTACGAGCAGAAACGCTCTCTTTTACAGCTGAGCTGGGAGCGATCCTTAAATCACTGGAATAAGTTCTTGATAAGTGCATGTCGACTACTGTAGCTCTCACAGATCGTAAATCGGCACTCCAAAAGTTGGGCGATTGTTTTAAAGACAGAGGGAGGACACCACTTCTGCACAACATATTGGAGTTTATAACCACCATAATTTAACATGGAATGAACATCTCCTTTATTTGAATAAACGCACATGTTGGGCTTCCTGGCAACGGAAGAGTGGATTCTCTAGGAAAATTAGCTGCCCATAAAGGCAACCCAGTGGATCTTTCAATACGAAGTGACATAATTCCAATCATCCGCTAAAAAACAATTGAGGCCTGTAACGATATGTGACAATCCACTAACCAACACAAGGAAAGACATTATAGGCTGATACATGCGCAAATACCAACAACACAGTGATATATTTAAAAAAAAAAAAAGGCACAAAAAGCTGTATCCATAATATTGAGGTTCAGAAGCCACTCGCACAAAATACATTTAGCAAACTACCCGCTGTGTCAATGCGCCGGGGAATCGGAAGCTAATACGAACCACCTCTTTTTCGGATATAAGAAATTCGTATATGAATCAGACACTCTCTGGAAAGATTTAAAACAATGGGATGTAAGGTACTAAGTCAATGTAAGCCACCTCCTTACCCTGGGATACGTCTCAATATATCAGAAGATGGTGCCCTTCGTTAAAAGGAACAACATAGAAATATAACTGGGCGGAGTCAATGCTACAGTTATCATATCAATTACAGAACACTAGATCGTTACCATTTTATCGCTAAAATTGTAATTGAAATGATTTATTGAACTACTGGAATATACTAATCTTACTGTTAAATCTCTGACTTAATTCTTTTTTAACGTCTTTTGAACTTAAAATGTTCTGATTACTACGAAGTAAACTTGTAATATGAATAGTTACTTATGCATATATGTATTTGGTAAGCTTTTATGTAAATGTGTGTATGTATTTACACGTATAAGGAAGTAACACTAAGTGTTATTTAACCTGGTTGTATGGCCAACAGGCCAAGTGTCAATAAATAAATAATAATAAAAATATATCATTCATCACTATCCAGGCATCTAAGAAGTAGCAAAGATAGTAGCAAAGATGGCTCAGTCTAACAGCACTTGTGCTTATTAGTGTATTAGTAAATATTTTTCCAAAGCATACAAGCCAATTTGTTTTTATGAGTGCTATGCGTACGTTTAATGTCATTGTCAAATTTATCACCATATGATTTTCGAATGTATCCACTAAATTCAAAATATTTATACAGTAATCAAAAATGAAAATCTTTTAAAATCGCAGATATTCATTTCTAGCCATATACAAGATTGACTTATGTATCCATAACACACTTATTAGTGCAAGTACTGTTAGACCAAAGTATCTTTGTTACAAAAAAGAACAATCTTGATTCTTGATAATCCATAGATGCCTGTGGTGGATGATAGAAACAAGAAATGATGCATAAAAGAATAAATCGCTGTAAAAACTTAACAAAGTGTCTAAACTAATTTACTTGGAACTAGTCCTTAGCAATCTGCAGAAAATTTTAAGATAGAACAGCTGTTCTTGGTAGTCAGCATGAGTCATGAGGGTGTTGACATTGTAATCGATTTCCTGAACAGAAAAGCAGGTTCTGAAACTGCATATTTCTCGAATCAAGTTTACCTCTAGACAAGCACAATCTTGGAATTACGTAACGATCAGCACTGTATGATTGGGGAAACATCTGAATGACGTCTGACTATACACTCAGACAACCACAACCTTGGTATCGTTCTGAGATTCTGCGAAAAATCAAATTTCCTGTATGTTTCATTTTATACTTATAACACACAAACTGCATTACTAAATTAAAGGTAATAGCAAAATCGATTGAGGAGACGGGAAAAGATATGGTGAAAGTTTGGATCCATCCAGATATGGTAGAGAATTGAAAAGTGTATCAAACTTAAATTGATAAATTCAAGAGGTTCTAGAAACAACGTACAAAGGAAAAGACCACACGGCCTAAAGAAAGAAGGAGGAACCTCAGAGAAGGAATGAGGAAATTCTCGAAGGCGAATCCAGTCTACTAGTTGTTTCCCACGATCCAATGTCAAAAGAATAATAAAGA
Source organism: Vandiemenella viatica (assembly GCA_031002005.1). NCBI lineage: Eukaryota > Metazoa > Arthropoda > Insecta > Orthoptera > Morabidae > Vandiemenella > Vandiemenella viatica. The sequence continues at coordinate 216,852,793 of JARYHS010008074.1, read as the reverse complement.
ATAATTTTTACGAAGTTTTGGGGTAGATGAGCATAAATGAGGTCTAAAAAAATCATGACCACTAAGTTAACTGTAAAATTACACTTACTTTTTGCGGGTTTAGCACCGCTTTATTGATGTTGTTACTGCCGACGTATCAGCAGTAAACCTGGGGCGTTCTCAGAGCTATTTCTGGGTGGTTTATTCCCAGCTGACGGCTGGTTATACGATCCCGTCGTTCGCCCATAGGCTAGGCGTATTAGTTAGGTGCCGAAAAGTTTATAGTAAAAACATTATAGAAGCAGCACTAAACCCGCAAAAAGTTGAATTTTACAAACTTGACGCCTGCTGAACGCATAAAATTTTATATTACTGAGTTAGCTGCATTCAGTAATGTTGTATGTCAAGATGAAATATCTGTAACAAACAACTTTCGTATGTAATTTCTTATTTCCTTCAACAGAAATATTTGAATACAATATAAATATATAAATCAGAAAAATAAGGAGAAATTGCTTTCTTGTTGTTTGAATCATTATCATGCATATTAATGATCTTACCCAGCTTACAATTACCTTCCAAAATATGTAGTTCAACTACGTTATCTTTCCGACATATTATACCTCTGTTGTCCAGTGTCAACTCCTCTCCGTAATGAATCAAAACAAATTTTAGTCAAATTTTTACCAAGTTCCCTACAAAGGAGAGGGTATAAATAAATATAAAAAGGAAAGTGAATTTACATGGAAAACTCTAAAGTTAAACCATTACTTAAGAAAGTCAGCCATATTACTTTTTTCTTATTCGAATTATAATAAAAAAATTAAAAAATGGACCGATAAACATCGTCTCTAAGGTGGTGCACAGTAAAATTTTCTCCTAGATTCCAAACCAAAAGTTAGCTCGATTGCTACTGATTTTAAAAAAATATGACAACCCCGTACCCAGAGTCATGTTGATCTGTAGTGACTCACTACAACGTGAAATTTCTCCTATTTTCCACACATTTTTTCCGACGAAAAAACAGAATTAAAAAAATAAAGCTTTCTATGAGTTTTCGTATAACGTAATTTTTTGTTACCTGCAGAGGTATGAAATACGGGGATTCAGATACGCTATATTGTAAGCTATGTATGCTTTTCGCTCTTCAGTCATTTATGTGATATCTGTAATGTGTTACAGGTACTCTCCACCCAGGCCCTTCTTTGTTAAACGGTTTGGTTAGTTCTGATAAGTGTTGCATGGAGGTAAGTACTACACTACCTTGAAAAAAAAAATGAAACGCCTACATTGGGAGGATGAAACCAAATGAAACTTCACGGGTTATGGGGATCTGTGATGTTATTTTATTAATTGAAAAATCGATTCAAATTTATAAAGAATTTGTCAAAATGAGCTCACTTGTCGGTATGACATTGTACACCCACTGGCTGGATGCATGCTCTGATTTGGTTGGGAAGGTGACGTAAAGTCGTTGTATCATTTCCTGATGTAAGCTGGCGCATAACTCTTGAAGCTGGGCCTTTATTTCCTAAATACAGATACTGGGACAGTGTTGACGTCCAAGATAGTGTTATACGAGCATTGTTTTGTCGAAAAATGGCACCATGATAGTGTCGCATGAGAGATAACAGATGAGGATGCAGCATGTCTACGATGTACCGCTGTGCTGTAAGAGTTCCCTAAATCACTACCAGCCAAGGCTTGAAGTCATATCGTGTAGCTTGCCACACCACGACGCCAGGGACAACACCACTGAGCCTCTCCAAAACATGGGAGGATGGGACCTCTCTCCTGGTCACCGCATACTTGCCGACGATGGTCATCCGAAATAGTGCAGAACTGCGATTCGTCGCTGAACACGATGTGACGCTATTTATCAACAGTCCAGTGAATGGTCGTCCATACACGGCACGTACTTTGTGGACTGTGTTGTGTGGACGTACTCCCGTGACCAGCAAGAACCTCAGGTCTGTCTCCGATAGAACATGTGCGTGACTAGCTTGGACGTTATCTCTTTTCCAGTGCCAGTATCCAGGATATGTAGCACCGGTTACAACACTTGTTGACCAGCTTGCCTCAGAACGTGATACAATTGCTGTATGTAATCTTTCCCTAGGTATGCTTCCAGACTAGACAGGTTCCACTGTCATACTGATAAGTTACTCATACGAGTACTGCCAACTTCATCCTTAATTTCACTCGATTTTTCAATCACTAAAATAACATCACATATTCTCTCAATCCTTGAAGTAACATTTGGTTTCCTCTTCTCCTTCTGTGTGCTTCAATTTAATGTAAAACAAATTACCTGTAACCTATCAATAAATTAGGTCCGGCGTTCTATCACGAATGGGTCATGATTATCAGCGTTCACACCCTAAGTCATATTTTTAACTGCCCTGTCAATAAATTGGTCGCCTAATAGCCAAAGTGAATATAGCGCAGTAACTGGGCATGATACCCAGCACTATGTAGCTGGATGGACCCCAGTTGGTGGAAGAAATTTTCAGCGTTTTGCTCCTGTCCAGAACGACGAATGACGTGGTGGTGCAAAACTCGGTGGAAATCTTGGGTTATACTTAAAATCTCTCCACAATGCGTTTGGAGTGAGTGCATACGATTTCACTAACGGAGGTCTGTGCGCCAAATGGGAACGTCAAACTCGGAGAATCGCTGGAGATGTATGTGGCATATATATGAGGCATCAGTGGACTGCTATGGAGTGTCATCATCTCTTTTGTTTTTAATTTCCCATGAGCAATGCGCACAAAGCACAGAACACACACCCACCACTGTCATCTAGACAGATAACACTATATACGGAATTCAAATTTTCCTGTGGAAATTGTAATGGCGGTGTAACAGTCCATTTGGCATCCAAAGAAGTATGGCGTAGTAAAAAAACTTTGGCATTTCAGTAACTAATATGATTTTAATAAGCCATTCCCATACAAGCATTCACCTCTATCTTTAAGAATTGTTATTTGGAAATATCACAAAATAAGACTATTTTGTATGCGTTCTGACCCCAAACAGACTTGAATAAAATGTAATTTTATGGGAATTTTATCAACGGAAGGAATAGTAAAGTGCTTTTGAATATTCAAATAGCGCAAAATAAATTCTGAAAAACTTTTTTCTGCATTGTGGTGCCAAGTGTTAGCCTATTAACGGTATTAACATTGCGAAGACGGCAAGCAATGAGTTTATAATTAGACCGATATCACAGAATGAAACATGCCGTATGGTAATTACACAGTAACAATTTGTGTAGATAATAAAGAAGGTTAGTTAATTAGTATGCATTGAATGAATAATAAATGTTAGATGTCAAATAATAAAACAATTCGAACTAAACGTGGATATTATTAAACTATTCGAAATATGCATCAAAATCTTTTTTGTATAAAATGGCCACTTAGTTTGTATTACACCCTTCCATCACCTCATCACTAGTGCAATAGTTTAAGGGGGAGTTGGGTTTGGGAGAGACTGTAATTGCCTCTTCTAATCAAATGTCAGCCACACTTTCAGGTGGTGCATCCTGTTTGCATGGATGAGGCTATTACGACTGAAAGGTCTAACCTACCACTTGCCAACGACGTCCTAACGGAGGTGACTGGAAACGGCCCTTTAAGGAGGATGAAGCAGAAATGATCAACGACATGTGGATGCAGAAGGCAACGGGAAGCCATTGCATTAAAACCCCTAAGCATGTCCCGAGGCCATGTAAACAACATTTATTATGGCAGCTACTTCCTGAATAAAATATTCCTGAGGTAAAATAGTCCCCCAATCGGATCTGCAGGTGGGGACTGCCCAGAAAGGAGTCATCAGAATATATAGAAACATTCTACGAGTAGGAACGTGGAATGTTAGAAGTCTGAATAATACAGATAGATTAGAAAACTTAGTAAGAGAGATGAAATGATTTAAGTTAGACTTCTTTGGGTTTAGTGAGATCAAGTTGAAGGATGCACAGGATTTCTGGTCTGCGAACACAGAATAACATAAACAAAAGCTGTCAATGGAGTTACAGGTATACGATTTCTAATGAATAAGAGAGTAGTGGAACGGGCGAATTATTATGAACAATTAAGTGATAATATTATTTTGATGGGGTTAGAAACTAAGCTTCCCCCCCCCCCCAAACTACCTTAGCACAAGTATATATGACAACGGCACACGAAGATGATGAAGAAATTGAGAAAATATACACTGAAATTGAAGAATTAATGCAATATGTGAAGGTGAAGGCAAATCTACTGGAATGCTGAAGTGGGAGAAAGAAAAAATGGAATACTTTGGAAATTTTTTGTCTAAGTGAAAGAAATGAGCGAGGAATCAGGTTGTTAGAAATTTTTCAAAGATATATACTCGCTGTAGGGAACACACTGTTTAAGAATCATGCAAGAAGTATATACACCTGGAAACGTCCCGGTTATAAAAGTGAATAGCAGCTAGATTATATCATGGCCAAACAGAGATTCAGGAATCAATTTCGATGATATAAAGCTTACCCAAGAGCATTCATAGACTCTGACCATAATCTGATGGATATGAAATGCAGACTGAAATTCAAGAGAATAAAAAAGCAATACAAGCAGAACAGACTGGAAGCAAATAAACTGAAATAATCTAACATAAGAGAAAAATTTGCAAAAATCGTATAAGTTGGTCTAAGAAGTAAATCTGAAAGTTTCTTAACTTAAGACGAATGGAATGCATTGAATAGAGAAACAATGAAAGCTTGTAGAGAAACATTAGGGCTTTACGGAACAAGCTGCCCGAAAACCTATTATCGCAGTTGAAATTTTGAGCTCATGGATCAGAAGGCACATAAATGCTCAGCATTAAGCAGGAAGAGAGCAATACAGACAATTTATAACCAGATTTATAGGAAAGGCAAAAAAGGAAAAGTTTGAAGAAATAGAAAAGTAAATGGTCACAGGCAAAGTAGGTGTGGCATATAGGAAGATCAAATAAAATTTTGGAGAAATGAACAAAAGAAGTATAAACATTATAGCTGTCGGAGAGAAACCTCTTTTAAGCTCGGAAGACTGAGCTACTGCATGGAAGGAATACGTACATTGAGAAACTGTATGATGGAGATGACTTGAACAATAGCAGGATGGAAAAAGAAGGCAATGTCGACATTGATGACCTAGGAGATCCTGTTTTGATGACAGAGTTTGATATAGCTTGGAATGACTTGAAATCAAATAAGGCAGTTGGAATTGATGAGATTCCTGCAGGACTTCTGAAATCCTTAGAAGAAGAAGGAATCCATAGATTATTCAGTCTGATATTAAAAGGGTATGAAACACGAGAAATTCCAAATGATTTTAATAAAAGTATCATCTACATCTACATCTACATATATACTCTGCAAATCACAAAACTGTGGGTGGCAGAGGGTGCTCAGCACCAAACTTAATCTCTTTGTTGTGCATTCCAATCCCTAATGGTACGGGGAAAAAAAGAATTCATATAAGAATCAGTGCGGCACCTTATTTCTCTAATTTTATCTTTCCTGTCATTCCGACCCAAATAGGTTGGTGTACGAAGTATTTCACTACACTCGTAAGTGAAAGTGGGAGAACACATGTTTACCAATAAGTTTATACGAAACGTGCGTCGTCTATCTACCAGAGACTCCCAGCCTTGTCTTCACACTTCCAAAGAAAGCACTAGCTGATAAATGTAAGAATTATCGCATTAATAGAATAATTTCACATGCTTCAAAATTACTGAGTTATATACAGAAGAATGGAAAGGGTAGTAGAAGAGATAGCAGATGATCAGTTTGGTTTTAGGAAAAACCGTGCTACAAGGGAAGCAATTCTGGCTTTAAGGTTAATACCTGGAGAGCGGATCAAGAAAAACGAAGATACTTTCATGGCGCATGTTGATTTAGAAAAAGCTTTTGATAATGTTAGGTCTAAAATATTGAGATGGAATAATACTTTATGAAGTATATAAGAATCAAGGTATTATAATAAAAGTAGAGAACCATGAGAGACATGCATCAGTTAAAAAGGGTGTGAGACAAGGTTGTCTATCCCCGTTAATATTCAACTTGTGTGTAGATGGAGCAATAAGGGATGAGAAGAAAAATTTACATGTGGCGTAAGTGCTCAAGGAGAAAAAAATCAGTATGCTACGATTTGAATATGACATTGTCGTGATAGTATAATGTGCTGAGGAATATTGAGAAATTACTGAACGGCTTGAACAAAACACTGAAAGAAGAGTGTTGACTAGATATGAATCAAAGCAATACAAAAGTGATGAAATTTATCAGAAATGATACAAATAATAGTATTTTAAATATAAAAATAAGATCTGATATGATAGGAGATGTAAATTAATTCTGCTACTTGGGAAATAAAATTACAACTAATAGCCGAAGCAGGAATGTTGTTAAAAGTAGAATAATAATAGCAAAAAGAGCCTTGATGAAAAAGAGGAATCTCTTAGTTTCAAATATTGATTTAAGAATTAGAAAGAACTTTTTGAAACTCTATGTGTGGAGCACAGTACTTTAGGATAGCGAAGCGCGGACTTAGGAATATTGGAAACAAGTAAAATTGAAGCTTTTGAAATGTGGTGCTAGAAGCATGCTGAAAATTAAGTGTACAGATAGAGTACGAAATGGACACGTATGGACACGACATGCAGTATTGGTTAATTTGTTAGTGGAGGGAATAGTCGCAGGTAATAACTGTAGAGGAAGACAGAGGTTAGAATATATGAAGCTGATAATTGAGGACGTAGGGTATAAGGGGTACGTTGAGATGAAGAGGTTAAATCAAGATATGAAGGAATGGAGGATTGGATCAAATCATTAGAAAAACTGATGACATCAAAAAAAAAAAAAAAAGACGCTGGGATTATTAGGAGTGCTCACGTTCTGACTTCAGACTTCCGTATTTCGTCAGCCGAAGGATAAGCTGCATTAATGTGCGACAAACTACTTATCTTTTGAAAATGGAAGGAGAAAGACAATAATATATCATAAGCCAGAGATAATTGAAAGAAGATATCGACTTCATAATGTTCATACAACAATATTTTTAACTTCAGTATACATTTTATAATTTATAATTCTTTTACGATTATATTGCTTCAGAGAGGTTTCATATCAATTAAGATGGTTTCATTAGTAAATTTTCAAATATCACATGCAGAATTTTTTTCAAATATTCAATTGAATAAAACACATAACTACTCGAAATCTTAGCTATAAGAATTCTGTATAATGAGTTGAAATCAGTTGTAACGTGTAAGGGTATGAAGAAAAATTATTAATCACTTGCTTCGACATAATATAGAACCTGAAGAAGCAACCATGATAAAAGAAATAACGAGTTTTTCTCAAAGCGTTAAGAATAAAGAGAATATTATAGAAAAAAAAAATCGAATTGAAAACTGAGACACTTGTTATTGAGAAATGCCCGTCGCTATTTGTTTACCATAATCTATAACTTAAATATTATGCTCGCTATTATTTATAGTCTACTGTTTTCACCACGAGAGTTAAAGTGCAGCAATTATTAATGAATTACGGAAAGCTTGTAACATGGATTACAATTCAGCAGATTTAGCTGACACATCAACGACGGTGTGCAATTTTTTATCTGGCAAGGCAGTAATGCTCTGTTAAGATTCTATTATCATTTTGTCAATACTAGACTGACTGGCAACCAAAAAGGAAACTAATCCTTATACAGCACGAGTTATTGTAAAAAATGAAATGATGTTTTTACAGAAACATTATAGAGCAATCTCTGTTGGTCTTTTTTATAAACACGTAAGAATTTTCTCTAACTTGTAAGCCATCTATATGGGAAGAATAAATTTAAATGTTGTATTTCTAGTGAACCTACTAACAAGATCGCTCGTGCCACGCTTTCAAAACAATGCTGATTCGATCCCCGGCATTGGTGAATCGCTTACTTTCCTAGCTACCATGTTTTCTCGGCTCTAATGATTTCTATTTCGATGAGTCATAAGGCCTTGACAAAAAAAGAATTTCTAAGGAATTCCCTAAGATATCGAAACAGTGTAATTTAATTCTATAAAAATTATGCAATACCAAATATCACAATAATAAACATGTCAAACTAAATGTTTCGCTGTTTTTTCTTCACTCAGTTAAACAGAATACATAGCTGTTAAGGAACCTTTCACATTAATTTCGCAACATTATTGTTTTGCATCATAATAAAAACTATGTTTTAACTGAATAAACATAGTAAGAAAAATATTTTTCTGCACCAAGCCTTCTGGCCATTCCATACAGGATTACATGGGATTAATTCAGTTAAAATATCTGTGCCAACTCTGATTTCGCGTTCTAGTTTCCTCCTAAGTGAGAGCCGGATCATAAGAAACCAGTTCCTGCGTGGTGGGCTCGTCAGCGGAAGTCATTACGAGTGCCAGTGGGTGCTGTCTAGACAGACTCAAGCCACTAAGGTTACTCTGCGATACCACTGGTTTTCTTTCTACTATCAGAAAAGCGTCATCTTCAATGAAAGGCACTACTTTGCTGCAATAACAGTGTGTTGCAAATTTCATGCTATTCGATATACACAGAATCACATGTGATGCACCGAGCGTGGCGGTGTAACGGTTAGCGTTCTCACCTCGCATTCGGGAGGACGGCGGTTCGAATCCCCGTCCGGGCTTCCAGATTTGGGTTTTCCATGGTTTCCCAAATCACTCCAGGCAAATGCCGGGATGCTTCCTTCAAAAGGCCATGGCCGAATTCCTTCACATTCCTTGCCCCCATCCTTGCCCCCCATCCTTTCCCGTCTCTAAAAACCTCGCTGTTGAGAGACGTAAAGCAGTTAATAATAAAAATAAAAAAAACATGTGATGCCTTGCAAGGAGCACGTGCGAAAGAATGTTTTTTGTTACATGACAGATTCAATACCTGTTAAGACGCATACGGCACAGTTTCCTCTTTGCCTTAGGTTTCTATTCAACTACTGGAGAAAGTATGTTTCGCTATTTATCCGCTTTTTTTTTAAAATGTAGAATAATCCAATCATTAACCTTTCGGAAAAAGTATTACCAGCAGAAAACAATACTTCTTTAACAATTAAATTGGTCATATGGATCACTTGAATCTACAGCATTTGTACAACTTTATATATAAGCAAACCTGTCGAGTAAACAAGCTTATCCGATAACGGCTACATTATCCTTGGAAGAAAATGTTAAGGCGACATTCACTTCAGATTTAACGCTGTTACTGCTACCGTGATTAATCTTGCAGTAAGGCCAGTAACAATAGCTGACACAAAAATGTATTATGAACAGATTTGAAACATACCGCAAAAATGAATAAAAACATTTCGGGTGGCATTCTGTTTGTGAAATATAATATGAGAATAAATATCAGTATTTATTTGCTTTATTACTTTATCAGAAATAATTCATTTAAACCTAGAACTGACAAAAAATTGCACTGATTTTACGTCAGAAGAAAATACGTTTATTTTAATTTTCAGAATAATTACGCAATAGAACGTATCCTTTAATTAATACAAAATTGTAAATTATTTGTAAGCGTAAATAAAAAGAACAGATACTTAAAATCAGACATGTAGCCAAGTTCCGTGTTTCACGGTGCCGTTGAAAGAACAAGCATTTTGTCGCGGAGTGAACGTTCTCAATGAGCTGCTCTCCATGCACTTGCCGTTTGTACGGCGTTTTATCTCGTTACGTTTCGATCGCATCCTTCATCGCAGCCTTCCGCAGATACCGAGTTGTGTGAGAAATACAGTGTCCTCCATCCTGCTTCCTTCACGGCGTATCAATGCAAGGATGTTCGTAGATCTAAATCGTCTCAATAAGAACTGTTTCTTGCAGACTTGTTCCATATCCCGTAGGAAACAAAAGTTTTAAATATGCGGTTTGTGAAACTTAATTTGAAAATAAAGGTCGAAATCATCACGTGTTCGGAGGACGATAAAGATTTGAACATAATCACTCCTAGAAGGCTCTGATTGTTTTCGAAGAGTAACAGAAACTGAAGAAGAAACGTATCATACTCCCACAACAGTTGTCATAAGAAGTACTTGATAACTACGAACACCAATTTTTTGGGATAAATCATTTATGACAACGCATTTCTGTTCTTTCAATTCATACATAGATTTTAAACACTGAATCATAGATCTACATGAGGCACATAGTCTATCGTCACACAGTCAGCATTTAATTGCAAGTCCGAATGAGCGGGATTCCCTGGGACTCCAAACTGGTGACATGACACTCACCGCTGGTGACTGTCATCCTGCTGGTCTGCCATAATCTATTCGGCAGTCAGTGATGGAATCGCAATGTCAGTGCCTCCGTGAAGCCACACCTCTCACAGCGTCCTCTCCTGGCCGCTGAGGGGAAAAATCTTAGTTGCGATGATATAGCAGAATTGACTTCTCCAATTAGCTCATAAGCAACAGAAATAACAATTTATTATACAACAAGTTAGGATCGTGTCTTGAGATTGGTTAGGAATAAATGACAAAAGCTGGACAAATTTTCACCAATTTCATTTAGTGCCCGTTTTTAGAAATGTATAGAGAGCCGAATTCCGCAGATTAGACACTCAAAAATAACCGCTAGTTAAATAGTGAACTATTGTTTAATCTTTCCGACTGCTAGATAAAAGCAGCATACACCTTTTATATCTCGTCAGTTCCCACAAATTGTCGATGGCTCCTTTGTTATTTATCCTTCTTAATAGACACCGTGCCCCCCGTTGTTTAATACAGGTGTCGCCTCGCGTCTGCATGTATAAAAATGTTTTATGGAGGCTCTCAAAAATGTCAGTTCCATAAATGTTCAACGACCAGTCCTTCCCTTAAGAATTCCCTGCCTCCATTCACGCTAACAGAAGGTTACAAGCAGGCTCTTCAGCTTTCAGAAAGCTTTCCGCAGAAAATACTGTAGTTTCTGTGAATTTTAGCAGATCAATGACGTTTC
>JARYHS010008074.1:216812867-216840816 GCA_031002005.1 Vandiemenella viatica | reverse complement strand
CTGGAACTAAGCTCTTGGCAATGTTTGGCCAAAAGACATTTGTTAATAGCAGCTCATCAAAGACAAATTTTGGGTGAACCTGCCCAGGCGGGCGCGGCGCGAGGTGGCCACCCTTCTTCACAGCGGGCGCGTACATCGTGTTTAGTAGGTCGGTATACCGGCGCATATTACCGCCTCGAGCGCAATGAAATTCCGGTCTTCAGTTGCGGTCCTAAAAATGCGGTACCGGTAGTAGGTCCCGGTCGGAAACTCCGGTAAACCATCAGCGGTCCGCGCTTTTAGACCCGGCGTATTACGGTATTTCTGGTCCGCAGTTGCCACGATTGGGCTAGTTGTTGAGTCGAGATCGCTGTAGGGATGGAATGTACGTGTGTATGCGTCTCTATCTCTGTGTGTGTGTTTTTTTGCGTAAATGTGGTGATACCTTCCTTTATCTCGTTTTGTCTGGATGTATGATGATGTGCTGTTCCTGCACTTATGCTTGTGTGAGGTGACATATGGAATTTGTGGGTGAAGACCTAGTATGAATATGGGAGTTATGAATATCTGTCTGATGACCAAGTGTCTACTGCTACTCGTGGTACATGGGGGTAAATGTTACTGAATGGCAGTAAGGGTTTAGGTGTGGGATAGACGTGTTGGTGCGAACAGTTTTGTACCTAGCACACATGATACTGGATGGTAGTGAGGTCTGTAGTGTGAAATAAATGAGATGATGTTGATGTGAAGAGTATGGTGCTTGGAACATATGTTACTGATGATTTTTGGTCAGTTATGAGCCATGGGGGTTCTACCCCACTTTTTTCGTCGCATGATTGGGGCTGGTTGTTGTGTCTAGCTCGCTGAAGGCATGGAAATGTGAGTGTTTGTGCGTCTCTCTCTGTGTCTGTATGTGTAAATATGGTAATACCTTCTATAAACACGTCTGTCTGGACGAATGATTTTGCTGCCCCCTCCACTTATGTTTGTTTGTGCTAGTGTATTGAGATGTATGGATTTGTGGGTGAGATCTGATAGTCAAGTGTCTATTGCAACTCATGGTACCTGCGTCACTTTTTTACTGATTGGTAGAAAGGGTTGTGGTGTGGGAGAGACGTGTTGATGGTAAATGTAATCAACTGGGGCGTGATGAACACTATTTTGGTATAAACACTTAGGTTTATGGTGAAAACATGCGATCTTTTGCACACCCTTCTATCTCACCAGGCTGATGATATGTAAGGAGAGCTTCTGTTTTTCAGCCAGTCATGAGGCAAGAGAGTACTACACCACTTTTTTCGTTTCCATGATTGGTACCGGTAGTTGTGTAGATTTGGACATGTGTATCTGCGTCTCTCTTTGTGCATGTAAGCGTAAGTAACTCGTCTGTCTGATGATTTTTGTAACGATAGTTCTGTCCAGTTAATCAGTTGTAACGAAATTCTGCCCCCCACTTCATCGTTTCCGTGATGCTTGCTGTCAGTTCTGTCGATCCTCGCTGTATGCATGTACAAGTGTGTGCGTGTGTCATTCCTCTGTGGATTTGAGTCTAAAATATATGGTTATAGAATTATCAACGTGTGCTTCTAACCATTGTTTCAGGGCTTAGCAATCTCCCATTTCGATGTGCTCTTTACAGTTTACTGCCGTTTGTGTTGGCATGTGAATTTTGATTCTCACTACATAAAAATCATTTAACAGAGAGGGGTGATGTACCAGAGAAGCGAAGGACTTGGGTACAAACCCACAGTCAGACCATTGCTTGTGTGGTGTAGTATGGAGTCCACATTTTTTGTACATCAAATGCAAGGTGCAAAGGAGGGCAGTTAGATTTATCTGTGTAAAATATTCAGTAAGTGACATAATAAAGGAGCTGGGGCTGGGATGTCATTGGAAGATAGGGAAGAGTGTTGAGTGGCTATAGGTGGCGTATAATGCTGTTAGAATGGATATTGGTGGAATAATTCTGAGTGTTGTATGAAGCCTAAGTTGACCATGACCACAATCTCGCACTAGACTTTAGGTGATGAGGCCTGAGTGGATAAAATATCTAAACACCCACTTTGAACCTAACAATTTACGACAGTTCAAATGTGAGCACTATCTTAGGCGAAATAGAACTTATGGTGACGTTTTGGATACTTGTCGATGTGTGGGGATCTTCTATAAAAATGTGGGTTATGATGTCTGTTTGATGACCAAGAAACTATCAGATGAGCTAAGAGCATTATGGTAACTTTATCGTGGTTACTTGAACAAGCATGCAATTACAAACAAATGTCAGACTTGGTCCTGAATCCGAAGGTTGGCGTTGGATGGGAACATTTTAAGCCGAATGGAGAACTCCCCTGGGTCCTGATTTATTGAAAAAATAATTCCTGGAAAAGGGGAGAATTTCCCGGAAAACTGTAGTAGAACCACCTTAAATGAACATTTTGATACCTGGCTACTGATTAGCAGAAGACTTTGCGAATTTGAATTTTTGGTTTACTTTAACGCACGAACAGAAGGTAACCCTGTCTGTAACTGATCAGGGTTGGATGGGAATCATTGGAAAACAGAATGGTTTGGGAAGTGTGTGGGTATGTTGGCGATGAGGCTAGGGTGGATCTTGGTGAAAGAATTAGGAATAGTGCACTGGATTTCTTCTATAAGGAGTGGTAAATTTCTATATCTCCACCTTGGTCACAGGCGATGGTCTCAGGCATGTTCTGTGCTTAGCGTGACTCGATTTTTATCACATAGGACTGGCGTACTTCGATTCGACAGGGGTGAAATTAGTAAGATTAACAGACGTATTTCGTTCCTGGAACATAAGTGCTGTGCTGTAAAATACAGTTAAAGGTGTCAATCACTGATGTGTCACAAGGGATTTATTGGAATTTTAGACAAAGTACAGCTAAGGACACTCAATTTGTGATTGCTTACGAAAGCATAACAGAATTGATACATAGATTGGCCTGGATAGACAAACGACAAAGGTTTGACCTGGATGGCAACAATTACGAGCCTGGTTTTCAAATCGACAACTTTGCTTTAGTTTCATCGAGGTTATACTTACATCCATCAGTAAACCCCTTCAATGCCTCTTTGAGTTTTCAAAAAGTGTCTGTGTTTCATTACACATAATTTAATACATCCTTTAAAATACACGGAATGTAGGTGACACTCGCGAGCTATATTAAATTGTTTATAACGAATCCAACATGATGTGACTAATTGAGTTTGTTTCCCGTCTCTTCGTCGGTGTATTAATTTTTAATGTCTGCCTGCTTCGATGAACGGAATTTTTTTATGGTTTTCCCTACCTTCATCGGTGAATGTCTCTCGGTTTCAATGAAAGGATTTCACCATTGATGGGTTTTTGAGGCTACGAATTTTGAAAGGAATAACGTATGTGTGGTATTGCTATACTTTATCACAATAATTTCATTTTTTAAACTTTTTAACGTCTCTCTAACAACCTGGCATTTTGAGATGGGGAAAGGATGGGGAGCAAGGAATGGGAAGGAATTCGGCCATGTCCTTTTGAAGGAAGCATCCCGGCATTCACCTGGAGTGATTTGGGGAAACCATGGAAAACCCAAATCTGGATGACCGGAAACGCCGTCCTCTCGAATACAAGGTCAGAACGCTAAAACAGGTACTTTTTTTTAACGTCTCTCTAAAACGTGGTCTTTAGAGACGGGGAAAGGAATGGGAATGAATTCGGTCATGGCCTTTTGAAGGTAGCATCCCCGGCATTCACTTGGAGACACACAATTTCATTACCCCTAATTTTGAAATTTGTCCTGGTGGAGGAACATCAAAGAGGCACCGGCTGCGGGATGTAATCAGCCATATGCTATATGGAAGCTTTAAACAGACTAAGAACTGAAGTGTCCCGATGTAAATATAATATTTAAAAAATGGGGGCACACTAATGACAACGATCTATGTGAATGTGGTGAGCTTCAGAACCCACAACATCTTCTGATATGCAGGAATCCTACCTGAAACCTGCAATATCGACGACCTTTACAGGGCAAACGAGAAGGCCATCAAGATTGCGGAATTCTGGTCACATTCTATATAATTGTGTTTATAGTTAATATTAATTAATTAATGTTATTTGTTTTTTCAACTTGTTATGTCCTGGACACGAGAAATATAAATAAAAATATAAATACCCCTAATTTAATACATCCTTTAAAATACACGGACTGTAGGTGACACTCGTGAGTTATATTATATTGTTCATAATGAAAAAGTGAGTTTGTTTCCCGTCTCTTCGTCGGTGAATTAATTTTTAATGTCTGCCTGCTTCGATGAACGGAATTTATGTTAACAGCGAGGTCTTTAGAGACGGGAAAGGATGGGAAGGAATTCGGCCATGGCCTTTTGAAGGTAGCATCCCCGGCATTCACCTGGGGGAAACCATGGATGCCTGGAACCTCCGTCCTCCCGAATGAGAGGCAAGAACGCTAAATAATTTCATGAAAACAGGTACACATAGAATTTATATCTGGAGTTTATGACTTTTTTTCCCGTTAAAAGGAAACATTTATGCTTTTCGAGGCGCTGGAGAAATTACGTGAACTTTGCGGCTTTTCCACAAAACACTTAAACACCGCGGCCGGACTCGAACCGGCGTACTAGCCCCAACACTGCCGAGGTCGTTTTTAATGTGGACTTTTTTTTGTTTTAGTAAAATTGCAATGATTTACGCTTAAGTACCGAAGAAACTATTTTACTGTGTGTCGATAGTAGCCAAGATGTTCAGTGCTTGCTTAACAGGGACGCTAGGAATACATATTCGTCACGCTTAGTAAACAGAGATAACAGTCGTTGAAACAAGTGTACACATTTCGCAAAGCGCGCCGGAAATAATGCCACCGAACGCCATTCTAGCCGCCACCAAATGAACTAACGGCAAATAGAAATAAGCCCTTGGGAGATGCTTGCCATCTGTGCGACCGATCGGTGAACTAACATATGCGCAAAGCCCACCGGTGTCGCCATCTGTGCGGCTGGTTGAGGAACTAACGTGTGACGTCATACGACCTTGGCCGCCATTGGTCCATTAGAATTTCCCGCCATCCAACTGTGACGTCACGCGGAACGAGGTGGAGTCTCTTCCGGGGCCGGCTTTAAGATCTTTTGTTCCAGAAAACAGGTTCTCCTCCTACTATCACCTACTAATTAACACTAGCGCTCCGCAGTCTGAACACTTACTCGGATGTCCCTGCATCCTTATTCGCAATTTTAATTTATATGTAGTTCCCCAATGTCCGTCAGGTGTTCACAATACCCTTCTATTGTATGGGTTTTGAAAACATAGTTTCATCAAAATAACTAAAATAAATTAAAAATTTAACTTATTTTAAAAACCAGCACTCCTCTATAAAGACAAATTAGATTTTCACCACTACACTGTAAAGTGTGCAACAGTAACAACTACTGCACTTAACAATGGTAACCACAGCTCCCTACTACTCATACAACAATAGTTAGAGAGGTGGAGAACAAGTATTGGCTACTTTACCTCTGAATCTAGTCCTGCCATAATCCCTATAAGAGTCTCAAACATGCCTCAGAGCAGAACACCATATTTAAATTTACCCACAAAATTA
This sequence comes from Vandiemenella viatica, assembly GCA_031002005.1. NCBI lineage: Eukaryota > Metazoa > Arthropoda > Insecta > Orthoptera > Morabidae > Vandiemenella > Vandiemenella viatica. The sequence goes on along the minus strand of JARYHS010008074.1, from coordinate 216,835,225 downwards.
AATTATGCATTAGCATTTTATTTTTTCAGTTTTTAAATGATAGAAACACAAATTGGAAATATGGAAGAGCTGTTATGTATTAAATTTAAGATGTATTTTACGTTTTTTCTATTCAGATAAAGTAGATACATAGAAATTTACTAATAGTCGGACATTTTTACTACTTATACCTAATTTTCTAAGCTTATGGCATTCACGTTTGAAATCTGCATTCTATGTACAAAATTTACGCATGACGCCTGCCATTAACATATTTCTTTCTATACTCAGAAGATTGATAATGATATCTTATTTAGCGATGAAACTTCATTGCGAGTACATAAAATGATTCGTAGCAGGCAGAAATTATTTGTAACTAATAGTTGCTCTGTTTAGTAGCCAGTCAAATCCAAGACACTGCACTGAGAAAATTGTTATGAAATATGCACCATGTTGCTGGAAAATTAGCGTATGGCCATTGTTGGCCGTGAGACATCGAAGGGTACTTCGGACACCGGTTGACAGAATTTAGATTTGCCACGCATGCGTACTGTCAGAGGGGAAGGACCATTCATTGTCCAGCCACGAGCCTCAACCATCGGACCGCGGGCTGTCGGATTTGTTGCCTACTCACTGAAGTTGAAGCGCACTCGCCGCTGCCGGTGATGGGGAGCGCCAAGATGCGGCCTGTCATGTCGTAGTGAGCTGTGAAGTACATCGTGGGCGTCAGCATGTCCAGGTACAGCCGGGACAGGTCCGGGGCGACCCTCAAACACAAAATAATAATTATACGTAATTAAAATGGGCAAAACCTAAAGAAAATACGATTATTAATGAATAATGATGGAAATCTGATATTTATGCATGGTTAAAATTTGACATATGAAGCAAATAATGAAAGACTTGTATGCCTGGTTTTATATTATTTCCATCAATTAAGACGAGTATTAAATTCAAAATAATACTTTTCCTAAAAATATAGTCAACTGATGAGAGTTATTAAATTGAGATGACAGACTGAATACTAACATATGATTTCACATTTTAATTCCAAGAGGGCTTGTACGTCACCTTATCTCTACAACATTCGTTATGGCAACAAGTAATATCATTTGGAGCCCCCCTGAGTTACGTAATGTCTGATCTGATTAGGTTGTAAAAATTATAAACACAATTCTATTTGTTTTTTGTAAGGATTTTAAAATTTATATGTTTTACTTAACATTTTCAAATTATCAGAGGAAAATCGTGCTACTAAATCAGAAATTCGGGGGTACTTCACATTACAAAGCAACTGGGCCAGAAGTGAAGGTCGGGTTAAGGGCGTATGAAAATTCCCACCGAGATAAGGATTTGAAACTGAGGACCTTTCGATCATCAGTCAGATGCCTTAACCACTGAGCTAACAAGCAGAATAATAATAATGCCGGAGGATGCGCTCTATCGGAGTGAAATTGAAGTCCACTCTTGGTATTGTTCTGCGACGAGAAGTCATTTTGCTACATTAGGAACAAGAATTTGAAATGGTGCCAAACAGAGGATATAACCTGGCTGTTGCCGATTTATCCTGACAGGCAAGCCAGATATAACCTTACTTATCCCTCTTGAAACTTATCCTGGCAGACGTCGCCAGAATATCACCAGTCTGCCAGTTGGTTGGTTTTGATGTTAAATCAAAAGACCATACATACACTCCAACAACAAGAAGTATTAAATAAACCAAGATAAGTAAACACCATAGCATTTTTTTTTAATAGACTTCGCTCTTTCTATATCACCTCAGCGATCACAAAATGCACACACACTCCGCGCGACTTTATTGCTGCCGCGCACCAAAGATTATTGTAACTTAATGCTACCCAGTGACATTACAATACGAACAGTCTGTGCAATTAGTGAGCGAGTACATGTATTCAAATTATTAAATTGTCCATTGATTTACTAAGACTTAATTATTACAAAAACAAACTACTTATTATACACTTGGAGTCGTAGCATATATGTTACAAGGGCTAGGCAAAACCATAGGACGTACTATTCATAAACTGTTTCTGTGCGTTCTGAATACTTATCTTAACATTTATGTAAAGATATAACTTTCAGATTCATTAGTTTAAGTAAACCAGTGTAGCAACTATTTAATAATTTTGACATTGAGAACCAAGCGTTTTGAGTCCACAATTGGGCGTGGTGTTTTACTTAATTCCTATGCAGCATCTACCGTTACGGATCTACCAATATGATATTTAGATTTAATACACACACAGATATAACAATTGAAAACGGTTGTTATTATTTCAAATCCAATGGTTGCTTATTATCTTCTCAGGACAAAACAAAAGGCGCCTAATGTTCGGTGTGCTCTTGAGAATCATGAACGGGACGCCTTTTAAAATTAGTTAACGGGTTTTCGATAAACATTATTGACAATAATTTGCGACATTTTGCATAATTTAAGAAAATGACCTTAAAGCAGCGGTTCCCAACCTATGGGTCGCGACCCACTGGTGGGTCGCGGCGTGTGTTTTGGTGAATCACGGAAAAATCGAGGTTTTTGCCACCAAAATATATCTTAATGTTTTTGAAAAACAAAATACAGAAATAAACTATGTGTAGAAAGTGACTTAAGGTTAAAATTAACCAGTGTTAGCACTGATATCGACGCCCTCATCAGTAAACACCAGTGCCAGAAATCTCACTTATTGTAAAGTTGTGTTTCTATAATAATTAAACGTATTTTTCATTGTCTTTGTAAAAAAAAGCGCGAGGCGTCTGTACAAAGCATCGCCTCATCGAGCTGACGGCTGATATTCCAGGATTAGTTAAAAACTCGATTTTCAAATTAAAATGGCTCTGATGTGCCAAGTCAAATAGGTGGGAAACACCTATAAAACCCATTTTAGTGGTTGACTGATTTACCATAGTGTTTTCCTGCTCCCAGTCTTCTATATTTTCATACATTTGGTTGCAGTAAAATACAATTATAAAGTTCCCAATCAACCCGAAAATCAGATCTGCAGGTGGTTTCCACCAAAAAGCGACTTGGAAGGCAGTAAACTTGAGGAGGTGTGCAGCCACCTGCCGTTCTATAATATGTTTGTTGTTTTATGTATTATCAATCCTTGTTTTTGTTGATATTATATCCTTTGTACTAAAATTTGCCTCTTCGCAGGATAGGATAGTCAATAGCGTATCGAGGTCATACAACATTTCCCATTCTGATATTAGATAGACTCTCTTATTAGGTGGGTCACGATTTTTTTTTTTTTTACTTAAAAGTGGGCCGTGTACCAATAAAGGTTGGGAACCGCTGCCTTAAAGCATTTGAATGGTATCGGTTTATTAAAGTCTTGGGTTCCAATAACGTTTAATAAATTGTACTCTTTAACAATACAAAGTTTCTACCATTGGAACTGAGTTCAGATAACAAGTTTTAAGTGAAAAGAACATCTTTATTGATATGAGAAATGATTAAAACGTTTTTAAATTAATAAATGACCAAAACGTTTTTATTAATATCAGAAATGGTAAAATCAGCTTTTTTATGTTTTTCAGTATTGAGTTCCATGAAATTCTGAACCTAATTTCGTACTAGCCACCAACTAGCTACAGCATGTGGCTCAATTTACTACAAAGATATTAATGATGTTGTTAAGTACTTATACAGACATCCTTTAGTGTGTAGTATGCAACATCAAGTTCCATAAAAAATAAGATTTGACTTTTCGGTTAAATTTGTGGTGTCTTCGATAATTTAGCATATTTGTTTTCAACAACGCAAAATACATCGTTTATAAGTTTTCGGTTCAAAATACTGCTGTAAAGCGGCCGAAGGTCGGAATAAATAGATTTCATGACGTTGAGATGGCGTGAATTACCGACCTTACAGACCTTCTTCTGCTGCAGAACTGCAAACCGATATGTTCCACATTAGATGCAACTGACTCCCCACCTGCGAACATTCAGAGTTCTGGAAGTTTTAGACTGACCAATCAGGAGAGAGCAACTGTATAATTACGCGACTTGGTGGGGATCTTTCAGAACACCGAACGATCCCAATAAGGAATGAATTGCACCTAAAAAGTTTCCTTGGAAGAAGGTAGAAACATGTTGACAGAAACACCGGCAATTGCTACTAGTAGGCGGCACCGCCCGGACAGCATGAGGACTACATTTTCAGTATTCTGCTGTGATATTTTGAACTTCGACAATAATATTACTCTATACGTTAACGTTCTCGACTACAGTTTATGATGCCTAAGTGAAAATGAGGAATATATTTACAGAATTTATTAGGAAACTGATATTTGTATGCGAAGAATGATGGTTCCAAAATTCTCGTGAAATTCACAAGTCGTCATTTGCATTAGGGTAAAAGAGGTAGAATGAATTTCTACAAACTTGTTTAAGGGAAGTAACTTTATGATTTTATTTACGCAGCGAGCGTTTCAAGATGTTTTTATCTTATATATCATGTAATATCCATTATTGATATGGTCCTTAATCCAGGTATTTGATTTATTTATCTATACGTGATGTGAAGGAAGTGCAACGTAATTAGAATTTGAATGGTAAATTCAGAGGTTCTACCGTCGTGAAATCACAGCCCGTGTACCTGCATTCCGTTAGGTCGAAGGCACTGAGTCCGTGTATGGTGAGGTTGGAGAGCCTCTGGTGGAACTTGACATTGCCGCTTCCCTCCTGTGCCTCCAGCGAGGATATGAAGAGAGGCTCGATCGCAGGAATACGCAGCTCGGGGATGCCTGCACAAAGAAAACAAAAAACTTGAAAATAGGACGAAGATCGCAAAATCTTACTGTGATAGATAATTCTAACTAGAAATACTGCGATTTTGCTAGATAAGTATGAATGAATCAAACATTATATTATGAATACATACATTTAGCCAAGCGTTAGAAGTTCTCTATCTTGAAACACTTGTTAAACCTTACCCTGTTTTACTCAAACTCTTGCAAGAAATTTTGCTGGAATAACTTTTAGATCTTTGTGATTTGATACTGAATCTTGCATGTGTTTGCACTAAAATTATTAGTTAAAAGAAACATGATCAGACTTTTTTTTTTTACTTATGGCTTTACGCCTCGTCGACGTCATTAGAGGCGGGATGTGAGTGGGTACAAGTAACGGGAAGGAATTCGGCCATGGCATTTTGAAGGAAGTATCCCGACATTCACCTGGAGTAATTTGGGGAAAACATGGAAAACCCAAATCTGGATGCCCGGACGGGGAATCGAACCGGCGCCATCCGGAATGCGAGGCCAGAGCGTTAACCGTTCACCCACCACGCTCGGGCATGATCAGACAATGGGACGCGAGGTGAAGAGTATCTTCACTGCCATGGTTCGTGCTTGAAGTCTCTTGAAGGGTACATCAACTGGCAAACATGCGGAAAATGGAAACATGTTGAGTGCAGTGGTGTGGATGATTGGAATGAGACGGTTCATATTTATCTCAATTCCGAAGATTACTGTATACCAAAAATTACACTTCACTTTGTCCCAGACTGTATCCCTTGTTTCAAGCAGGGTAGGTCGAGGCAGGTAGAATGAATCTAGGTGTTTATGCTCTTTGTACAAATTGAAACATTATTTCTTTTTTAAAAAATTATCATATTATAAACAACTTATTGCTGAATATTTCCCTTAACTTTTTTTTCTTTATTTTCTATCATCGATTATTTTGTTTTCTGTAAGCCATTAAATCTCCCTTCTATCATTTCATTTATCTGTCTACTGTAACTAGAGCTTACTTACAGGGTACGAGTATATTTAAATTCGTGATAAGTAGATAACTGTTTTTTAGTTGTACCACTAAGGTCAGCTAGGGAAAACTTTCATCACAGGTATAAATCTCGAAGTAATTTATTAACGACAAATGAACTAATTTTATGATAACAACACATACAAGAAACTTGTAACAATAACTTTATACGTTCTGCTGGTTGATTATGTTGTCTGTCTGATAGTTTGTGGTCGGGAGGTATCACTACTCACCCTTGGTGAGTTTGGGTTTGGCCTCCAAGATGGACTTGCGGACGCATTCATTTAAGTTGGGATCGTCCCTGTGGCACAGCGAGAAGAAGTCACCAGCTGTAACAGAATCAAAACCAAAAAATTATCATTATATGTACTACTGAATTTGGATCAAATTTTTTAATTAACATTTTCGTGAAAATAAAATTACTAGAGTCGTTGGTGTAATCATTTTCATAATAAAAGTTACTTTCCATCGTTACAGTGGATGTTGCTAAAACAATCAAGCTCTAAAACCTTTAAGTTAATTCATTAAAATGTAGTTTTATTTTGATTTATAATTTATTTATTCCTCCTTTTTCACTTATGGGCCCATTTTCTCTTTGCCATATTCATTGAGAGTTTGTCCAAAGTTACCACTTTCTGATTGTTAATAGCGTTTTAGGGCACTACGGTCAACAACAGGAAGAATTTCACTACCCTGCTAATATTATAGACTATCTATGAATTTTCTGTGATATCGAACCAACTTTTCGTACGTTTTAAAAGGTATTATTATACACTTACGAAATAAAGAAGTCAGCATTTTTGGTAATTATGTTAGATTTTAAATTTCTAAAATTCTTAACAGAACTAACGAAATTAAATTTAATATTAACAGATGGCTGGATAATATAGAAAGCTGTAAGTATCCTGTCAAGAGAAGATGACTTATGACAATGAGCCCCATTATCCATTAATCCCGTTTTATACATCGCATTGATGAAGAGGAAAAGACCAATAACAATTAATCCAAGTGAAAATAGTCAAGAAGGGGTAGTACATACTTTAACCAGTGGGGGCGAAGTAGTTAGAAGAAAGAGAAACTTAAAAAAAAGGGTGGCGCCCAAATTCCGAGATCAGTGGAACAATATGATAACAGAAATTAAATATGAAAGTAGCAAATAAATTCTCACAGCTAGAGATAAATTTTCCATGTTGTATGAAACGCCTAAGTATCTTCGTTTCTTTGCGGTGGAACACAAAAACCTGAAAGCAGATACGACCAATCACTGTACGGTAGCCAACTATTCTTAAGCCCGTCCCGTTGGCTGAATTGGTTGCAGCACCGTGATGGTATCTGGATATGACATCGGGTTAACTGTTTGGAATCTGGATTTGGCCGAAAGGGTAGAAGAGTTGTGAAGCACAGTTTTTTTAAAAATCACTGGGTTGTGCGCCAGTCCTGGGTTAAATCCTACGCCTCTTCGCCCTGGGTATGCAGTGAGGGTATACGCCAATGTTGATGGTGATTCGTTAGTCGGATGGGGACATTAAGACTGGCGGCCCTTATATGTCTTTCGGAAGAGTAGGACTGAACAGACCGGCACCGAGGTTCACTCTCTTCCTAGCTCATCTCTAATGTGGTGCAACACACAGAGTACTCTATACTGCACACACTCACTATCACAGTCATCCACACCCAGTATAACTCATACGAACACACACTGGTGAAGGAAAAGGAAACCACCACAGTTCTTCTTCCCTAGAGAGTTCCTATGGAGGGGAACACAAGCTTCTCTGTCACTAATTCTGACTTTCCATGAAGGAACTTTACAAAAATGGTGCAGTTTCATGCTGCAAAGCATATGGGTAATGAAACCAATACTCCGAGCTACTGCGTATGTTGCATAGGATTTTCATCGTAGTGGTTAAAAAACTGTTACTGATTCATAATAAAGGGTCAATGGTATCAAAGGTATCAAACACAATTAAGAAAAGGAGATTGGCATATCAAGAGAATGGAACCAGAAAGATTGGCAAAGAAAATTCTCAACTTTCAGGAGAACAGGTAGACTCAAGTTCCATGGGTGAAGGAGGCCCATCAGGATCTGAAAAGATGTGGGATCAGCATGGAAGACATACAAGACAGGGAATTATTCAGGGGAAAAATTGGGGAGGTAAAGGATCTAACTGAAGAAAAACAAATCAGGAAAGGGAGGGAATTTTCAGAAGAAGAAAAAGCAAATGTGAACCAGAGAATGAAAGAGTACTGGCGACGGAGGAAGGAAACTCAGAAGAGGAAATAAAGTTGCGTAGTAGTAGTCCATAGATGGCTGAAACGAAGAGGGAAAAAAAGGTCAATCTGACTAAATAAATTTATTTTAGCCACAATTATAACTATTTTCATCAAAGTCAAATTCAGCAACAATGTTATAGGGCGTGAAATATCTCGCCATTTGTAGGAACGAATACACGCAGATACTCGAATACCTAAAACTAGTAGACCTGATTCTGTTGAATAAGGATTATACTTGCTGGAGGAAAGCAGTAAAAAAAAAAATTGAAATCACTGGAAAACATTTAACTTTAACATAATTACTTTGAGGGACTGTTGTCAACAAAAAGTTATGAGCAAACATTACTTCAATGAACTAGATTTTTCTGTATAGCTGCAAGTGAAGTTCTTCATTACTGTCATTCATAAATTAGAAATAGTATTTACATGCAGTGGTCATAGGTAGATATCTATGAGCAACATAGCTTTAAGAAAAATTGTGTTCAGTTCATCACGGCCTGCTGAACAAAATTAAGCTGTAATCAACGCCCCAATTGCTTTTTCTGTAATCTGTAGCTCGTTAACGATGTAACAAAGAGTTGCGAAACAAAATACGGGCCAAGCTAAGCTAGTGGGAAGGAAGTCTTAGGACAGGAAACGACCAATTGACAATGAATATCTACATACTAAGCGACACGACGAAGCAGATATCTGCTGGAGAAAATGGGAGAGTTCTATTGGAACACTATGGCTAACGAGAGTAACAAATTTTTACACGTTTCTTATAGTTTTCCTTCGTACTTTTGTTAAGTACCGAAGACTGCTACTGTTACGAATAATACATTCACGTAGATTCGATAATGAAACAACTAGAGCAACCCCTTGAAATAACAAAAAAGAAAAAAGACTAACTGTTCGATAATTTAAGAACATATGAAGTGTTTCCGAGACAGTTAAATACCCGTAAGAAAATATTATTCTGTCATTTTTCCGTCTAACCGTTTGATGTTACCAAGGTCGATTGAATTACACCATTTCCCTGCAATAACTAAACCGGTACACTATTTTCCATAAAACACATCAAGGATAACAAGTTCCTCTCCGTGCTTGCAACCTCGTCTTTGAGTTTAGCAGTAGATTTACTTTGCTTTCCATCTGACATATTTTCTCAGCTTATCTATAGTTACCAGGTACAGATTTGTATTTGTTCAGCACTGGCTCCTGTACTACACACTTTCTTATAATTCTTGTGTTAATAACGTTTATTAATTCTTATATTATAGCAGAGTGGTTTGACAGAATATGAAGAAGCTGTTCACAAACTATGACACAGGAAATTTCACAATAACTTCATTCTCAGGATCTAAATTTTGTTCATTAGCGCAGCATAGGATAATGTGCAGAACAATCAACACCAGACACCGCAAACTTCTTAGACCATCCTTGATGAAGAGTTGTGATTCGTATAAAATAGCTTAAATGGTGTATAATGCGAGGTAATTTAAGCTGGAAATAATTATCAGTATGTGGATGTATGTATGATATATTTCCTTGTTCGTCGTATTTTGAATAGGTAAGTAGAAATTGACATTTGAAGTCGTGACGCCACTAATCTTAGCCAATTTAATCACTCTCGCGTTTCACCTGCCAGAATTATCTACCAGATATCTAACATTCAATATTTGCTACTTGTAAACTAATTTCAAAATCTGCAGCCATGAGGAAGGTATCTAGTTTTAAAAATTTCTTACAGGAATACGTAATAAAATAAATTTTAAGAATAAACCAAGTTTCTCAGTTTAGTATTTGTATTTATTATATTAGATTAGCGTTTTGAAATTGTTGGTGACTGTAGGTCTACGGTAACAGCAAAGAATGTGAAATAAATTATTACACAGAGATCAAGTAGACATATTCAGTGTTACTTCGCATAAGTGGTATAAACCATACAATAAAATTTTTGGTTGACCAGGTTGCATGCAGATAAAGCAGAGTATCATGTTGACATACATCACAGCCGTTGGAGTGCGCGACCAGTTTTCGTGTTTTACGCTTCCATAAAGATTCATCACTTAGCATTCGAAAACTATTATTTTTAATCTACCTCATTTATTAAAAATTTACAAGAATAAAAGTTGTCACCGAATTGCACTTAGTATACAAGGAACAAGTATTAGAAACGATCATGTCAAAATATACCCACTAACGATCAATTACTCCATCTTTCTGCTGGTAAACAATTTTTTGCTAGAAAGAATGACAAGCGCGAATGTAAATGGTTCCCGTGAAACAATCATGAAGCTTTCTTTTTCTTTTGCTGATACCTGCACTTAACCCGCAGTTTTATTTCTCTCATGCGGTCACCTTGAGCTGACACGAAAGGACTAAACAACAGAATAAGACATTTATGCTAACTGCTAAGCAGTTGCTGCTAATTGCATCGAGTCTGAAAGGTCCCTTCGTGGGACGTTTCGGGTCACGGCCAGTTGGTGTTATGTCACATCACGCTGCTTGCACAAACATCGCAGTTATGCACATCGTGATGCCATGGGGTAACGCAGCCAAGACGTTCGTTTTTGCTAAGCTGGAACTTTTATCTTTCATTCCCTGTGTAAATTAGCTCTCCACGGATGACTATGGAGGCCTTACGAACTGGAAAAGCAAAAAGAAATACAATACAAGAGCCAGGCAAAACGAAAACCAGACGATAATTACACTTACAAGGAAGACCAGAAGCAATGCAGCATAAAAAGTGATAGATGGAAACATTTGATACTTATATAAATTAGATTTATTTCATTACTCTAGATATCTAAGTAGTAGATACTGTACGTACATTCTACGTATTTTTCGTCGTGGCAATAATTTACGCGATTGCAACCAACGCATTGTTTTAACTGTAGTGTAATATCTGTACTCATATTGTATTATAACTTTATACAGTATTTAAAATTATATAAACCATCTGTCAACTCAGTGCTGAGGTTTTCACTGCAGGCGGAAACATATCCCATTATAACAACTCTACTTTTACTAAAAAAATTTCACCTGCCCAAAAATTGTCCTTCCTCTTGTTTGCATTGTATGAACAGGTCTCAGATCCATAAGTCAGCACAGGAACAATTCACTGGACGCAAACTGTTTACTTTTTAGATTTGTGAACATATATGATTTGAGAACCATAGAATGTTTCCCAATAGATTACCATTCTAGCTTGATCCGGCGGAAATTGTTTGGTCTTACATCTCCTCTCATATTTACAATTTGGTCAAGTTATACGTACTCTGACATTTTTAAAAGATGTGTTATTTATTTGTTTATTCCTCGCTTTGGTACATTTGTTACACACAACTTTTCTTTTTAAGTTATTCATAGTTAGGCCACGTATTTTACACTCAGAAACGGGATCAGTAATCAAAATAGGTAGTTCATTACTATCATTGGCCAAGAGTGCGCTGTCCTGACGAATATCAAGTTATTAAGCTTTCCGTCATTGGTTTTAATTTCTTTTTATGCCCATTGTATCTTTGCGATTTCCAAGATAGAAATATACTCTAAGAGATGGAAACGTTTTGCTTAACACCTTTTTAGTTGCGGAAATCTATAATTAGTTCCCTGACGCGAACGAAATATTAGGGGGTGCTATAGATGTTACGAAGCACTTTGATATAGGCCATGTCTACATCATTCAGCTAAAGTTTGCAGGAGAGCCTTGTGACTTAATTGATTGCTTTCTGAAAACTCACAATAGCTACACATAGAGACATCTGGTATTGGTCTAGTCGTCTGTTTATTTCCCACAAGCCAAGAAAGCGTTCAATTATAATAAAATGCTGCAGAATTCTCTCCTTGTTTAATTGGATCTGCTTACTCAAGGGTAGAGTTCCAATTGCTCTTCGTAAAAACTTTGTACAGAACAGATAACAAGAATACAAAGCGGCCATTTTTTATATTGGAAATCATCTTACCTTTGTTCCATGCGCATTGTGTAGACAAGGACAGAAGATTTTATACAAGTTGTTGATAGTTTTATCACCAACCAGTTTCAGAATATGCACAGAGATGGCGGTTTTCATGTTATCTATAGCATTCCTGACTTCAGTGGGAAGTATCTGTCAGGTTAGATGTATGAGAGAGGCAGAAGAATATCGGAGTTTCCTCTACGCTGCCAAGTAGTTTATTATAAAATTACTGAATACTGATTGAATCTAAAATATTATCTTTGTCAGTAATTCTGTCATTATTTCCGTCAACTGCTTATCAAGTATAATCTTCCGTTTTGCTCTGTTTAAACCTATTTTCGACTCTAAACTGCCTCGTACGAGATCCTCATATCATTTCTTTGTATCCAGAATACTCTACCGTATCATAATCGGACACAATCTTCATTTCGTTCCTAAAAGTATGAGTGAGAAAACTTATTTTATGAGATGGTATCCATACGGAAAAAACAACTTCCAAATTATAACATGACAGCTCCAGTTTCCATAGAGATGCTAATGTGAGAGAGAAATATAATTACTGAAAGCGTTAAGGTTTTAGTTACGACTCCATCTGTGATACTATACTTTAACAGCCGCGCTTTCATAACGCTTCGGTACGATGGATGTTACCATTGCTCTCCCTTCTAGGAGAGGATTTACGATAAAGTATCACTAGTTGTATTACGCTGCCGTGAAATAAAAATAGATTTTTTTTTTTTTTTGAGATGATTGCTCATGATACCTGAATTAGGACTGAAAAACATGAAGATATGTGTTCATGAAAATTAATTGATGCTCGAGGGTTGACATAGATGCAGAAGAGACGGCGATAGTTACAATATTTTTTGTCAAGTGGGTGGTGACAAGAAAAAAGGAGAGAAGGCAGATACGTGATTTGATATAAACTGTTACAAAGAGCAGAAACTGATAGTCTCTTTGATTTTGAAGGATTCTTTTAAAAACTGGAGTGGCTATCTTTTGCGCGAACATTGCAATAACAAGTCGGTTTAAGAGATAAGAGAAAATCATTTAATTGCTAGTGATAGTCGGATTAAGTTTTCACATATTGTGCTAAGTAATAATCAAACAGACCATGCTTCTAACGCGTGTTTGAGGTATCATGTCTGTTTCATATGTGTGGAGGGGGAGGGGGGGAGTATTTCCTGCCAGCTATCATCTACTGCATATACCATGCTTTGTCGCAAGACCGGGCTGCGTTAAACGGTAATGGGCAACAGTCGGCTCAACATATTGTGTATGAAGCCTCACATCATCTTCTCACTGGGTAAGAGTGCAGAGATTATGCGGGAAGGTTATGTATTAGGTTCTTTATTATTGTGGTCTAATAGGTTGGTTCCTCGAAGAATCAAAAAGCTAAAGATGGATTACCGCATTTGGCAGTGTTTATACTAGGCCCTTCTGCTGGTAATTCCATTTCCAAAGCATTCCAATTACATTAAAACATTTCCTTCACTATGCGCATCCTCGAGGCATTTTTAAAGAGGACGCCATTCACACACCAGGGATTACATTACTTCTGACCAGAATGGTGCTTCCTGGTGGGAAGTGTGGTACACGTCATGTGAAAGATTGTTTGTGGGAATGGGTAACAAATTATGGTGTGTGTAGAGACGAAATAGTGTCGCTGTCTTAGCGTATTTAGCTAAAGCTATTTTCCAAACATTATATTGGTTGAAAATAAAACTCTTCTAAATCCCACTATTGCAGCTTGTTGCTGTTTTTTAGAGCATTAACAAAATGTGTCAATGAGACAATATGAGAGAGACAAAGCATAAAACATAGCTGAAACAGTGGCTTGTTGTCCTGTTAGCCGTCAGAGATTTTACGACTGAAAACCTTTGTTATGATATACTAGTTATTGAGCTGAAAATTACGATTTGAGTTGATAATTTCCGGCACATGAGTTATCATAAGATAGTAAATTTTATTGCTAGAATCAGGAAAGCACAAATTTTTGTTTACTCTATTTTATTAGATGTTGTCTAACTTGAAAACTATTAATTCTCGCTTTCGTTGATAACAGAAACAAAAATTAGCGGTAACAAGTAAAAATACGTCTATTTAACGATAGTTCTCCTCTTTTAAAATTCTCGTTTAAAATTAGAATTTACACATATGAATTGTTTGTTTGTAAATACCATTAATCAGTGATCTACCTTCAGTAATCAAAGTTTCCGATGCGTATAATGTCTCTAATTTCTTTACGCGGTAACACACCAATACGTCGGAACGTACAAAAATTGTCCTATCGGTCTGAAATTTGAAACATACATTCCATAGGAGATAATAATATTTGATTTAAACTGTATAACGCAAGCTTCGAATGCGTAGAAATGAGGAAAAATCACTTCAAATGTGGGTAGATGCACACATGATATTACGCAATAAATAAACGTTATTACATGTCGATATTTATTCTGTGTGCTTCTTACTCTTAATTCTTTGTCCAAGCTGCATTTAAACCTAACCACAACTACTATTAGCAAAAAAATAAACCAACTTAAATGCTGTATATCAAACATTCGTTACGGTAGACGCCATGTTTTTCCCTGTAAGGTAGGCTGCCATGCAATATATCTTAGCACTGAAAAACAGTATGTCCACCCGCAGAGAGAACTTGTAAATGTTAAATGATTTTCTACTTATTACGTATCTGCAATATGCACGTGGAAAGCAGTTTTTATTCAATAATGAAGACTTAAAAACACGTGGAATAAATGTTAACAGCTTTTAACGCGTATTTCTTGCGTAATAACATGTATGCGTCTACCCACATTTCGTGAGATGTTTCCTCATTTCCACATAATCGAAGCTTATGTTTTACACTTTAAATCATATATTATCGTCTAAGGAATGTGTGTACCAAATTTCATAGCAATAGGACAATATTTGTAGGTTCCGACGTATTGGCGTGGGGTCGTTTACGCTGTTGTGGTGTCAACTTTGCATTTCGGTATTACATTTACTTTGATTATAATTATTGCAGTACTTAATAGAAATTACGATCTTCATAAACATTGCAACACCGAGAAGGAATGGTCTGAATTATTTTAAAATCGGATGATATGTAGAACAGTGGAACCGTGGAAGATTGCAGAGAGCTGGCGTGCTAGTACTACCAGAAACTCTCTCTTCTGTGTGACCCGACAGTTCAATGTTACGCCACGCTCAGTCTGTGCAGAGCCGCCAAACTACGTGGAAACGAGCAAACAACTGCCGGTATGCCTCGTCGACGTCAAAGGACGCAGTCTAAGGATACGAGTGAGTTCAAAAATGAAAGAATGATTGGGCTGAGGGAAACAGGTTTGTCTTACCACGACACTGCTGCTCCTACGGGATAGGCTGCTAAGAAAGTCGTGCGTGTGTGGAACCAAAGGACAGAAGAGGGTCATACACAGTGATGAGCGGATGTTGGACCACAGCGCGGGATGACCGCCATACAACACTCTGAGATCAGTTCTTACCTTGTGTCCAGTGTGTTCTGCCCAGCTGAGTTTGCTGTGAAATGTCAAGATATTTAACCTTTGTGCCTTCTACAATAAATTCCTCTTCCACCTTAAAATTATTAAAAACATTTATCTATCTGCACTCTTAATTAGCTTTATGAAATTTATGTTAATTCCGTTTTCATTGACATCCAAATATTTTTGCAGGATCTTACTGTAAATTTTCACATTTCTCTTTTATTTGATTCCTGAAATGTAATATTTTTTCATCTGAAAAAAACCTAAATTATAACTACAAACCTCCAACAAAAATATTCAGCAGAATAATGAAAAGCAACAGCCCCTTATCACTTTTACATACTGTAAACAAACTACAACTGTAAACTGAAAAATTTAAAAGCGCTACAATGAGATTTAGCAAGAAAATTAGTCCATCTGAATATTGTTAACGGAAAACTTCTAAAATCTGTATCTCAGCGTCTCTTTTATTGAAACGCATCAAATTCTATACATTTTAACGAATCATGTATCAATATTATTCAAAGCCATATTACAGGGAGTCAGAGAAGTATTTCCCTATCAATTACCCCTGGGTAATGATTAAAATTGTTTCATAAGTTCGAAAAATTCTGAAATCCAGTCTGCAAAGGAATCTAGTCCGTTGTAATAGTCCTCGTTTTATCTTCTGCAGGTATGCTGACAGCTTCGGCTTAGCAATACACTGTGAGCCACATACGACAGCTAACTCAATGAAGCAGTGGAACCAACATGCTCGGCTAATATCATATTGGTTAAAATTCATCTGCGAACGACGCTGAAATAAGAAAAGTTTTCATAATACAGTCTTCTGTTAAAGTTTCATAGTAAGGAATGAAATGTCTCAAGTCCATCCGCTAACATCACATCAATCCTACAGCCTTCCGTCTGCATTCGGAATCATCTCCTCCATGCATCTTTTTGCCTCTTCTCCTAGGAAATTATTCCTTAATGGATAATTTTATCTCTTCAGAATTTACTCTGCTACCATTGCTCTAGCCAGATTTAAAAATAATGTTTTAGTGCATAAAATCGATGTGGAGAGTGACAAAATGCGTGGTATTTATGTCAGCAAATCCCCCGTATATAACTTCACAAAGTTTTATGCGAGACCAACGTAGGTCAATAATTGGTCTCGCACACACAAAGACAACTCCTTTGAGACTGGACAGCCACGATTTCGGCAGTTCACTGCTGCAGAGAGAACTCAGAAAAATCTTTCACCCTTTAAGTAATTTAAAATATAGCATTTAAATGCATATCTCACAGATTAACACTTGTTTCTCCGCTCTTACGAATAAATGATTATACAACTGATAATACCACGTGATACAATCATATCATTGATAAATATGTGATCACAGAATAGAGAAAGCACATTACATTCATCTCTGAAGAAGAAAAAACTGTTATTTAAATATCATTAAGTAAGTATTTGGTATTGAAAACTTATTAAGTTTGAAAAATTAAGTTAGACGAATGCTGTGACGGTTCACAATCTCCGCCTCATGAAGTACAGAACACAAACAATTCCACGTTTTGCCGACAGATAGAAATACAAATTTACGGTGGGTCTAAAAACTTGGTTTGGATTCAGGCAGGACACAGGTCATTTCCCCTCGCCCACCTCATGATCCACTCTGACCTCTTGCGGCCGTGGCATGGGTTCTTAGCTGGCCGGGTCGAGGGAAAGAAAATAACATGGGCATGACGTGACGGTTGAGAGAAAATCATTTGGTGAAGTATTGTTTTTAAGTTATATACAGCCTTCATAGAGCGGTATTCTGGCTCGGTGGACGAGGCGCTGGCCTACAATATTCATGGTCCCGGCATTGAATCCCGCAGGGGCCAGGGATTGTTGTTCTTCTACTTTAGCTAACACTCCTAACAACCACCGAAAATATGCACCTAAATATTGAGATTCATACAAATAAAAAAATTAATAAAACAATGAAGTGGCCATGTTCTGCCCACCTTCACGATCTGTTTTGATACGCCAACTGTAATTCACTTGAGTCTAAACTACTCAAGTCACAAAAAGTAAGTGTCAGAAGGTTGTGAAAATGAGTCAGTCGATTATTTCGTTGGATACAGCATGATACTTGATGTGTGAATGGATCCTTTCCCGGCGTGTCGCTGCAATGTAATCTTCGCGGGTTCGCTGCCGGATGGTGTGGGCGAAAGTCGAGCTTTCGGCGACGAGCTCTGCCGCCACCTTCAGGCCTGGAGTTGGTGGCAGAGTTCTTCGCGAATCAGGCAGCAAACCCGCGTAATAGTACGACACCTCAGGTATTTCGTGAATGCCGTCCATCATGGTAGGTCATCGTTTGAGAGAAATTTAGGCTTAAAAATTTCCTGTAGAAAATGGTAATAAATGAAGTTGGCTGACTGGCTATGCGCATAAGGCGAGTGGTACTTTTGATAGCCACACACTACTTTTTTATGCATATGTTCTGTTCGAAGTTAACGAAATTTATTTTTGCAAAATTTGATAAGGCTAATGTTTGGTTTTTCGTGATACTTTCGATTTTTCCGATTTCATTTTTTTTATTGTTGTTGACGTTTTGTTCCTTGCATTTTTTTTGTCTATTTATACGTTATGTTAAATAACTTTGGTTATTTCTTAAATCAGTTTCCTAAACGAGCTTGAATGTACTCGCACTAATAACGCACATAAGCAGCAGATTAGTAGAGAGGGCAAAATTGTGTCAACGTCGATTGTTATAATTTCAATTTGTGACAACAATCTAGAGGTAAAACTACACTGCCGGGAATGAAAAGTGTTACAACCAAACAGGAATGGTGGAATTTTAGGAAACTCTGTAGATAAATCCAAGATCATACCAAGAAGAAATGATAACAAATTGAAATTGATCAGGCCAAGTTTATTACATTTGGGGATTCCCGACGTTATTCTTACCACGGCCCCCTTCCTTCAAAAAAATTCTTCCGACGTTCCACCGCTCCCACTACAATTTTATTATTAATATAAAGAACGTAAATACCTACTTTTAAGTATTAACAATGACAAATCAGACGAAACTGAGTATGTGAATTAGTATAGAGGTTTTCAGCTCCAATAGGCGGCGAAGGCGACATAGTACCAGCAACGGTGTACTTTGCCACAGACAGAATCGAGATTTGATTCTAAACACCACGGCATGCCATTCACGTGTCCATTCGCATTTTACTGTAAACTAGGCTAGACAATACTGATAGTCACGTTAATGGAACACCTGCGTAGGAGTCCGAAAGTCTTCAAGCAATTGGATTACAACTGTCCGCCGGTGACTGTATCCCTAGCCACTGCATGGATCTTGCCTGCAGTCACCCATCTGTCAACAACAACAAACGGTACAATTCGAGGATCTGCACGTGCTGTTGTCCTCGATAAAATATCTTACATGACACTTAGATTTATTTTTGCTCGGAATTCATAATTCGGGCAAAGCTGCAAGGGAAAGATAGTATTTTATACATTTACTAACAATTTAAAATTTGGCAGTTGGAGAGGATTTCGTAATATGTTCTATAGAAAATATGATCATTAATATAGTTTACGTTGTGTAAAAATACTGAAATAAATTTCAGAGGATTATTTAGTATTATTTAACAGGTTAAAAATATTAAAACTGGTTAATCATTTGGAAGTTTCTGAATGTTGAAAAGTATCATGATGGGGTGATTAAAATTTTTACTCACGGTTTTTCGATTTCCCACTGACTTCAGATGGGAAAATGGAAAGTATCGCTAGCGACACCAAAGCGATGAAGATGAGATTTGACACCATTGCTGTTGACCAATTCTTGATTGTAAAGTGAAACTGCAACTAAGAAAGAAAATGCAATGTTACAAGTAAATAAGTATTAATTGATTTGTTAGAAGAGTTTTGGCTTCTTTAAAAAAAAACTTACTAAGGAAAAGAAAAATTTGGATGGTAAAAGAGTACAATTTTGTTTCCCAAGCCCATAAAATGTCTCAGATACGTAACTAAGGAACTAAACTAGCGGAAGTTTGTGTTTTTCTTCCGATGTTTGAAGGGACTTTGTCAAACTAAGCTTTATTATAAAACCGTCAGTAAAATGTTTCCTATAGTCTAACACACAGAAGAACCAGAATAAGTTATACTCATCCATTATCAGCCAGTTCAATCATTTACTAATGTGCCTTCTTAAAATCATGAGTTCAGGTAGAACTTGAGCAGTCTTCTCCAGGACGAACTATTTTGGGTGATCCTCTGCCATTTAACTCTGACAACCCTTCTCATGTCCTTCTCCCATCGGTCTGGTGGTCTTCTTCTCGGTCTGTGGTGATCTCTTGGGTTACACTCCGACAGTGATTTTTGTTCATCTTTGGTCTTTCCTTCGTGCAATATGGCCGACCATTTCCACTTCAAGGATGCTGTCTTACATACTCATAATATCATCTGTATAAATAAACATTGTTTAACTTAAAAACGCTGTAAGTTATTAGAAATTTCATTTGGCTCTTCAGTTTCTGTATACTCTGTAAACTGAACGGTAAATATGCAAATCATTACTGGCAGGGAGGCCCCAAGTGATATTTCGTAATCTGTATGACAGAGTTACAATTTGCCGCATAGTCCTCCATCTTGGCTAACTAGCGTAGCCCATTAATCGTACAAGTTGAAGAAACGTATATGTTTACCTGAAACGTCATACACAGAGTATCTTTACCAGAGATAAAGGTAAGTTTATAGACACTTAAAAATACAGAAATTGTTACAAATACCAGATTCTGAAGCGGGGATCCCCGAACAGGAAGTCAGTTGCCGAACTGAATCACCAGATGGCTCCTGTGGTAGTTAATAATTAATTGTTAGTTGCGTAATCAGCTGAAAAAACAACGGAATAGCAGACTGCGTGACAGCATAAACCGGTTTGAAGTATGTCATGGTTTCTAATACGCACAAGCATCGTAATCGTTACAAGACCTGATTCAGCAAACAGTCCCGCTTATATTGCTTGTAACACTAATTGATCTAAGGTTCTTTGAGGAAGTTGCGAATCATGATATAGATAGGCTGCTGGTGGAAACTTGTAGAAATGAAGATTTTTAGTGGGGTGTAATGACAGTGTCGGCTTTATTTTAATCAGACAATGTGAATTACTGATAGGGTTCTCTTGTTTATAACGACAGTTGCACTATGTGTCGTATTAGTGGCAGCTTTACCGTAAACAGTCCTAAGAGAGAAAAGCTGTTTTCGACTGCGTCCGACGGATGTTAGTAACTATTGTTGTCTAATCAGCGTTTCAAAGTTTTTGTATACACATAAAACGAATAAACGCAATATTTTCGAAATTGCACGATTTCGTCCTCCACCAAGTCATAATTGCGCACTACTTTGCCCACTAAGGAGCAGCGAATATTAAGCATGCTAGATTTAAGCAGCAGAACAACCCGTAAAGTATTTCAGTCAATATAAAATGACAAATCAGAAAAGCATAAAAACATCCTCAAGATATGGCCAAGAGAAAATCCTATTTTTGTCCATTAAGTCCAATGTATGTCTCAGAGTATGTTGCCGCAAATAAAATTGGCAATCCCGCTAGAATCGTATATATCTTTTGTAACCTGGTATTACTACTGTGTAAAGGTGAAGAAGAAATAGAAAATTACAATAATGAATAAACAGAATGAAGATAAGTTTAGGAGGTAAACGAAATAGACTTAACTCGGCAAATGGTTCATAGCAATGGTAATAAACAGGTAGTGGCTGAATGTCGTGTGCGCCCCGACTCACCTGTTTGCCCGCTCCCGCCGTAGCGCCGTAGCGTACTGACAGCTGACGGGCCCACGGACTGGAGTGCAGCAGCAACCGGAGTTCAAGGTTGGGGCTGAGGCCGACCAGCTACGGCCAGGCGCAATCAGACATACCGCGTGGTTTTGCTGGGAACTCGGTAAAGCGTCCTAACAAGACTGAAATAAACTGCTAAATTAAGTAACCAGTGCGTGATAACTTGAGGCAGGACACTTAATAAGGAGTATAAAATAAATCGGCCATCGATTGTGTGAAGCAAAATTCAGGCATTTGCTTCGAGTGATTTTGGAATAACATGGATCACAGAAATCAGGTTGATCGACCATGGAATCAAACCCGATTTCTCGTCAGTACTAAGCACGAACGTTACTGCACACCGAACGGATTCAATAGACACAATCCTTCAACGAAAGCAAATTGACGGCTAATGCCCTGCTTTCAAGTTGACACCGTCGCCTATTCGTGTGCTTTCTGGGGCATCAGTGATTTTAAGTACGTATAGCGTTCGGCACTGTATATAACATTAATTATACCAACAAAAAAAAAAAAGGTCAAAGAAAAAAGTGAAGCTGCCTCAGGACTTGTAAAATCCCATTTGAATGCCAAATTTATTTTCATCTCGTACTAATGAAAGGATCTCATATCCGATTATTCAAGGAAGAATTCATCATATGCCTACATGACAACTGAAGCATAAAGTGTTTCAGTCAACACAATATGACAACTCGTATCTCGCATAAGATTTGACGTATGCGCGCCGTTTGTTTGAAAGTCGTGTTTGGAAGATAGATATTGGTTTGATAAGGCTTATATGTCTTCATGATCTCCAATTGGTTGAAAAGGTAGGCAACCTTTCTTCAAGCCAACGACATTTTCCTTTCCCTCCGTTTTAATTGAACCAGTGACCGTATTACGCACTTCTGCACATCATAGACGTTTACTGCATGCAATTAACACTTGATTAAAACTGCTTACACCAGGGCCTGAATCAACCATCTCCGTAGAAATATATTAAGAGAAAGCGGCAACTCAGCAGTAGTTAGAAGCAGTGCCAGTGGGGAAGTCTTTTCTGTTTTTAAA
>JARYHS010008074.1:216636987-216811867 GCA_031002005.1 Vandiemenella viatica | reverse complement strand
CTGGCAGGAAACGATGCATATTTCCTTGTATTGTGACTTCGGAATCATCTGCCATCGAGAGATAAAACTACATTTTCCTTCATCAGAGCCTAGACAAAGCAGTATCAAAATAAAATTTTGTAATTGTAAAGTTTGACAAGAATACTGATGGATTAGATTCGTTTAAAAAATGATAACTGTAAAGAATTATCTCGTTTCGATGTGTGAATAACTTTTAAATACTAGGCGCTGTGACGCGCTGCAGAAAAATTAAACAAGAATCATTTACTATCCCTAATCCCGCCTAAGAAAATATAATATTTTTAAAAATATCCGAAATAACTTTCAGATATTGCTGTGATAATATATGCGTCAAATACCTGTCAATACAGAAATATAATTATATATATATATATATATTTATGATATATATATATATATATATATATATATTATATATATATATATATATATAACTTGTGTATATTTGAAATTTCTATTTTACAGTATTTTGGAATTAAAATTTCACGTCTGAAAACTGCACATCAGTTCTTCTTTTATATACATTAAACATTTTTAATAATTAGGGCTAAACGCCTCGTTACTGTCGAGGTAAATAAATATAGGAGAGAACTGTGAACAAAGAACATGAAACAAGTTGATCAATGCCTTCCAGAGGAATCATCCTGAGCATGGAAAAAACGAAATTTGATAGCCGACAGGAATTTGAACCGGCGCAATAATACTTCTCACTTCGGGAGCCACCATGGCATTTTCTACAAGCAAGAATGGTCTTGGAAAAAGACTGCTGTCAGTCTTACAGTTAATGACGTTGGCTAATTCCATATGCAGTGGAGCTTTTAAAATTCTTATGCCTGCATTCTGAAGGAAAAGGATGATTGCTTTTCAAACTGGAATACGCTGGATATGTAAAAGTAAAATGATGTTATCTTCGAAAAACTAATTGAAACGTTACATATGTGGTTATAAAAGGGTGTATTATGGTTGTTTCCGGGTTCGTGAGAAACGATGTGATTAAGATCTGGCATCTTTAGTTGATCTAATATTTTTTCGTCTACTACTAGGCTGCAAAAATAGATATATTAAAATGATTCATGGCCGAGTCAGTCTATAATTATTGTTCCTATATATCTATATGTTACGGTCAATTAAAAAATCTGAGCGTAGTGGACGAGCGATAATGTTCTGGCCTGGCATTCGAGAGGATGCGGGTTCAAATCCGCTTCTGGCCATCCAGATTTGGATTTTCTGCAGTTTTTCCAAATCACTGTAAGCGAACGTCGGTATAGTTCACCAAAAAGTCCATATTCCCGTCTCCCATGACCTCAAAGTCGAGATGTCAAGCTGGAAACAAATTTAAAAAAGTTCAGAAAGTTCCTCGAGGATATACGGTTCTAAACCTGTATAATTCTTTCGTCTGTTATCTGTGTGAGCCTCAGGTAGCAATATAAGCAAGTTAGTTGAACGAGGATGAGGAAAATCTCATGCCTGAAATGTCTGATAATTTCCTTGTTCTGTGGGCCTACGGAATTGTCTTCCGTGTTGGCAAACCACGACCGCAGACACATTCACAAATTCCTTCGCAAGAGTCCCGACCAAGATACTTAAGCTGGCGCTAGCAGTGTAGGGGCTAGAACACTGTCATCGCATTGTAAAGGCCTCCTGCCATATCCCGTATATCCCTTCCAAACCATTACCCTTTCGGATAGGAGCAATACACCCTCCACCACACACTTTTAGTGAATCGCGGAGTAATAATAATAAAGTAAGATCGTAATCTTTCACGGCGTTGTATATTAATAAATTTCTCTCGGGCTTCCAGCCGTGTTAAGATGTTACATTTTTGGGACGTTTCGAAGGCGTCCAACTCTGCCTTAATGATTGATATTTGGTTGAGAATGAAGGCAGAGTTGGACGCCTTCGAAACGTCCCACAAATGTAACATCTTAACACGGCTGGAAGCCCGAGAGAAATTTATTAATAATAATAAAGGTCACTGATTCGAGTTCTTCTGCGCATATGGTTGCTTTTGAATGAGTGTAGTGTTCGTCTTGTGTTGACTTCACAATAGAGTTCCACATTACCTCAACAAAGGCTGACACAATAGTCAGCAGGTTAAATGGTCAAAGGCACGGAAGGTCATAAAATATTTACATCAGCAGATGGAGGCATGTCAATTTTCAATAACGTGCACACGTGCACTTCCAGTTTTTTTTTTTTTCTTCTTTTAAATAGCTCCATTATCACGGAATATTGATTAATTAATTTTGTAATCAAATAGTGCAAGTAGAACATTACAAGACGCAATGAGGGTATGCTGAAGTTAAAATCCTCGAGAAGTAATTTTCAGAAATTTTTAATGACCTATACATATTAGTTCAATGTTATTTTTCAACATTTTCATCGGTCTTCTAATTATGATGAAGTAACTTTAATATGTTATATTGAAGTTGTTTCTGTTACTTTCGGCAAATGACTGTCACTGTATTTGTAGGTGCTCGTAATTCGAAAATGGGCATATTTCGTGTACGGATGGTCATATTCACAAATTTTATTAGAGCTAATTCTACTGAACAAGTGTTCTTCACTTCCTCAGAGCCACTGGTAAATAAACACTTCCTCGAAACGTTTGTCGGACGGTTACTTCCTCCTTGCGTCTGAACTGAGCCAGCAGGAAGATCTTCTTCTTACGAAATAACCACGCATAATGTTAAAGAGATTAAATCCTATACACTCAACTGAAATTAAATACCCCTCCCGTGTGCACTAAAGAGCTTAGTACGCCTACTTTCCAAATTTTTTATCCTAATACGTGTTTAGAACTCAGCCATGTTACTAGTTGGCACCAAATAAGGAATATTTTTTTGTGAGATGAGGTGGACCAGTGAGATATTTTTGAAGGCAGCCAATTGCCTTTTGGTTCAATAAAATTGTCTTTAAATTTTTAATGGCATTCCTCCCGATAGCCATTCATCCAGCTAAACCGTTTTGTGTGTTTATCCTGTGTACTGATGTATTTCCAAATGCTTTTTGCTCATACAATTGAAAGACGATACAAGACATACCACAATACCTACTTTAACACCCATGCCTCTGGCCGGAATCGCACCAGTGACCGAGAGTCCCTGTAACGCCCAAGCCATCCCATCCGGAAGGACAGGGGTTGAAATCTTCGTGTATCCATCCGTATTTCGGTATTGCATGATTAATCGAAATCACTCCGTGAGTGTTGGGATGATTCTCTGGTATGGCCAAGGCTGAATTCCTTCCCGAAACATGCCCCAAGTCCTTTTCTCTCTATAATGATTTCCACGTCGACCAGCCCTAAAACAACACCGAACTAGAGACTCTCCACATGTGGAAATAGCACTCTAGTCCCTTCGCTACCATGTTCGGCCGTTGAATAAGATAAATCCAACAAGGAAAAGGTCTAAAACACACCACAGAGATGTAATTATTTTTATTTGAGCAATTATGTTTTGCTTCTAGCTTTACATAATAATTAGAGGCAGGAAAGGACTGGGGACAAGTAATGGGGAGGAATTCGTCCATGGCCTTTTGAAGGAACAATCCCGGCATTCGCCTGGAGTGATTTGGGGAAACCATCTAAAACGTTTACCTGGATGGCTAGATGGGTATTCGAACCCACGACCTCCCGAAAGCCGGATACCACATACCCACCACGTATTTTTTTGTCTTCGTCATATCTTCGGCGGCAATGTGATATGAATCCTGATAGTATTGGAAACTAGGATCGGGTAAGAATTTCAGCCACCGCTTTTTGAAGGAACTTTTCTGGAGTTCAGCTGGAGAGATTTACGAAAATCATGGAATACTGAAACTGGATCCCCGACGGGGTTTGAATTCGCGCCTCCCGAATGCCAGGCAACAGTGTTACCTATAACCCATCGGGCTTGGACGGCAGGAAATAAAGCTTGACAGAAAATTTTATAGAAGTATCAGTGTTAGTTAGAAACAAAGAGAGAGATGATAGTTTTACTACTTCCATCTTCCAGATTTAAAATGTGGAACCGCTAATTCACATTGCAGACGGATTTTTTATTTATTTACTGTTCTTAATGATTATTATTACTACTAAAACTGTTGCTACTGCGTTCAAGTTTAGCTTACCTTCTAAATATGGTATGATGAAAACAAAATTAAGGTGTTAATATTCCGCACCATTTAATTTTCTGGGAATAGTTTATTTATATTTCGTGACTTAGTTTACCATTAGAGTTCTTTCGTGAATGCTCTTTCTACTTACCCTTAACCTTTGTGTGTATTTGTCACACGCACAGTTCTATAACGCTGCAGCGTTAGAAAGTGTAACTAAGTCCATTCAAACTCTCTTATTGGTTTTCCGTGCGTAATTTAGCGATTCTTTTCTGTATTCGCCATATAATTGCGTTTGCTAGCGAATTGTTAACTGTTTATTCGAGGAAAAAAAAATACGCAACGGTTATCAAAATTACGAAAAAAGTGTTACCATCTCTCTATAATTAATCAATTTGGTTATTTAAATAATTATTATGACTAAAATGGTGATATTCGTGATTATTTTTACTGCAGAACTCCGAACTTTCCCTCTGAGCGTCTGCGAGTTTCTTGCTGCGCGGGCTCATTTTTTTAGTCTTGGGTAAAGTGCTGGGTATGAGAGGTCTATTTTATCATGAATTTAGTGTACCACCTACCAGTTATGCTGTCCCATGCGGTATTCGTGTCTAGAACGAAGCATAATCGAAAGGCGAGGGGTCTCTCGAATTCTGTCCCGACTGTACTTCACACTGACAAACTTTATTTACAGCATCTATACCTATAATAAAACTTCAACCAGTACAAATTATGCGCATTTAAGTTTGTTATTTGAAAAAAAAATGAGTTAGTGGCATTGTTTATGATCAAGAGGTGGAATCAATGGTTTTTAAAATTTTGTGCGTTTGCGTGTTTTTCAGTCTCCGTATGCTCGTTTGGTTGAACAGGAATCACGCAAAAACGTTTAAACGATGTACTTCGCCAGGTCTTGAAGGTAAAATAACGTATGCTTCATTTTCTATGTGAAGTCGGAAAGCTGAGAAATATAAAATCAAAAGGGTCCACAAGTTAGAATCAAGTTTTCGTGTATAACTTTGGCTACTATTTCTCGTTACCTTATCAGCAGTTTGTTACTTTTTAAACTTTCATGTCAATTACAAATTTAATAACTATTCATCTCATTTGAAAGAATGATGATACTAGTGCAAATATTTGAATTAGAAGAAAAGTCATTAATTAAAACTGTTTTATTAACATCAACACTTACAACTGAAGTGGATTGATCAAACTATCATAAAAGTAGAATTGATGACAGTGAAAGTGTGTGTGAATTGCCATGAGAGCAGTACAATATTCCACCATTTAACGAGTTAACGAGCTAATAAAACTTCATTTACACACTAACAGCCGTTCTTAAAGTAGACATAACCGACACGCAGGCTATGAGAATCATTCGATATCTTGAGAAATGAAAAGCAAAATGAGCCTACTTCGTACGATGCTGTATGTATCACGTGTATTGAAACTGAACTTAAAGCACAGATATATGTATCGCAAACTCCAGATTTTGGGAGTGAGCTATAAAAATTCTTAATTCTGTAATGAGATTTGAAAAATTGAGTGTTAAAATTCCTTTATTATTTTTAGTTTTAAATATAAATACTATTTTAAATAAGGATAATTTTTATATGCTCAGAATTTATAGTTTGTAGGTCACCTGAGCATCATAACATCGATACTTGGAGATATACAGGAAGTAATATGATATCTGATACTTAATTTACTAACAAACTGCGTCATCCTTAATCGATAGTAGCAACCGAAGGAGAAAGGTTGAATGTAATCATATCAAACGCTCAATGAATGTTCATGTCGCCGTGATGTAAATGGATTGACTCTACATTAGTTCGGCAATAAGCTATAGTAATACGCTTAGCTACCTTATAGTTACACGCACAAATGCGTTTAATTAGCAGAGCTAAAATGGGACCGTTTACAGCGGGAAATATGGAAACAAAACAGGAAACAGCAAAAAATTAGTTTTCTGCCATAAATGACAAAATTTACACGATGACCAGTCTATTTTCTATACAGTTCTAAAACATTTTTATAGTGAGATGTTAAGCGGGTATTTACTGAAAGTACAAATAAGTACAGCAGTGATGGGATCTGAGTTCTAACTTCTCTCAAGTGTCTGCATAAATATCAACGACAGTGTAGCAGTAAGGAAGAAAGTAGTCCTCTGCAAGGAATAGTATCGCTGCCTCACTAACACGTTTTACAGCGGATTTAAAGCCCGTGGCAGAGAAACCGCTTATATCCCTTCTAGACAAAAAGATCAGTCGTGCTCGAGCACAGATGTTCCAGCATTTACAGTCCAGACACGGTTCAATGAGAAACGTGAGCACTTGTCAAAAAAGAAAAGCGGCAAGGTGAAGAACACATTGTGTAGTGGTCTTTGAGGATTCGTGAGTCAGCTGACCGACAGCGCTTTCTACCGCTTCGAGGGGAGAAAGTGTGCAGCGGCAGCGGTCGTCGAACCGCAGGAAAGGCTACGGAGCCGCTGGCTACCTGCGCGCAGGCATTCCACTAGCAAGTGGTGCGCTCCACAAAGTAGTGACCTCAGCAGTTCGTTCTTTGCTGAACGGAAATCTAACGTCAACAGTATGAAAGGAATGTAAAACCGAACTTGGTGTGTTAGCGCATTGCAGTCGGGAGGATGCAGTTTCGATCACAGTCCAGTCATCCAGAATTGGGTTTTTCTTTGGTTCCCGAAATCACTGTAGGTGCTAACCGCTATAGTTGTTTCATAACGCCATGGCCGATTTCATTCTCTTTTCTTAATTTCTGTTCTGGATCAATTGACCTTGTCGATGAAACGAAGAAAAATGTACTTGCTCTTTTCCTTTTTATTCAGATCCATCAGGGATACATTTATGATTTCCTAAATTGTGGTCATTTAATTTGGTTGATTGACTTTGAAACTGTGGAAAAATGAAATTGAAACACAAAAAACAGGCGGAGCAAGGAATCTAATTATATACTAAGAGCGCATATTGAATACAATAGCCTACTCCATCGATTCAATCATGTGCTATTAGTTTTCAAACTTTAATAACATTGTACAAAGTTTGCAGTAAGTATCTGTAGGTCACAATGTAGGTGTAACATCGTTGTTAAATATTGAAACATTGCTTGTGTAGGTTATAACTGTAACGTAGAAACAGAGAACTTTTTCTTTTCTCTGGTCATCTTTACCTGCTTTGTTTTCCCCTAGGAAACAAGTACTGAGTAAAGAAAGTAGACCAGTCATAAAAATTACGTCTTCCTAATTTTCTTCCTCCATTAAATGTGATATATACGTGATAAGCTTTTAACCAAAATGATATAGATGAATTAATCAATTAAACCAATGCAAATTTAGTCACTCACCATAATGCATATTTATGCTAACCATAGCCGTAGTAAACACTCCTCTGTCTACGAACTAAGCCAGAGTGTGATATGGAACTAGTCTAGGAAAAACCGCTGACATTACTCGCAACGTTTCAACTACTGCTTCTGACGAAAGTTTTGTAAGTAGATCCCCCTGCCATGAACTCAAATTTCGAAATTTTTCGCTCATGTTCTGGAGGAATTTAGGAAACATTTAAGTTTATGAAGAATTATTGAATTACCGTAAACGAGTATCTTAAACATGTATTTGTAATTTTTAGTCTAACATTGCCTAGTTTTACTATTGTTATAAAGGTGAGTAACAAATACCGACAGAGGATATAGTACACTATATGGGATGTTCTTTGTTGGTCATGTCAGAAATTGATTGAAAACTTTTTATCTTATTTACAACCGAAGTGTACGGACATTTAAATTAAAGATAATTACTATATTAAACGTTTGAGTATTTTTATTGATCTAAGTTAACTCACGAATTTTGTTGCTTGGAGCTGAGAGAGTCGTCGTCAGGGCAAGCAGTAGGACGGGAAGTATGTAGGCTGCCTCCATTTCTTTGATCTCAGAAGTCTTGAGTCAGTATCTGAAACAAAAATATAAATTTTAAAGAAGCGGTTATGAATGACAGACAAGTGACGAGAACTTTCGCTGGTGCATCATCCGGTTAGTTGGCAGTGACACTAGAAGAGATTTTATTGTTTTGAGTTTTCAACTTTAACGATACGGAGGTACTGTACCTCTGACAGTTATGTACACCAGCTGAGCAAGAGAGCATTACTTCTAATAAGTGTTAGCGAGACACGCGTAATCAGAACCGACAAGAACACTTATCCGCGCTGTCTAACGCACCAACACACCATGAATAAGGTACAAGTGTCTCCTTCAGCGTGATAATTTTTTATATAAGCATCTTTCCTTGTCGAGAAAGTTAAGTAATTCTTCCAAAATTTATTAAGGTTCCATTCGGGAGGACGTGGTTTCGAATACCCGTCTGCCATGCTGATCTCGGTTTTCCATTGTTTTCCAAAATCATTCCATTCGAAAGACGGTATGGTTCCATCAGAAGGACATGGCCAAATTCCATCTCGTTTCTTGCTTCCGTTCCTTCCCACCTCGATCTTGACGAGGTGTAAAGTCATTTCCTTTGTCCTTATCGTGGAATTCGCCATCTACGTCGTGACATTATATACATCGTGATAAGAAATTTCATCGGGGAATATAAGACTAGTCATGGTTGTATGCAGTAAATGTTTACATTTAGAGTGCATAACATTCCTGTCACCATTCTGCAATCGTTTCTGGTAAGTGTCGCATAATGGCATATTAAACATGTATCTAAGTTTGTGGAGGTCTAATTGGAAACAATAACTTCGTTATCTCCAGCAACAGAAGCCTTACTTAAAACATCGTGCGTCCACTTCCATAGCATTTTTAAATCACTTCTCGTAATATATCATTAGCCCCAAAATAACTTAAAATTAAGATGACAAATTAAATTATTCTGTAGTAATAGATGAGGGAGTTCACAACTTTTGACAGTTAACGGGAACATCCTTTTTTTTCTCCCTGTCATTTTAAAGATTATATTAACTTAAGTTCGATCTTTTAACTGATAAGCAGACAGAAATTTACAACAGGGCCAGTAATTACATCTCTCCGAGAAAGGGCGACAGTTAGTGCTAGTCCCATGTGTTCTGCCAAGGCAGGGGAGATTATGAGCACTGACTTCTAAGCCTGACTTTTCGTAGTTGCGTGTGAAGCCTTGATAAGGCTCCAGCAGTGTGGTGCAATGTCGTGACAGCACCTCCTGTGTGTCGCCAGCCTCCCAGTTGCCTAATGGTGACAGGCGATGCATGCACAGCATGACAATGTAAATACTGGTGTCATGCCTTAGAAACACAAAGTGACATGTACACAAACAAAACAACCACTGTATTCATTGTTATACATGGTGCTACGACTGACAAAGAAAACCGAATTTAGGCCGTGGAGTAGACGTGACAAGATCATATTATATAGGCTAGCTCTTTCTTATGCACCAGTTGCAATCTGCTTACACACGTATGTTTGCTCTAAACGATTTTTTTTGTTACATTTCCTTCGATTACTTATTTCAGCATCATAGTCCCTTATGCACAAATAATAAATTTCTCTGGAGTGATTTGGAGAAACCACTTAAATCTGGATGGCTGGACCGGGAATCAAACCCCTGACCTCCTGCCATAATTCAGCATACATATCTGAGTTTACTATCAATTGTTATAACAAAATATGTACATATTATGATTTCAACAATCATTTGCACTTCCAGTCTATAATAACACAAAAACCTTTATTTCCAGCAGTAAGTTAATTTCTCAGTGTATACCACCAAGAAATTAGGAAAACAAACAGCGATGGTGTCAAGAGAGTGAACTATGGCTCCCCTGTACTCTCTTCTACCTCTTTTAATACAGAATTTCCTACCTATGTCTTTGCTTCTTGCCTCTTAAAATGTTATGGCTCTTTCTGTCAAATACCTTGAAGAGATGCAGCGCTGTTCTGTTAAACTTACCTGTATTGTCCATTTAATCGTAAATAGATTTCACATAGGTCACTAACTGACACTCCTCCAGAAATTGTCCTCTGTAACTATCATCCATGAAGAGTAGCAAAGTCTAGTTGTTATTGCTAACTAATGTGAGTACCTGTGATCAATCTTGTCTTCTATATTTCCAGTACTCTCCATAACACTCAGAGAAAGCATCATTGTCCACGACACCCTCCATCAAGTCCAACCAACAGTGGTTCGTGCATCTCCTCTTGATAATACTCCTACAATTAACTAGTACCTGTCTGATTAGTATCTTTAGTATGTTATCGTAGTAGCCCATCTCCCACATTGTACTTGTCTCTTTTACTTAATCACATGCGCTTACTTCCTTGGTATTAATAATTTCTCTCACCCTGAGTCTGCATTCAGTACCCCTAATCATCGATTATAATAACTTCATCTTCAGCCGCCATCCTAAAAAGACACCGTCATAATGTCATCGTCATTGAAAGTGAATTTAGATATACTGCTTCTGTCAACAACTCAGAAGTATTCCCTCCTTTCTAGAGAGCGTGTCTAAAGTACGTGGCTCGGTCTAGGGGGGAGGGGTGGGGTTGGCTGGAAGGCTACGCAGCACTACGTGGAAAAAAATGGGGGGGGGCGTCCGAGCCAGGCCATGTAGCTTTCCATACTTATCATTTTTCACAATTAAAAAGAGGTACAGAGCATACAACAGCATGAGAAATTCATTTTCTTCATTTAATTACCGCCGTATGTATTTTCCAATAGTCTGAGAAGAGAAAACGGTAAAAAATCTCTTCTGGAATCAATAGGGAAACAAGCTACGTGCTACGTGGGAAAGGAGGGGGGGGGGGGTTAGAGGTAAAAGCCACGTCGGGTTTCGTGGTGGGGAGGGGGTGGTTCACAGGAGGCCCAAATGGAGCTACGTGGTTTATGGGCGTCCCCCTATTAACGAGGTGTAGGCCATGCCTGTATTTACGACTCGTTTCCACAGGCAAACAAATCGCAGGGCCGGCGTTAGTGGGGGGTAAGCGGGTCAAATGTACCGGGGCCCGTCGGCTGATGGGGGGCCCCGATTCCCGGCCTCGAAGCCAAGAATCCGCCTATTGTCGCCCGGCTAGTTTGTAGAGCTAAAAAAAAAAGGTCGCCCATTTTACCCGGGGCCCGAAATTTCTAGCGCCGGCCCTGCCAAATCGCAAGACAGACCCTAAGTTTACCTGCTTCACGGATGGGTTTAACCATTGAAGATCATAGCTACGTAGGACCTGCACCGGTCTCACTCTGGTATACTGGGATTCTTCTCAGGTGTCACAATCTTTGCTACAGTGTGAATATTTGCCTATAGGTTTCCCACACTTCCTATTGTCACTACCTTTGTTAAACCTTTGAGTGGTTATAAGTAGTATATTACCTGAGTAAGAAATGAAAAAGAGTTTAAAAATACTTGTGACAAGTAAGCCAGTACCTAACCGATCATGCAGAAATGGGCCTACTCTTTTTCGAAGTCTACTACCTTGCAGCGAAACTTTTTTTTTATCAATTGTCTGTTCCTGAAGGTCTGCGTCATTTTCACTATTCATACAGCAACATTGGATCTCGAATCACTGACTATGGTGACAAGGCATTCTTATTTTTTGCTATAGTTTCCCAAATGTCTGACACTTGTATCCTGCTATATGTTATACGACCAATTGATAGGACCTCACAATCCCATCCTCCCTCTCTGCTGAATTCATCATATTTCCTTTCCGCATGTGTCAGTCGAGCTTGAAGGGTCCTGATAATTTCCTCCAGGTCTTAAATCTTCCTATTCTTACAGAAAATCATGAAATTACTATGTTGAAGTCTAATTCACACCCTTTTTTAACTTGAAACTACATTCCCCCGAATGAAATCATATCTCACGCACGTCACTGAAGACTCTTTTCGCAAGTGCTCGACAAGTGCCTCACTTTTACATTAACTTTTCACAGTTAAATGAAACAAAGCAACATACTTCTAATATCTCTAAAAAGAACCTAAAGCATGATAATGATACCTTATATTCCTTAAATGTAATTTCACTAATATATGAGTGTTATATGATTTATTTTTACTTTTTTATGATTATAGTTGTACTTGTAAATGTTTTAAATGACTAAGCATACGTAACAGTTGAAAAAGAGTGTCTGAGCTAGCAAAATATAATATGTATGGCAAAATTAATTAAATATTCCGTGTCAACTAAAAAACCCTCTTTGATAATATCGAAGGATCATCGAATCTTCTGTTGCTGTTGATTACCCAGAGAATGAGTGTTGAACGTGACGCACATCACAGATGAAGCAGGCAGCTAGTGGAAATTTGTTTCTGATCCCTTAGAAACTGTTTGATGTATTATGGTATTGTTTGGTGCTAACCGAAATTTGCTTCTGTCCTAAAGTATTCCATTGTAACACTGGATTAGAAATGAGTTGTAGCTCTTCAAATGTTTTGAGATTATAGTTAAGAGGGCAATAATCAGGAAGGGATCCGGCCATAGTAAGACACAATCTATCCAATCACTTGGTGCAGTTTCGGAAAAGAAACTTCTAAACGAAATCATAAACCTGAAATACATTCTTTATCCAAGTTTTCCCCTAGCAGAAGTGAAATATCATCAGCAAAATTTCTAAGTTAACATCGTTGCCTATGACGATAAGGTGCCGCATTGTGTTTCACGTAGCTGACAAACATGATAAAAGAATCACAAGGGTGTGTACTGAAGTCCAAACTTTGCAGTTCATGTGAAGATGAGCATCATTGATGACGATGACTTGTCGGACGAATGCGGATGCTGTATCTGGAAAGACCGCAGCTACGAGTGAGGATAACGCGTTTCACCCTCTCTCTTCGTTTTCACTCACGACAGCACAGTAAATAAACCTCACCACGCATAGTCATCTACACAAACGAATACGACATGTCATACATCGGATGATTCAGGGTCCAGAGGAAGATGTTCTATCATGTATATACGGTGAAACTGTAGCAATCTAGCCGTTGAGTATTCGAAGATAAGAAAGTGGATCATGCGGTTTAAGCTAAAGCTTTATATATATATAAATTACTTGAAGTAGGAGACCTAGAATCATTTTGAGAAGTTCAAAACTTTTCAGTTGCAACATCTCTACCTACGAAATAATTGTACATAAACAAAAAGTAAAAACACCCTCATGCAAAAGTTTCTTGTATAAGGTATATCTTCCACTGTTTGGGGTGAGTAGGAAGCAACTTGATTGTTATTGCTGGTAAGGCTGAAACGTGATTTAGAATTAACTCAGTTCCTTTCGCACGAATCTAATATCTAGTGACACAGATACTTGCCGCCTACGGTATATGCCTCTGCTGTAGCCATCTAATTTAACACGGAAATTCTTCCACATAAAAAAGACCTACAGTTTAACGCGGAATCCGAAGCACGGAGAATCCTAATTACTGTGTGTTGCTGATTCGCTAGCTGAGCTTATATAAAGTAAATTGAGCGCTGAGTGGAGGAAAAATTACAATCACTATCGCTTTTGGTGACAGAGTTCTTTTTAAATGTTTTTGGAACATATTTATATTAAATGCAGAAATCTACGAACATGTAAAACATCTAACTGACTCACGTTTGTGAACAACTATTTCACTGAAATGATTACATTGTGTTCTTATATTCTAACACAGTGTTTCCCAACCTTTTTTGGGTCATGTCCCACTTTCAACATTTTTTGCCCCCCATACATAATTTTTAATAAAAAAATTATTTGTTATTAAAGAAACTGATATAGGATGGTTTTTGAAAGAAAACACTTTAATATTATCATAAAACACAGTAAGTAAAATTAAAAAACATATAATGAAATATTAAAATTCAAATTCAAAAGATTTATAATACACTTTATTATGTCAATTTAGTGTGATCCTTTTAAGAATTTGCTTTTTTGCTATATTTTGTAACCATATCTGGCATTGTGTTTAAATAACTCAAAGAGAAAGCGGTAAAGTAGTATCAAGTCAATTTCTAAATTGCCCCCCTAAAAAAACCAAATTGCCCCCCTGTGGGGCGTGGGCCCCACGTTGGGAAACACTGTATCTAACATATTGTTTTGATGGGTCACTACGGGCGCAAGAGAAGTTATAAACATAAAACTCCTTTAGTTATCAGAACCTCTTACAACAAATATTTCACCGGTATAATATTTGAATGCAATCCATAATGGTTTATGTATTTAGGAAGTGTAACCATTAATCTATTTATAGCGTATTATGGATGAGTAGTAAGAAGACATGTTTTCTGGCCAGAAACCGGGAAAACCCATGAGTCACGAGGTGGTGGGGGGGCACCTCCCTCCCCTCCCTCTCCGGCGGGCTTTTGAATAAGCCAATCAGCGTTCACGTCACAAGATGGCGGTCGTTAGTTCATTTGGTGGCCGCTAGGGGGGCAGCACCGGCCGCGTTTGCGCAAACGATAGTTCCTTGACCGCCCGCCCAGATGGAAGCACAAACCTCAATCTGCGCAGACATTCCATGGCTCGCGTAACCTGAATCTGAGTATTCTGTGGAGCTTAGTCGGGCGCATACCCCCGCAGGCGACAACGGTTGTTGCTATTCCCAGCGCGCGCCACACATGACGCGTCGAAGAGGAACGGGTTCCCGTTATACGCTATTCCTGGAGTGCGTACTTTCCTAGCGCAGCGATATTTCCGGGTGTATTGTAACTCGGCGTGGGTGACGCGTTGGTTCCCGTTAGACACTGTACACGTCTTTCAAGAATATTTTCGTCTGAACATGCAGCATACGCTATTTCGAGAGTGATTTTCTGCCGTGGAATGTGCGCGTCATGTTATACACTGCTAGCTGGTACAAATGATAGATCCCTCAACAATCGTTATTACCAAACCTATAATTTTCTTCCTAGGGCCTTCGAGGAGCATTTTTTCAGGTCTTATTGATATTTCGAATCATTATAATTCGTTAATTATTTGGTTACCATAAAATTAGCTTCTAAAACATATTGTTGCCTTCTGCAAACAGTATTATTGGTTCAAATAACAAGTCCCGTTCGTTGTACATTATGTAAGGTCATTTATTTGTAGCTGCCATTTTTTTATACACACTTATTACCTCAACACGCCTTTTGTGATATGTCAGTATTAAACGCTGTTCTCTTTTTATTTCTAGTATTTCATACTCGTAATAAAAATACTATACTAATCCAAGGAATATAAAAAAAATTTGGGTAGGGGATTCGTTAAATAAAAAACATAATTTCTTGATAAATGTTACAGATTTATTGAAATTTTAAAATACATTTTATTGCAATATAATACATCATTCTATACTTATGATTCCATGTGTGTCATAGGCCTCTCTTGCATTCACATCCTGCCCCCCCCCCAATTTTTTATCTGAGTTTTCACTTAATATCCATTTATTGCCTTACACGTTATGAAATCCATGCCAAAAAGCATGTATACCTTTTAAAAACGTTGCTAATGTTTATGAGATGAAAAATGTATTTATGTGGGTGACACATACTCTCTGTCACACATTGCTGTGAATAACATAGACAGGCAACTTACGGGTGTATCTCAAACTCGAATGTCACGAGGGAAGAAAGAATTCGTATAAACATCAAATCGCACCATCTCGACAGTGCCTCAGTGGTTAAGGCGTCTGACCGGAGATAGAAAGGTCTTCGGTTCGAATCCCTGTCTGGGCGGTAATTTTCATAGGCCCTTAACCCACCTTCTCCTCTGGTACAGAACGCTTCTGTGGCTCGGATTCCACGTTAAACTGATAACAACTATATGGTTGTGTACACTTTCAAAAGCAAAGATTCAAAACAGACGAAGGCCTAACGTGACCTAAACGAGCATTCATACTGCATTGAGGGGGAGGAGCAAACAGTCAGCCAGTCGGTTGAACAATTTTAATATCACAATCGTCTCTTGTCTCTGTTGCTATATACATAAAAAACACACCCGCACTCATTAAGGGATAAGTTTTAGGAAGGATTTGGGTAGGTATAAGGCAAATGGATGTAGGTATGGGCCCTGTAGGTGAATCACCAGTGGTAATTGTAAATAATATACAGCAAACAGTGAGAACAATACCTGATGAGGATATGTACACACTTTTTCTATAGTTTCATTAACCCTGGAACCAGAAAAAAAAATCCATCAGTAACAGCTACCAGGTACCACACTGTTCACATTAGTATCGCCTCGCCTCTCACACACATCAGCCATCTTTGCCGTTGCTATATACATAAAAAAACACACACGCACTCATTAAGGGATACGTTTTAGGAAGGATTTGGGTAGGTATAAGGCAAATGGATGTAGGTATGGGCCCTGTAGGTGAAACACCAGTGGTAATTGTAAATAATATACAGCAAACAGTGAGAACAATACCTGATGAGGATATGTACACACTTTTTCTATAGCTTCATTAACCCTGGAACCAGAAAAAAAATCCATCAGTAACAGCAACCAGGTACCACACTGTTCACATTAGTATCGCCTTGCCTCTCACACACATCAGCCATCTTTGCCATC
The DNA here is from genome assembly GCA_031002005.1 of Vandiemenella viatica. NCBI lineage: Eukaryota > Metazoa > Arthropoda > Insecta > Orthoptera > Morabidae > Vandiemenella > Vandiemenella viatica. Next base: position 216,795,262 of record JARYHS010008074.1, on the reverse strand, counting down.
TAGTAGCATGTGCACAAGTATGAAACTGTTCACATCAGCATCATCTCATATCACCCACATGACAACAAGCCATCTAGTAACATGTGACCTCCTAGTACCACAAAGGCATGAGTAGATTCAAGAACATTTCTTAACACAGGTTGCAATGTCGTACTGTGGATGCTCACTCACAGCTGCATACGTCACAAAACACACACACATTAGTGGAGGAGATGAACCGCACATCCTACATCCAGACAAACGAGTTAAAGGAAGGTCTGACCATATTTACGCATACATACGCAGAGAGAGACATACGCAGAAAGACGCATACACACACACACACATTAGTGGTGGAAATGAAATACACACACTACACGCAGAAAGACGAGTGAATCACCATATTTACACGCTAGCTACCTTCCCTCGCAAACAGCATTTCAATTCCAAAAACTGTGGACTCCACACTAACCATCTAACCAGAAAAAATCCATCAGTAACAGCTACCCCCAGGTACTAAACTGTTCACATTAGCATCGTCTCTCACTCACCTCAGACAACTTTGCTATCTAGTAGTATGTACACAAGTAAGAAACTGTTCACATCAGCATCACCCACATAGCCACAAGCCATCCAGTAACATGTGCCCCTAGTACCATAAAGCCATGAGTAGATTCAAGAGCATTTATTAACACAGGATGCAATATCGTACTTTGGATGCTCACTCACAGCCGCATACGTCACAAAACACACATTATTGGTGAAAATGAACTACACACACTACACTCAGTCTGGCGAGTGAAAGAAAGGTATCAACCTATTTACACTCTAGCTGCCTTCCTTCGCAAACAGCATTTCAAGTCCAGAACCTGTGGACCCCCACATTATACCACTACATACAAGCAATGATCTGACAGTGGGTTTGTAACACAAGTTCTTCCTTCTCTGGTACATCCACTCATCACGATTTTTTGCTCCGAAGGACATATAGTGAACAACCTGAGAAAAATAGTTCGTACCCAAAAACTAACGGCAGCAAACTGTAAACAGAACAGTGAAGTGGAAGAGTGCTTGGATTCCTGAAATCACTCCAGACGAATGTAGGGAAAGAGACCTTCAAAAGTTCATGGCCGAATTCCTCACCGTTTCTTGCCATACATCCTTTCTCACCTCTAATGACAATGACATCGACGAGCCCGAAAAAGGCCTGATATGCTGGAAATACTAGAATTTTGGATGGTCGTTGAAATTTGTCTGTATAACGACAGCACTGTGCCAGTAATAATACACGGTAGACTGGGAAGTTAAGATAGCCGCGACAAACACCTAATTTTAAAAATTCATTCACATACAAAGGTATGGAAAAAACACATCACACACGATAAAGTTACCATAATACTCTTAGCTAACTCATAGTTTCATGGTCATCAAACAGACATCATAACCCACATTTTTCATAGTGGATCCCTACACACTGAAAAGTATCCAAAACGTCACCATAGGTGCAGACACTGGTTCTATTACGCCGAAGATAGCACCCATACTTAAACTGTCGTAAATTGTTAGGTCATTTGTATGTGAAAGTGCGTGTTTGAATATTTTATCCAATCAGGCCTCATCACCTAAAGTCTAATGCCAGATTATGACCATGGTTAACTTAGGCTCCATACACCACTCAGAATTATTCTACCAATATCCATTCTAACATCATTATACGCCATATACAGCTCTCCACACACGTACATTTCTATGCCTACAGCGATCTCGACTCAACAACTAGCCCAATCAGGGCAACGATAAAGTGGAACAGAACACCCATGACTGGCCAAAAATCATAGAAAGACACACATACACACACATTCACATGTCAATGCATTCACACAGTTCCATTCATCACCACACATAACTGGAGGAAAGAGACTCTACATGCTAGATCCAAACTGAAGAGTTACAGGATATGTGAAGTTTGAAATCACAGCCACATCTCTCCCACACCACAACCCTCTCTGTCATTTAGTAACATGTGACCCAGGTACCATGAGTTACAATAGATACTTGTCTATCAGACAGATATCACAACCTCCATATTCATACTAGGTCTCACCCACAAAACCATACATCTCCACACAAGCACAAACATATGGGAGGAACAGCAATTCATACGTCCAGATAGACGAGTTTAAGGAAGGTATCACCATACTTACTCATACAGACACAGAGAAAGACGCACACAGACGCATATTTCCATGCCTACAGCGAACTCAACACAACAACTAGCCCAATCATGGCAAAAAAGTGGGACAGAACCCCCATGGCTCAAGACTGACAAAAAAAATCATCATTAACATGTGTTCCAAGTACCAAACTCCTCACATCAACATCATATCAGTTAACTCACACTACCGACCTCTGTGCCAGTCAGTATCGTTGGTAATTTGTACAAAACTGTTCACATGATCAGCACCACCTCTATCCCACACCATAAGCCTTTTCTGCTATTCAGTAATATTTGTCCCACGTACCACGAGTATCACGAGTAGACACATGGTCATCAGACAAATATCGTAACTCCCATACTCATACTAGGTCTCACACACTAATCCATATGTCATCACACACAAACATAACTGACCAAAAAACCATCAGACATACGTTAGAGTGTGTGCAAATGATGACATTTTTGCCATATACCTCAGTACTTATCACATACGGATTATTCATTACACTCAATTAATTACATGTTCCATCAACACATAGGTAGCCATCAAAGTCGAGTATAATCCTATCGTGATAGACACACAACCACATAGAAAGACACACACTCACATGTCCATGAATACACACAGTTACCATACATCACCACACACATACACGTAACTGGAGGAAGAGGACTGAACACCCTAGGTCGAGACTGAATAGTTACAGGATGTGCAAACTGTTACATTTCTTTGCCACAAACCTCGGTGCTCATCATACCCAACTGATTACATCTACATAGGTGGCCACTGATGGAGAAATCTCAAGTAGGCTCCTATCAGCATAATTACACACATAACCACACAGGAACACGCACACACACACATATGTCCATGCATATACCACAATTTCATAAGTTACCACATACATTCAAGTAACTGCAGGAAAGGGACCCGACACACGACGTCCACACCGAAGTGTTACATGATAGGCAGACCATAGTATGTCTTTCCAATACACCACATTAACTTGATTTTTAATGTGCCATCAGTATACCTGGTGGCTGGAACTAAGCACTTGGCAATGTTTGGTCAAAAGTCATTTGTTAATAGCAGCTCATCAATCACAAATTTTGGGTCAACCTGCCCAGGCGGGCGCGGCGAGAGGTGGCCACCCTTCCTCACAGCGGACGCGTACATCATGTAGGTCGGTATACCGGCGCATATAACCGCTTACTAGCGCAATGAAATTCCGGTCTTCAGTCCGGTCCAAAAAATGCGGTTACCGATAATAGGTCCCGGTCGGGAAACTCCGGTAAACCAACGCGGTCCGCGCTTTTAGACCGGCGAATTGCGGTATTTCGGCCCGCAGTGGGGAAGGGAGGCCACCTCTCGCCGCGCCCGCCCGGGCAGGTTGACCCAAAATTTGTGATTGACTTTTGACCAAACATTGCCAAGTGCTTAGTTCCAGCCACCAGGTATACTGATGGCACTTTAAAAATCAAGTTAATGTGGTGTATTGGAAAGACATACTATGGTCTGCCTATCATGTAACACTTCGGTGTGGACGTCGTGTGTCGGGTCCCTTTCCTGCAGTTACTTGAATGTATGTGGTAACTTATGAAATTGTGGTATATGCATGGACATATGTGTGTGTTTGCGTGTTCCTGTGTGGTTATATGTGTAATTATGCTGATAGAAGCCTACTTGAGATTTCTCCATCAGTGGCCACCTATGTAGATGTAATCAGTTGGGTATGATGAGCACCGAGGTTTGTGGCAAAGAAATGTAACAGTTTGCACATCCTGTAACTATTCAGTCTCGACCTAGGGTGTTCAGTCCTCTTCCTCCAGTTACGTGTATGTGTGTGGTGATGTATGGTAACTGTGTGTATTCATGGACATGTGAGTGTGTGTCTTTCTATGTGGTTGTGTGTCTATCACGATAGGATTATACTCGACTTTGATGGCTACCTATGTGTTGATGGAACATGTAATTAATTGAGTGTAATGAATAATCCGTATGTGATAAGTACTGAGGTATATGGCAAAAATGTCATCATTTGCACACACTCTAACGTATGTCTGATGGTTTTTTGGTCAGTTATGTTTGTTTGTGATGACATATGGATTAGTGTGTGAGACCTAGTATGAGTATGGGAGTTACGATATTTGTCTGATGACCATGTGTCTACTCGTGATACTCGTGGTACGTGGGACAAATATTACTGAATAGCAGAAAAGGCTTATGGTGTGGGATAGAGGTGGTGCTGATCATGTGAACAGTTTTGTACAAATTACCAACGATACTGACTGGCACAGAGGTCGGTAGTGTGAGTTAACTGATATGATGTTGATGTGAGGAGTTTGGTACTTGGAACACATGTTAATGATGATTTTTTTTGTCAGTCTTGAGCCATGGGGGTTCTGTCCCACTTTTTTGCCATGATTGGGCTAGTTGTTGTGTTGAGCTCGCTGTAGGCATGGAAATATGCGTCTGTGTGCGTCTTTCTCTGTGTCTGTATGAGTAAGTATGGTGATACCTTCCTTAAACTCGTCTATCTGGACGTATGAATTGCTGTTCCTCCCATATGTTTGTGCTTGTGTGGAGATGTATGGTTTTGTGGGTGAGACCTAGTATGAATATGGAGGTTGTGATATCTGTCTGATAGACAAGTATCTATTGTAACTCATGGTACCTGGGTCACATGTTACTAAATGACAGAGAGGGTTGTGGTGTGGGAGAGATGTGGCTGTGATTTCAAACTTCACATATCCTGTAACTCTTCAGTTTGGATCAAGCATGTAGAGTCTCTTTCCTCCAGTTATGTGTGGTGATGAATGGAACTGTGTGAATGCATTGACATGTGAGTGTGTGTGTATGTGTGTCTTTCTATGATTTTTGGCCAGTCATGGGTGTTCTGTTCCACTTTATCGTTGCCCTGATTGGGCTAGTTGTTGAGTCGAGATCGCTGTAGGCATAGAAATGTACGTGTGTGGAGAGCTGTATATGGCGTATAATGATGTTAGAATGGATATTGGTAGAATAATTCTGAGTGGTGTATGGAGCCTAAGTTAACCATGGTCATAATCTGGCATTAGACTTTAGGTGATGAGGCCTGATTGGATAAAATATTCAAACACGCACTTTCACATACAAATGACCTAACAATTTACGACAGTTTAAGTATGGGTGCTATCTTCGGCGTAATAGAACCAGTGTCTGCACCTATGGTGACGTTTTGGATACTTTTCAGTGTGTAGGGATCCACTATGAAAAATGTGGGTTATGATGTCTGTTTGATGACCATGAAACTATGAGTTAGCTAAGAGTATTATGGTAACTTTATCGTGTGTGATGTGTTTTTTCCATACCTTTGTATGTGAATGAATTTTTAAAATTAGGTGTTTGTCGCGGCTATCTTAACTTCCCAGTCTACCGTGTATTATTACTGGCACAGTGCTGTCGTTATACAGACAAATTTCAACGACCATCCAAAATTCTAGTATTTCCAGCATATCAGGCCTTTTTCGGGCTCGTCGATGTCATTGTCATTAGAGGTGAGAAAGGATGTATGGCAAGAAACGGTGAGGAATTCGGCCATGAACTTTTGAAGGTCTCTTTCCCTACATTCGTCTGGAGTGATTTCAGGAATCCAAGCACTCTTCCACTTCACTGTTCTGTTTACAGTTTGCTGCCGTTAGTTTTTGGGTACGAACTATTTTTCTCAGGTTGTTCACTATATGTCCTTCGGAGCAAAAAATCGTGATGAGTGGATGTACCAGAGAAGGAAGAACTTGTGTTACAAACCCACTGTCAGATCATTGCTTGTATGTAGTGGTATAATGTGGGGGTCCACAGGTTCTGGACTTGAAATGCTGTTTGCGAAGGAAGGCAGCTAGAGTGTAAATAGGTTGATACCTTTCTTTCACTCGCCAGACTGAGTGTAGTGTGTGTAGTTCATTTTCACCAATAATGTGTGTTTTGTGACGTATGCGGCTGTGAGTGAGCATCCAAAGTACGATATTGCATCCTGTGTTAATAAATGCTCTTGAATCTACTCATGGCTTTATGGTACTAGGGGCACATGTTACTGGATGGCTTGTGGCTATGTGGGTGATGCTGATGTGAACAGTTTCTTACTTGTGTACATACTACTAGATAGCAAAGTTGTCTGAGGTGAGTGAGAGACGATGCTAATGTGAACAGTTTAGTACCTGGGGGTAGCTGTTACTGATGGATTTTTTCTGGTTAGATGGTTAGTGTGGAGTCCACAGTTTTTGGAATTGAAATGCTGTTTGCGAGGGAAGGTAGCTAGCGTGTAAATATGGTGATTCACTCGTCTTTCTGCGTGTAGTGTGTGTATTTCATTTCCACCACTAATGTGTGTGTGTGTGTATGCGTCTTTCTGCGTATGTCTCTCTCTGCGTATGTATGCGTAAATATGGTCAGACCTTCCTTTAACTCGTTTGTCTGGATGTAGGATGTGCGGTTCATCTCCTCCACTAATGTGTGTGTGTTTTGTGACGTATGCAGCTGTGAGTGAGCATCCACAGTACGACATTGCAACCTGTGTTAAGAAATGTTCTTGAATCTACTCATGCCTTTGTGGTACTAGGAGGTCACATGTTACTAGATGGCTTGTTGTCATGTGGGTGATATGAGATGATGCTGATGTGAACAGTTTCATACTTGTGCACATGCTACTAGATGGCAAAGATGGCTGATGTGTGTGAGAGGCAAGGCGATACTAATGTGAACAGTGTGGTACCTGGTTGCTGTTACTGATGGATTTTTTTTCTGGTTCCAGGGTTAATGAAACTATAGAAAAAGTGTGTACATATCCTCATCAGGTATTGTTCTCACTGTTTGCTGTATATTATTTACAATTACCACTGGTGTTTCACCTACAGGGCCCATACCTACATCCATTTGCCTTATACCTACCCAAATCCTTCCTAAAACGTATCCCTTAATGAGTGCGTGTGTGTTTTTTTATGTATATAGCAACGGCAAAGATGGCTGATGTGTGTGAGAGGCGAGGCGATACTAATGTGAACAGTGTGGTACCTGGTAGCTGTTACTGATGGATTTTTTTTCTGGTTCCAGGGTTAATGAAACTATAGAAAAAGTGTGTACATATCCTCATCAGGTATTGTTCTCACTGTTTGCTGTATATTATTTACAATTACCACTGGTGATTCACCTACAGGGCCCATACCTACATCCATTTGCCTTATACCTACCCAAATCCTTCCTAAAACTTATCCCTTAATGAGTGCGGGTGTGTTTTTTATGTATATAGCAACAGAGACAAGAGACGATTGTGATATTAAAATTGTTCAACCGACTGGCTGACTGTTTGCTCCTCCCCCTCAATGCAGTATGAATGCTCGTTTAGGTCACGTTAGGCCTTCGTCTGTTTTGAATCTTTGCTTTTGAAAGTGTACACAACCATATAGTTTTTATCAGTTTAACGTGGAATCCGAGCCACAGAAGCGTTCTGTACCAGAGGAGAAGGTGGGTTAAGGGCCTATGAAAATCACCGCCCAGACAGGGATTCGAACCGAAGACCTTTCTATCTCCGGTCAGACGCCTTAACCACTGAGGCACTGTCGAGATTTGATGTTTATACGAATTCTTTCTTCCCTCGTGACATTTGAGTTTGAGATACACCCGTAAGTTGCCTGTCTATGTTATTCACAGCAATGTGTGACAGAGAGTATGTGTCACCCACATAAATACATTTTTCATCTCATAAACATTAGCAACGTTTTAAAAGGTATACATGCTTTTGGCATGGATTTCATAACGTGTAAGGCAATAAATGGATATTAAGTGAAGACTCAGGATAAAAAATGGGGGGGGGGCTAGGATGTGAATGCAAGAGAGGCCTATGACACACATGGAATCATAAGTATTGAATGATGTATTATATTGCAATAAAATGTATTTTAAAATTTCAATAAATCTGTAACATTTATCAAGAAATTATGTTTTTTATTTAACGAATCCCCTACCCAAATTTTTTTTATATTCCTTGAGTATGATTAGTATAGTATTTTTATTACGAGTATGAAATACTAGAAATAAAAAGAGAACAGCGTTTAATACTGACATATCACAAAAGGCGTGTTGAGGTAATAAGTGTGGTATAAAAAAATGGCAGCTACAAATAAATGACCTTACATAATGTACAACGAACAGGACTTGTTATTTGAACCAATAATACTGTTTGCAGAAGGCAACAATATGTTTTTAGAAGCTAATTTTATGGTAACCAAATAATTAACGAATTATAATGATTCGAAATATCAATAAGACCTGAAAAAATGCTCCTCGAAGGCCCTAGGAAGAAAATTATAGGTTTGGTAATAACGATTGTTGAGGGATCTATCATTTGTACCAGCTAGCAGTGTATAACATGACGCGCACATTCCACGGCAGAAAATCACGCTCGAAATAGCGTATGCTGCATGTTCAGACGAAAATATTCTTGAAAGACGTGTACAGTGTCTAACGGGAACCAACGCGTCACCCACGCCGAGTTACAATACACCCGGAAATATCGCTGCGCTAGGAAAGTACGCACTCCAGGAATAGCGTATAACGGGAACCCGTTGCTCGCCGACGCGTCATGTATGGCGCGCGCTGGGAATAGCAACAACCGTTGTCGCCTGCGGGGGTATGCGCCCGACTAAGCTCCACAGAATACTCAGATTCAGGTTACGCGAGCCATGGAATGTCTGCGCAGATTGAGGTTTGTGCTTCCATCTGGGCGGGCGGTCAAGGAACTATCGTTTGCGCAAACGCGGCCGGTGCTGCCCCCCCTAGCGGCCACCAAATGAACTAACGACCGCCATCTTGTGACGTGAACGCTGATTGGCTTATTCAAAAGCCCGCCGGAGAGGGAGGGGAGGGAGGTGCCCCCCCCCCCACCACCTCGTGACTCATGGGTTTTCCCGGTTTCTGGCCAGAAAACATGTCTTCTTACTACTTGGATGGATAATGCGTTTTAATTTCAGCTTCTCTTCTATTCGAAACTCATTCTAAACTGTTTGTGGGTTTAGAAGTTAAGGTGGACTATTATTCAGATTCTATACACCTGATTGCTTTTGATTGGAATTAACTTCGTCATCGGAACACTTCTCTTTTCCTCCTAGTGTAACAAAGATTCTTAATGTTTCCTTATATAGGATTTTCCACTGTACACTTACACAGGATTAAGCAAGACAATGGTATAGATGGCCGTGCTCTGTTAGCGGGCTGACGAGAAAACCTTCTTCACTTATGGAAAACTCAGTTTGACTCGTAATGGAAGGAGCAGTTAAACACACATTTTAACTAAGAAATGCAAATAAGTCAGAGAGTACTAAACTGGAAGTAAATAGCTTTTTACTTTCTTTGACGTCCTTCTTGGGCCTAAGTTCAGTATAATTCTGACGGTATTGTTCCAAAACAACTTGGAACCTGCAGCTACAGGTCATTCACATTACTTACACAGTCTTCAAGTAGATAGTCGTACTGACGATATGGTAACAAATACAAACAATACTACCCTTGTTCAGTATACAGAGCTATTTTCACGTTTGTATAAGCAAGTAAAAGTGAAACAAGATCTGTTTTTATTGTTCAGTTCAATAAAAATATCTAAGACAGAAAAACAGGATAGGCAATAGAATTGTAAATCTTGAGATTCATTTCTAAAATACTTTGTTTGCTCCTAATCTTAATCACAATACAAACATCAGAGCGCACGATGGGAGACTCGATGCTACTACCACACACAAATACCAGTGATATCCCAGTGATCTGTGCTATGTAGTTATGGCAGGAAAATGAAACATACGGACACATATGTCTTCGGTCGAAATGCGAAAACATCCTTGATCGACCACTTTCAACCACCGTATCTCCCACAAGCCCACAGTTACTGAAATTCGCCAACGTTGTTCACGATCGGTGGATTTATGCTACTGCCAGGCACAAACACCAGTGATCTGCGCTGGATACTTTGGGGGAAAAAATGATACATAGAGACGCACACGTTTTTGGTCAAAATGCGAAACTGCCCCAGGTCGACTATTTTCAACCACCATATCGCCCACACCCTCATAGCTACCGATATCTAACCAACATAGTGCATGATGGGAGACTCCATGCTATTATTACACTTTAACACCAGTGATCTGCGCTATGTAGTTGTGGGAGCAAAGTTAAATATACGGAAACGTATGCCTTTGGGCGAAATACAAAAATATCCTTGGTCGAATGCTTTCAACCACCATACCTCCAAACCCTCCATCGCTACCGACAAGCAACCATCATAGTGCACAATGGGAGACTCGATGCTAATACCAGACAGAAACACCAATGGTCTACGCTATGTAGTTGTGGCAGGTAAGAGAAGTATAGGCACACACAAGTCTATGGTAGAAATATGAAAAATCCCTACATCAACCACCTTTAACCACCGTATCTCCCACACACCCTCAGTTAAAGACATTCGTCCAACGTTGCGTACGATAGGAAACTCCATGCTATTACCGCATAGAAACACCAATAATCTGTGAAAGGCAGTGGTGGCTGAAAAGTAAAATATATGGAAACACACGTCTATATATATGTGTATATAGCATTACAAATTATATATTGTATAAGTTATTAGTTACTTTTTGCTTATTTTTAGTTGTTCAATGCATATGAATTATGGCTGATAATTTTTTTTTTTTAACTGCTTAACGTCTCCTATAACAACTAGGTTTGGATAAATAAAGACCTATTCACATTAACGTTTGTGTTAGTAGCGGCGACTACCATCTTCTCCCTTCTGCCTTTCATCTAGCTTTTGTCTGGAAGTTCAATTAAGCATCAAACGTCGATTACAGTGATTCCAGTTGTGTTGCGTCCTTCGCAGCTACAAGCGTGGTTATTAGTTTTCCGAGGCCGGAATCGCGTGCTGTTTACGGGAATGTTTCCTGTATGGTTACTGCCGGCGTCCAGCTGTATCTGAGGTCGGAAGCCAGGCGACCTCGCTAACGTACGAACACGCGGTGAGCTGGAAGACTGGTCGTGGCAGAGGTATACCGCGTAACACGACCCACCGTGACACTAATTGACAAGGTTATCTGCTGAGGAACAATACCGCCAGCACAGGGATATAGTGCGGGGAAGCTGAACTGGTGTCTGGAGAATCAACGGTTCGAGACCTATGTTGGGATATGAGGATTTAATTCAGACCAGTGTCTATACTACATATTATATGAAGTCAGTTTCATGACTGACTTCTTTAGACATGATGGATGTTAGTTCAGTGTAGGCACTCGCTGGTGATACTTTGATACTGGAACGTTTTCCTAATGTCCTATCTAGTGTAACTACTTTCTCACTGAGTGCTTGTAAGATGACTGCAAGATTTATGTGGTTTGTCCGTCTTGTTTATAAAATGTGTTAACTATGTCTTGTGCCTGTTGTGTACGAGGATACAAGAATCCAAGAGAGAAATCAGGTGCGTAGCCACTGGAGTCAGTTACTTCGAAATACGTATATTGAGAGGGCAGCCGAGTTTGACGTGCCATGTGCATATTACATGTTGTAACTCCATACTCAGTATAGAGAGATTCAGGATTTAGTTCGGGTTTTAAGTATAAAATTTGGTGATTGTGCTTCCCTGTATAACTCGCTCTACTAGCCACTTACCCAGCTAACTTCATGTTTATTACTAGACACAAGGACTGCACTTTAGCTAAAACAAAGCAAGTAAAATTTTCCTTCGCTGAACATCATTTCTTCAATAGAAAAGTGGCTGATAGTATTTCATTGGCCATATTTTTTCTAAGTTATGCGCAAATATAAATAAGAAAGTAGTTTCAGTTCCATGGTATTTTGTCACTGTGAGAGATCTTTGTCGAGGAAAGAAAAATATTCAACCGCCTTAAGTCCCGATAGAAAAGTTCTAAATATTTTCAATAAAATTTTGTATACAAATTATATTACTCAGTCACATCTGTCATTTCGTGAAGGACTTTTCACACGTTACAACGATATGAAATTAGGGGATGTATGGTAGCTGACTAATAAGATCCACGGAAAAAAGATAAATCCATTTTGTCACAGTAAGAGACGTACATGATTGAAACTGCCTGCTGGTGCACGTTTGAAAGAATCTAATTCCACAAATCCCGTAGATAATAGTAGTTCCTGAAATATCTAGAGTTCTTCGTGTCGTTTATACAATTTTTTACCTTCATTTAGTAATTGATTTAAGGAATCAATGACGGCATCGAACTTTAGGTGTAGGAAAAATTGGAACAGAGCTTGAGCTAACAGATCCTCTGTATCTGCAATGAAATTAATTTTATTAGTTCAGCAAACTTGCATTTACTAATCATCCTCATGAAATATGAGATTTATTATGCCTAATGATAATTAACATAAAGTTAAACATTTCAAATTACAAACAAAAATCCAAATATAAGGTTGAGTATTCAGTCACAAAGTGCACCAGAAGGGCAACATCCAAACCACTGTTCATGTAATGTTCGTTTTACTGGCCAACTGCTATGGTATTTGCTCGTCGGTTAAAGGAGCTATAATAACAAACTGATTCAAATTCTTGCATAGTTAGCTCAGTAATGCTTTGACTTTGTTAAGACTAAGTGTTTTGTATAGCTTTCACTGCCCCGGGAAGACCTGGGAGGATTCACTAGTGGTAGTACAATTTGAAAACAATGTTCGCTACGTGTAATGGAACATTACAGTGATTGTCCAACGAGGCACTAATCGATGCCTCCGCGTAATCGTCACCTTTACCATTATAATGAACCATTGTATGGTAAAGCCTCGTGTAGTCGTGATGGTCTGGTGACGTGGTTCATATTGGCTGCGCAATGCACCCCTGACGTATCCTCCCTAAACTAACCCGGAAAACCTAAATGGTACAGGGGACCTATAGCTTAACGTGGAATCCGAACCACGGAAGCTTTCTGGCGTACTTCACATTACAGAGCAAGCTAAACCAGAAGCGCTTTTGAAAATCCCAACGGAGATCGGGATTCGAACCGAGGACCTTTAGATTTGCAGTCAGACTCGTTAATTACTGAGCCACCAGACAGGTCTTAATCAGAATGATTAGGTATGTGGTAAATATAAGGAAATTCTAAATGAAACTACTACCAATGTCTAAGAAACTGGAATATGTTGAGATTTTTACATCTCCTATCTTGGGTGGAAGCAATAACTGAGAAACAAAAGTGGGTACTAGCATTAACTATATTACAATGACGCTTTATGTTCGCAGGAAATTTTTTTGTGGGTAAAGCAGAACGAAGATGGCCATTATTGTTGTGGCCTAGCTGGATTTCACTTCCTTAATACCTATTTCTACCAAACTCAGTGATATAACCAGACCCATAGCCCTACAAGTCGTTACTATTTCACAGGCTAACTGTTCCACCTTATTTGAGATATCGCTAAAATATTGGAAATGGGTTCTAGTGTTTTAAAAGTTCAGCCATTGAATCTCGATAACTGTCAAGACAACGCCAATGCTGGTTAGGTGCGATACGGCATAACGTCTATATATTTTCCCTGGCCATCTTAGCAGATACAATGATTTCACTTTACTGATTTGGTTTTGCTAAAAAAACTGAAAATATTTAATAATACTCCGAAACATACGGTGATATTACGTACAGCATCTCACTTGCGTTAAATCAGTGAAGCATAAATCGCCTTTCAGTATTCCTCGTGAAAATTATAATTAAAAACCGTGCCAAATATTCCAACTGAGATTGTTTCGGAACTCTATCTGAGTTTCTTTGTTGGCAAAAACAAGGAAACAGTTTATCAAGGAGGGTGGATGTGATATGCTTGCATTAATACACTTGAACTCTGTAGAACCGGGAATAAAGCATATCTCTCTGCGAATAGGTTCGTAGAAAGTAAAGAAATGAACCCTAGTAATTCTGAGTTCTCCTAGTATGTAACAGGTATTTCGCCTGTTGCGGAAATACCTTCATTACATTATTCAATTGAACAAGGCAAAGAATTGGATATTATTATAAGACTTGTCATCTAATGCCAGTTGAATTCAGCAACAGCTTTACTTTGTGGATGGTGTGAAGAAAACAAACCTTTAGGGCTACACTGTTAGCTTCTTCCGTTTTGTATCAATTGATGTGAAAAACTGCTTATAGTTTCAGCAACTACACCTGATATAAAAAGAGCTTGGCGTTGTAAAACGAAAAGTGTGGGAGGTATAAATTACTCATTATCGATGGAAAGGTGATTATAAACGTAGATATCTAATTGCCAGAACTGGTATCAAGACAATAAAGATTTAATGGCTGCGTTGCAAGAAGTGCAATTAATATTCATTCTTCTTGAAGGGAAACGTTAAAAAGATATTTAATAAGCTGACTGTACAGTTATTTAAAAATTACAAACATGTTCATTGTTTTTACACACATTTTACAATTTCTGGTTGAGTATTATTAGAATAAATATGCTGGCGCAGTCTGATATAAAAGAAAGGCTAATGGAATGAGTCTACGTAATATAAAACAGGGTTTCCCTTTAATTCGATGCATAGCTTTCGTAACAATTTATTATGACTTTACATTATCATCCGATTTTTTCCCACATTTCAATTTCAAACAATGTGGGCTTTTAAGAATCAAAGGAATCTCATGAACTATCAAATATGTGTTGTTTTTCATCATCACGTCTGCTAGAATGACAAATTGCTGATGCTATTCTAATTCGGGGAGCTAAGTGTTGCTATACGTGTAATTTGTGACTAAATGATTAGAATACTTTTTGTTTATGAATCGTGTATTTTGTTAGGTGAGAATTGGGGATAACCCCAGCTTTCGACTAGGTGGTTAGAGTACACGAAAAGATTGTTGATTTAAATTGAGTATAGTTTATATAGTGTTGCAGATTTCATTCAGTATTTACAAGATTATGTTAAAGAGACTCGACGTTAATTCTGAATCAATTTCTCAGTTCAAGAACAAGAGTATTAATTAAAAATGCTAGTTCCGATTACTGAAAAAAAATTGGAAATGTAGAATACAATTCAAACTGTAATCTTACATTGTTTATCCAGTTATTGTATTATTATGGGGGGTAGAATACGAGTAAGAAGTCATAATGGCCAGAACAGTTTAAACACAATACAGTATACACATGATTTATAACCTGTTCTAGAGAAAGTGTCAGCGTAATACCGGCGTCAAAACTCTGGCACGTGTAGCATGCCCTTGACAGACCTCACGCAATGAAGCAAGTGTCTGGGCTGACTTTCTTCTCACATGTTGTGATTGCAGTGTGAAGGTTGCTCCGTCCATCACACTGTGTTGGTAACGGGGTTGTTTACATGGACCCGAGCATGAGTCGGGAAATGGTAACTGCCAGGCACGGAGAAGAGCGAGACTATCGACGTACGAGCCAGTCACGGTGATGGTGGAACGATTATAGCAGTTATTATTTTAGGAGAGCGACGAATTGAAAGCAAATAATTGGTGCTGAGAGAATCTTAACAAGCTATACTGTCATTCCACATTAACAGGCATGGATATTTTTCCATTTGGGCTTTATAACATGTCAACTTAGAGACATTAGAGCCGGTGGACGATTGTGAAGAACGAACAGGATGGAATTTGGGCGTGGATTTTTAAAGGATCCTTGCTAGTATTCGCCAGGAATGATTCTGAGAGTATGTCGATAACAGAAATCTATATTGACGGACAATAGATCGAATACGGGTCTGCTTGAATGTTAGAACCCAGCGTTAATCACTCCCCAATAGCATCTGTGCCTATGACATCAGAGCATGGCACTGTATTCAACGGCTAGATTAGATTGTGCGTTAGTTCCATCTTATCTAGTGTTTTTAGAAAACAGATCGGTCTGAGACGTGAAAGGCTTACAGGATAATCTTCCTAAGAGCATTTAGTAAGATATGTTCTTGAACTTGGCATCGATCATCTTTATTTCAATCTTTTTTTTTTTACTTCTGGCTTTACTCATCTTTGGCGTTGAGGACATTAGAGGCAAGAAGCAAGAAAGGACTGGGGTCTACAAACAGGATAGGAAATACACAATGGTATTTTGAAGGAACCATCCCGGCATTTATCTGGAGTGATTCAGGAAAATCATTAAAAGCGAAGTATTCCGGAGCATAGATTATAACAGCCACCTGTTCCTAGATTACCATAGCAAAAATATACTTTTCCCAAAGAGAATAATAAACCAAACATTGTAACATGCTTGCACTGCCCGCGGATCAGGGGATCCCTACAAACTCCTCTCGAATCTTGGTGTCTAGAAGGCGGAATTCCTAAAATAACCAGTCACGTGTGAGAAGAGCATTGCGCAATTAGTGTTTTGTACTCTAATGGCCTTAATAGCTATCTGGCACGTGATAGATAAGAAATAAATGCTTTGTACATTTTCAGATTCAGCATTTGGTTCAGCCCCACGGCTTCCAACACCTTGTGCTAATAATACTAGTGCAATCTTTTGGTTCCAATACGATCTATCCTACGTTTATTAAGATGGAACGAATCTTCGATCACAAAGTAATGTCAAAAGTAAATATTTTGCTTGTTTTGCTCTAAGCTTAGAAACTGCATTAGATGTAACTATTTTAGTATATGTCTTTTGATACAGGATATAATCAATATTGGGGATATATTTCAAGTTGCTAGGTAATACTGTTCTCGCGATACATCCGATAACAAGTGGTGTCAAATTGAAGACTTTGAAAATCATTGTAAAAAATATCTCAGTCCTCTCCTTATCGAGTTCTAAACATCTATACGTTACAAGCTGAGGTAAATATATATATATATATATATATATATATATATATATATATATATATATATATATATATATATTCCAACCCCATTAGTTCAATGAAAATAATTTTCCAAACTCTTAGATTTTATATGATATTTTTGCCAAACATACAGTATGTGCAAATTTATAATGTCTAACCTATTCGATTTAATCTGTGCGTTTAACCGTAGCTTCAACAATAGACCACTGTTTATTTCCGTTTCTGTTAAGATGGATATGACGATGCATGCAATATATAGCATTTTCAGAACTAACAAAGAAATTGCGGAAGAAGAATTGAAAATTGTTGCAATATTGTGATCTATGTGCGGGATGAAATTTGGAAAACATAAGTTTTACCGTCCTACGAAAGTAAAGAAGCAGTCTGAGAGAAGCTTGAAGAAACTTCAAAGCAAATATTCGCCTGATCTGTTGAGTTAGGCAATAAAACATATTATTGGTGCTAGTATAGACCACCCAGCGCCAGGTTCAACGAAAAGAGAACAATCAGCTCCTGTTTAGCCCCCTAGGCTCAGGACTGGGACATATTTGTCGATGGAAACCTCAGAATGGGAACATAAATGTGGATACCATATGGCATTAGCGGGTGAGTAGTAACCAAGACGATTCTTTAAGGATCGTTTATTTGACTATCACCTCCAGAGCTGTCAGCTCTCAGCTGCCCCCACACGCTAGCATTCACAGGAAAATGTAAACGAATAACATTTACAAGCAACGCTTCAACAAAGACGCATTCGCCCTGTGAATACGCACCGAGCGTGGTGGTGAATGGTAACGGTCTGGTCGCATTCTGGAGGACGTGGATTTGAAACTCCATCCACCCATCCAAATTTCCATTTTCCATAGTTTCCCAAATTCATTCCAGGCGAGTGCCAGGATAGTTCTTCCAAAAGACCATGACCATATTCCTTCCCGTTTCTTGTCACCTGTCTTTGCCGCCTCTAATGATCTCCATGATGACGACTAGGAACAAAGCAATAAGCAAAAAAAAAAAAAAAAAAAAAAAAAGGTTGAAAGCACGACAACTGTTGGTACAAGAATTCTTCTTCTCTACATTCTTTGTAGGAAATTGGTTGTATCGTTCATTTTTTAAAAATCCTTGAATACAGAAAACAAGTTGCGTGACGTACTCAACCACCCTGACTTATTTCGAGTAATCTACATAGTAATTGGTTCTGTGGTTACAGCGGACATATGCTTCAATTTATGATGATTCTGCATCAAGATTTATTAATTTTCTAATTAAGACCTGCAATTTTTAGTGAAACAAAAGTTCTCTTAGCTTAACAGAACTCTAAAATAATATCTTTGGCACCCGGACGGTATGGATTCATAAATTTAGACGATTGCGGTATTACAAAATTTCCTGCCGTTATGATCGGAGAATATTTGGAGATAACTGAAAGAAATATGCCCGAAACAGTTATATCTGGAGAAGACGATTGTAATCGTTTTTTATTCGTCACTCCAAGGGGCTACATCATTAAATTAAGTGGTTGATTAGGATCATCATTAGGTTTAAACATTTGTAAAGCTTAAAAAAGGATTACGAAAATATTTTTCAGGATAAACTCCTTAAACTCTAGCGTGCTGAAACAGGAACAAGTTACGGAATACAATAACCACTTCTGGCTTCTAACATTCACACAGCAACAGGCAAAAATTAAATTCAGTTTGATCATTAGTGTTTACACTATGGCTTTTAATCCAGCGAGCAAACACAGACACAGAAACAACGGTATAAACCCATAAACAGCGTAATAAAATGGCTAGTGTTTAGTGCAATAGTACGAAAATTCGTTGAAACTGAAACGAAAAATCATAACAGATTAGAACAATATCGTACACCTGTAGCACGAAAGGAAATTTATCAATGGTGTTGTAATAGATCAAGGCTGCCCAACAAATTTTCGATTCTAAGTTAGCCTGCGGACCACATAATACTTGCCTATAGTTACAATAGATATTTAAACATGACAAAGATATAAGTAACACAATTTAATTACAACCAACAAGTAAAAACCATCAATGAGACCTTTGCAGACGTTTCTTTAATTATAACCAAAAAGTAAAAAAAACATCAATGAGACCTTTGCAGAGGTTTTTGAGCTATCATATTCTAGACCTTTGCTGTTGGTGCTGGGCAGCCTAGCACTAGACAGTGCCGTGCTGATCTGTGCACGTGCAGATACTGACCGTGAGCCTTGCGCTGCAGGCTGCTCGCTGAGTGGTGTCCAGGCGGCGACTGGGATGCGAGCTGCTCGCCACCAGAAGGAACCCTCTGGCTCCCCCTACAGCGCATGCGCTCACACACAGGCGCTTTCGCCCGGGGGTGCATCGAGCGGGACACACACCTGCACCATCCTAAATTTAGATATACACGTCGCACTTTACACGTGCTCTGTTGTAAGCCTGTCTCCAACAGCCTTGTTCCTAGAACCAATGTATCAGGCCGTTTCAGGATAAAAGCTATCGGGCCTTGTCGAAAATCGAATAATGAAAGTAAGTTAAGGACTTTATTCTGTTGTACAGAAAGTGCGAGC
Organism: Vandiemenella viatica; assembly: GCA_031002005.1. Taxonomy (NCBI): domain Eukaryota; kingdom Metazoa; phylum Arthropoda; class Insecta; order Orthoptera; family Morabidae; genus Vandiemenella; species Vandiemenella viatica. Next base: position 216,775,677 of record JARYHS010008074.1, on the reverse strand, counting down.
TCTCACAAAGTTTAAAAACGGGATACTTTCGAGGCGAATACTCGGAAACAAAATTCTCCCTTCCTGAACGACACCAATTTCGTGTGATATCATTTACTGTTTATGAAATCTATTGCAATGTTAAAATAATTTCTCCGTTAACCGAAAGTTTACCGCTGTTGTGGCTAGAGAAGAACACAACTTTATAACCTTTAAGTTCTATAACGAAATTTCTTTCAGCACAGTGAAACAGGTTAAATCTTAATACTTCCCAACAACGCCGATGACGTTGAAATGATATTTTGTAAAGGTTCTATTACGCCCTCTTCCTTTGCAGAAATTCTTTACAAAAAGTGGCACCAATGTCAACACACTTTTTGTTACACTGTTGAAGTAAGTTCAAATGTTGCACTGACAATTCTGTTGAACTATGAGTCTTTACCTTCGGCAAGAATACATGGTAGCAAATCGCTAGGGTTAGAAGACCCACAACAGTTCCGTACACACTTGTTATTTCGCTTCCATGGTGAGGGGTCCTCTTGATTTGTTTCGGAATGAAGTAAAAAGAAAAACCAAATACTATTGTAGGTTATTGACAGAGCAAATTTTAGTCTTAAAAACGAGGTATCAATGGAGGAAATTTTTTAATTGCATGCTTGGCTACGGAAAAGGAAACTGATAATTCGCTTTTCACAGATGACAGTAACAGAAAACTGTCTACAAAGGATTTCTTTCCTGAGATGATAAGCTATGTAATAAGTACAGACAAAACATGAAGTCACTATACACAGATTACATTATTTTCTACAACTCGTGGATATACGAGGTTACAGCGTGATAGACTTTTCGTTTAGCCCTCGTGAAATAAATTCCAATGCCAAATCTGATTAAGTAGTTAACAACAGGACCTTAAGTGTAATACTTACTCCAGTCTTGTAAAATGAGATTGCTGAATATTGTTATTGATAGTCTCATCTAAATTCACTTATTATTTATCGATAAAGACTTCTTAACGTCACCAGATTCATAAATACTGAAAAAGTAAGGCTCTTTCGACCTGAATGTTGAATCTTCAGCAAAAATTTGCTACCCGGCTTTCTGTTAGCAGTACCGAGCGTGGAGGGTGAACGGTTAACGCTCTGGCCTCGCAATCGGGAGGACGACAGTTCGAATCCCCGTCCAGGAATCCAGATTTGGGTTTTCGATGGTTACCCCAAATCACTCCAGGAAAATGCCGGGATGCTTCCTTCAAAAGGTCATTGCCAAATTCCTTCCTATTCCTTGTCCCCTTTCTTACTCGCCTCTAATGACCTCGACGTTGACGAGGCGTAAAGCCATAAGTAAAAAGAAAACTAATGCTGAGATAGCTCTTTCATAAAGACAATGGCCAACTAGCTTCCAGTTGTTTCCTTAAACTCTCTCCAGCATCAAATGATTTCTTCACCGAAAAGCAGTAAAGAAATAATTTTTAAAAAATCCATGATATAAAAGTTACATACATCGCTAGTACGCAATCTAAACCGGAGCAATTTTAAAATTATTGGTCCCGATAGTAAAAAATAAAAATCTAGTATTTTCTTCTGACCGTTATTAGAAGCATGTAAATTACAGATCACTGTAAGATTACATTTTGACTTAACATCCGAAGAAGAAGTTGCATAAAAAACAAGTGGTTATCACCTCAACTTGTTACCAACGCCTTTCTTGCCGCGTTGATGCAGAGGTCATTAGAAGCTGTGGGAGCAAGGAAAGGGAAAGAATTCGGCAGCGGCTTTTCATCATCATTAAACGGAGCTAAGCACGTTTGTGCTGCTATGACAAGAACGACAAACCCATTCATCCCGTTCGCTAAATCGTCGGTCTTGCGCCAATACCGGAGTTTGTTTCGGTACGGGTGAAAGTTGTAATTGAAGCTGCGGTAGGCCACCACGCAATGTAATTAGACGCTGTCTTCTGACTCCGACTCGTAATCAGTGATTGACTGCTGCTGGTTAAAATATTGCTGTTTCATCACTCGGCTCAAACAGACACTTCTTCTGTTGAGCTTATATATTCAATTTATTAGCCTAACATAAAAAAAAATTCTAAAAGATTGAAGCTATAAATCAATTTCAGAGCTTATCCCTTTCCTTCTTTGTTATCACTGATTTGAATGTACGTTAAAAGTTATGTGTGAATACAGTGCGATGTTTACTTGTGACATATGTCCTACGTCAGATATTGTTTAATCACTAGTGAAACTGAAAAAGTAGGTATGTGCTGACATCGTCAATGAATCTGTGATAATACAAAGCTGGATTCAAAATGAAATAACCTTTTCAGCTGACGACCCAACAGAAACATTTTGTCTACACAATAAATAATGTAACAATACGGTATCGTGTACCATTAGATGATTACATAAAGGGTTCAGGTATGACTCGTAAAATATTATTTTGAGGTTACGAATTAAACGAATTTCGTTTCATAACGTGACTTGAACAACAGATACAATTATCAAGATTCTTACATATAGTACAAGTAATAAAAAAAAACTCATGATTAATATTATCGCATGGATCATGTGTTGTCAAAACACTGGGTAAACTAGAAGTTTCACCTGTTAGGTACTGGTTAGCTGAAATATACATTGATGTAAATGTGATTTTTTGTTAAATTTTTAAATGAAGCTAATAACATATGCCACAGTTACTTATTTCTCTAAGCAAAGTTTGTAAAAAAAAATGTATATAGAGCAGTTAAAGCCAAGATATGTGAAAATCAATTTGCCTTTACAATCGAGCTTCGACACTATAACTACAGTTTCTCGAGTGTAGCACCACAGATGCTATTTAATGTTCACGTACTATTTACAGTTCTTCGTCAAATATTGTCTTTAATTTTCGTATATAATGGCACTCAGAAGTAGGGGTAGTTGCAAAAATTCCTAGTGAGAAAGTAAAAGGAAAAGTTCAAAAATTTTCTGTGTTCACAAGTCAATACATTATTTTTTGGAGGTAAATCACTAATATTAGAGAAATATTTGATATTAAAAACAGTTAAACAATGTCTAGAAGCACACTAAAGGCCCTTTGCGATGTAAAATGCTCAAAGTTTCGCTGAATTAAAATTTTTCACCTTTACTATTTGTTATCTGTGCATTCAAAAAGTAATTACAATAAGATCCGTACTTCACTAGGGGGATGTGTGACGGCAGCAGCGGCAGCGGCAGCACGTACCTGGTGTGTGTTGTGGCGGCGGTGCGCTGTCTGTGGCTGCGCCAGGCAGACCTGCCTACCTGCCCTCCTCCACTCTCACTCTCTCCCAATAAAAAAACACTTTCTGCTCACACCAGGCTCGCCGGGACCTCCTTCACGTCACAACCTGTACTCACCAGAACTGAGTGATGCCACACATCGTTTAGCTTATAAAACCGACATTACAATCCAATCGAGGTGGAGCTTGTGACGTATCTGTATATATGTTATGTATAGGTCTTTGTAAAGTTACATGTATTATTATATTATATTGTAAGAGGTTTCGCGTTTGGAGTAATTTTTTTTAGAATGTACGTGCTTTACTATTGTCTGTGCTAGCCTAACGCGGCACCCAGCAGAGCGAGCGGGGGCAGACTACAAAAAATAACAGGGGTGAAAAACAGCAAGAGTCTCGATTGGTAGCCGACAGACCTAATGTGGTCAAGGCAATGCATAATGTTTGATATAATGGCGTATTTAACAATTTAAAATGTTTGAAATTAATAAATGTCTTTGAAAGTTAAAATAAAATGTTCTTCAATCGTTCGTGGCCGAATTACTGGATTGATTTGGCCAAAAAACCTGAGGAATACCAAATCAAACCAACAAACCCCTTACAATAGCAACATGTTTTCACATTCTAGTTTTTTCTGACAATTTATAGCAAGAATCGTGTCTGCTTCTTGTTCCAATATTTTTGTAAATTAGCGGATGTAACCATAAATATAATATTTATGGTACAGTAATGTATTGGGATTATCTGCGCTATAATTCGTTTGCCTTTCCAAAGACTATTCAGTCGTAGAATATCTTCATGACCATTTATTAAGGAAAGAAATAATGAACATTTTTTATGAATTTCATTCATAAGACACGTACAACAGTATAAATTTACATAAAAACTGCCGAATATGAGACCACAGTTTACTACCGTTAAATAACATCAACTGATCATAATTTTTGTCAATATATGGTTGAAATAATTACTCTCCGACTTTTGTAACTACTTGAAGTACCATTTACCTAATGATGTGATTTAATGAATAACAGTCAGTGTGTCTGTGACCAACTTAAGCTGTTTCATGATATATAGTTTGACTTTACTGTACTTCTTGAGGCGTAAAGTTGAGATCATCGTTGTATTGGAGAATGAAAAAATAAAAATATATGAAATTTGAGCCTGAGCTTATCTGTCTGCACAGTGTCCTATAAGCTGTAACTGGCTGGTGAGTCACACCACTGTGTATAAGCCCGTGATGTTGGACTGATTGAACGGTTAGCCGGCGCCTGCATTAGTTTTGTTTGGAGACACCCCTCAAGCCCAAAGTGTTTCTGTTGCAACTGGTTGTCTATTTGTGTCATGGATTGTGTTGTTAGTGAAAAGATGGTTGTGAAATTCAGACACTATAGCATAAATGAATTCATTTTGTACTCACCACGATACCTCATGTGTATGTTTTATGCCACTTTGGAATAACTAGGGAAGTAGTCATTCCGTACTCACTTGACCGTTAGTAGATTTTGGCAGCCATTTTAGATTTGGTTGTATTGCAAACTTCATGTTACGGTCAACAAAAGACAGATAACGTCAGAGGATGATGGAAGCAGCGAAAACAGTTGTTTTGTTCGTATATTTGCCCGAATGACAAGACGAAGCTGGTTCAGGGTTATCTTGCACAACCACCTCAACCCAAGAAGGATATACGACACCTGCAGGTATTATTTCGAACACAGTTTAGCAATAGCTTTCTCCTATTTACCTTCATCTTCAACACCCACGTGCCTTGCTGGCCTTTACTTTTCCTAGAGCTTATTTCATACTACTTACTCATAAATCCTTTAAGTTCCTGGTTTCTCAAGAAGTTCGCGTTTCAGAATCTAATGTTTACACTGATTTCGGGGTTTTTCTCCTTTAGTCGGCAATGTGATTTTTTCCTTTCATTTTGGTATGTATACAATTTTGATGGTATGTACAATATCATTTTTCCAAGCTCAAATCTTATTTTTACACTCCATTTACAATAAACATTGATGGACTGCGTGGTTCAGTAGGAAGTGTGACCGGCAGCACTCCCGAGAGCATGGTTTCAATCCACCATAAACTGAAGGAAGACGAACAATGGGTCTCTATGATGTGCAATGAGAAATGAAGAGTAAACTCTTGGGAATATATGGAAAGGCCAGAGCAAGACGTGAACCATAACATCTTCTGCCTCTTGACGATTGTTAAGGATGACAAATACCAAGTGCAGTGAGCTTTAAGATGCCCCTTGCCTTTTCATGATTTACACATTGTATCCCTTCACCTGTTCCTTGTAGTAACAAAATAACCCGTCTCGCATGACTCTTGCGACTCGTTTATGAATTACTTTCTTCTCTCATCGTTCATTTCGAAAGTGTAAATATCATCAGCCCCCGCTCAGTTGTGACCTAAAGAAACCTTTTTATGTATTTACGCCTATGATTTCTAATAAATTGAAGGGAGCTTTCTCAGGAACCTAGCTCGTTGACCAATGTTGCTGAGCACCATGATGGTGTGTGGTGCTCCAGAAAGTGTCATCATCAAGACTTGGCCGGCTGTGTAAGTGGTGCACAAGTTCAAATCTTTGGATTATGTAATGACATCCTGCGGGTAAATTAAATCCTTTTCACAGTGTGTATGCAGTGAGGAGTTGAGATTCTTCTTCCCATAGTTGTCTGCCGTAAAGGTATACATAAACACAGGACCGCATGGCATTTATCCCTCTTCATTTTTTCATCTTTTATTCACGACACAATCTAAACACGGCACTACACTGTATACTCAAATCATGATAATGATATGTACATACAGAAACAATGATGAATTCTTTCAGTCTGGAGAAGGCAATGCGAAACCATCCTGCATGAATCCGCTTTAGAAACCAACTGCACCCTGATATGGCACTAGCTTATCCTATCAGAGATCTGTCACATTTATTATTAACTAGTTGCACCCGCAACTTAGTCACAAGGGATTTGAGATTTTACGTTGTTAATTTACAGATAAATTAATATCAAAGAAATATTTCATGGGTAGTTATGCAGGGGAGTAGTTTTGTTCTTCCATTTTCTTGGATTTCTCTCCTTTCCTTCTGAATTTATGCTACACATAGTGCCTTAATAAGTTTTCCTGGCATCACTTATATCTATCGCTAATCTACCAGTGATTGGGAAAGTTCATGTTTGTTGATGAGTACACTTCAGTGTTGTTCACATTGTTTCTCTCAAACAATATTTTAAGTTGTCGTGCATGGCGTGTGTACGAACAGATTGCTTTAAGTTAGGCTTAAAGTCACAAAACGAGCATTGAGCGAAGAAAACGACCACAACGGGATCTGGTGTCTTGAAAACGTCAACAACAGGTTGCTTATCATCATCTAACTCTTTGTGTTCACGACGAATCGGTACAGGGTGTTTTAATATATAAGGTCCTTCTTACCCGTCGCGTGACAAGGCTCAAAAAAAAAAAAAAAAAAAAAAAAAAAAAAAAAAAAATTAAAAATTTGTGAGTTGTCATATGTGGATCATGCGATCTGGATTAGACGTGAATTTCACGTTTTGGTCTTTTTGAGTTAGCCACAACGCGTACTGACTGTTTGTTTGTAAGTGCCATAACGCCAATAACGTATTGTGGCTGTTTTAAAGAAACCATAACGAGTTGTGGTCTCTTTTTTCACTCAATGGGCGTTTTTAGTCTTTTACTGTAACATTATATAGATTGTGATGCAAATTCCATAATAGAACGTTAAAATAGAACATATAATAATCACTTAAATCGTGGAAGCCATTTCGACAGCGAGAAAGCTCAGTCAGACGATAATTAATTTCGTGTGGACTCAAAGAGCTGGTGACAGAATTTCTTACCAGTTGTGCAATGCTCATCTATCGCAGCCGCCTAACCTAACCGCGTAATCATACCAAGTGTAGGTGGCCAACATTATTAAGTGAAATCCGAGCTAAGGTGGATTTTAGTATGTTCACATCACCAAAACAAAGTTTGCCAGAAGTGAAAGTAAACTTTAAGGCCATAAAAGTTCCAGCCGAGACCGGTATTCGAACCGGGACCCTTGTGTGCCCCTTCCACCTTCCCACGTGCCATAACCAAATGAGCCACCAGAGCAATTCAGAGACAATTTTAAATACAAACAGTATTAAATGGATAAATAGTGAAATTACAAAATTTATGGTTTTGCCTAGCATTGTAACGGATATGATTTTTTCGGATGCGGATGCTAATGCGGATGTTCAGTGCTTCTGTGGATTTGGATGCGGATGAGAAAAAATGAATTTATGATTATTTAAATTTTGATATTTTATTAAAAATAAACTTAAAAACAAAATATGTGTATTTTTATGTCAAATTTTACTTTTTTTCTTAGCTACAGTCTATTTCCATACAATACAGTCACACTGATTTATATTTTGCCTCATCTTTCAGCAACAAAAACCGTGGGATGATTTCACATGTGAATTAAATTACTTCTATAACTACGCACGCATCTAAAAATACAATCTTTGTCATATAAACTTGGAGGAGTTCACGGCTCTACTAATTCAAGCGTCAAGTACAAGGCCACGCCACCGCACATCTCCGTGCCCGCCACCCGCCTTTCCACCGCTCTAGCGGACCATTCACAATCCAACTAGTAGGACCTACGATGATCTGATTTTCGAAGAAAGGACTCTCGATGGGCCTTGAAAAGGGTTGCAGGACTACATGTAGGAAATGGTAGATGTTGTTGGACTTCCAGACAACCAACACGGGTCCTTACCGTCCAACAAACTATGGCGTTGGCTCATGATTGGAGGAAACACTGCGAGTGTGCAATAAGGAAAGTACGAGTGGAAAGAATTGCTTGGAACATTATGTTGGACTGCTTCTAGTAGCGTGAATGAGTGATTGCATCCTACGGTAGTTCTAAGCGGATGTCCTATAAGGTGGACCGTGAATTGGCCACTCTACTTTAAATGCAAGATTAAACTTGTAAATTCGTCGCTTAGGTAATAACACCGTTCAGTTCATTGCTGCTTTCATTGCACAATCGTAAGAAAAAAAACAATCACGTTGTTGTTAGCTTAGAGAAGAAGGACCGCAACTTGTGCAAAGAGAAAAGAATAATATATATTACAATGTAAATAAAACATCCGCTATACATCCGCATTAAAAATTACGGATGTGGATACGGAGGTACGATTTCACGCGAAAGTTCCGCACTTGCAGATGCCGATGTGGAGCTCCGTTACATCCCTAGTTTTGCCCTGTGTATCATGGATGAAGTATGGTATTAATCAGGATAGAAAGCATCTTTATTAATGACATAAATTATCACTATGCTAAATTTCGTTGAAATAATTCATTACACTTTGTGAGAAGCGTGCAAAAACAGAAAAAATTATATTCGTGGGTGAGTATGTTATAATCAGGATGTTCTAGTCGTATATTCTAACAGGCGACATAAGTATTATTATATGGTGTTCTGTTGATAACCATTCATTAGTTTCTGTATTCAATTTTTTTTTTCTAAATTTACGATTTTCGACTATGTATCATTAGTATAAAAAGTATCATTTATCCTGACTGTCTACATAAGCTATCGCTAAACGCAATTTAATTAAAATCCCTCCATTTGTTTGCGCATGATGCATGAAAGTACAAACAGATGGACAAATAAAAATTCTAAATTTACGATTTTGGCATCTCTGTCATCAGTAGTTTAATCTGAAATTATTCTTTTTGAAATAAATTTTATGTACAGATACAACTTTTTATAGTTTTATGATATAGTTCAGAAAAATCTCAACTTTCAACTGCGTGGTGTTTCTATGAGATGACAAAAGAAAAATCTACATCATTGGAGTGCAAACATTTTCATGCTACAGATAGAGCTTTCAAATCAGTGAAATGTGGATGGTATACACTTTACGAGGCTGCATGCGTTGGATTACTTCTTCAGAAACCAAGCCTTGTGGGTGAGCGATTGTCTCTCACGCTTTGCATTCCGGAGGACGCGATTAGAACTCCGGTCGAGCCATCTATATTCTGGCTTTCCATGGATTCCCGAATTCACTCCTAGATCGTTCCTTCAAAAAGCAGTGGTCTTCCTGTTACTTATTACCCAATAGTCTCGCGGCTGTAGTGATCTTGACGTCGACGAATCAAAAAACGATCTCGTGTATGGAAACTCGGATGAAAGTGATGAACTGTGGCACACATCTCCTCAGTTGGGGAGATCAGCGTCATCTAGGGTTTTTCCAAAATGCTGTTTGCTGATGCCGTCAGATGTATGTGGCCTCTCATCGTCTTGTATTTGAGTACCTTTATATAAATGCCTTTACGGTAGTAAAAAGAGTTTGATCCTCTAACGCATACCTGTCTGATGTCTCTTCCTCCTAGTACACAAGCACATGAAGATGGCATTTGCAACGTTTCACTGATAATTTATTCCAATTAGGCTTCGTGCACTCTACCTTTCCTAGTAATTTGTAAATACGTTTAACAAATATCCTTATTGTTTACAAATACTAAATAAAAGCTGTTAATAAGGTACGTTCCAAAACTGGCCAGTGAAATAAAATTAGATGTCTGGTAAAGAGAGCTCTGTCATTTTATAATGAATCTCCTCTACAGAGAGTAATCAACTAACTGTGTATTCTAAATTTAACTCCTGAGCCTTATACAATAGGTAAACAAATATTAAGACTGCACTAAAATCCTCTCGGTTGTCCAGCCGGATGGTGTTGTATAAACATGACGTTTCGACATCTGACTCTGCTGTTTTCATCAGGTGATCACCTGATGAAAACAGCAGAGTCAGACGTCGAAACGTCGTGTTTTTACACCACCATCCGGCTGGACACCCGAGAAGATTTTGTTGCATCAGTACACCGGGAAAGTCTCCACTCACACATCAAATATTATATTATATTCTAATAGTGAACTCCTTTTTGTATCAAACAGTGCCCATGTATCCCAGTCCGTAGAGTGACTGACAGTAGAGTGGTCGGCCCAACACTCCGTCGAAGCCAAGGTACACCATCTCATTTAGCCCGCCCTCCAATGAAAATTTGATCGGAAATTAGTACCAGAAGAGTTCTTGTCTATATATTTTCTCCAGCCAACCCTGACACGTGAGGCCGCTGTGAGAAGCGACAGTTTTTTATATTTTAGTGAATCAGAGTAAAATTAAGATTAAGTAACATCAATGCATTGCTACTGGAAAATTTTTCCACTTCCTCATTGATTACAAAGATAAAACTTGAGGGACGTTTGAGCATGTTCCCCATGTAACAAACTGTCATTCTGTATTTTGTAGAACATATGGTAATGCAGGATTCCTTAGGCGTATTGGATTGAATTCCCAGCTATTTAACATCCGTTTCCATACTCTCTTAATTAGTTCGTTTAGACCAAACAATTTCAAGCTCCTATCAGTACAGCATATTTTTCGTCGTTTTGTAAATTTAATTCAAGCTTTTCACACAAAGCTTTTGTAAAATAAATTTAATGTAATGAACCAGTAGCTTTCTCTTGATTTTCCCTTGATGTTCCAGCCAATTGCTGATATTCAGACGTAGGTGAACCTACCTTTGTCTCTCCGACTATTCATCCTGTTGCGATGAAGTAACAGGCCGATCATTTGAGGATATGACGGTGGTAACGGCCACGTAATATCTCTGTGTTTGTTGCAACTTTTTTCATATAGGCACATGATTTACTGTACAGAAGGTATAAGTGAGAATACAAATACCAAGGTCTTACTTAAAAAACTGCAGCATTATATTTCTACAATGCGATCTTAGTCTCTTGCCATACATAGTCAGTGCTACGTTGTTTTAATGCTTTGAATTGCCTTGTAAAATTATTGCATGTTGTGAAACTACTATACAGTATATGACACTCCCTCAAGCCTTCTTGGAGTGGGTCTCGCTTACGTCTTACCTGGTGAGAGTAAGGCAATGTAATGTTTTGTACCTGCAACTCCCATTAGTCGGTCGCCACTTCCGACCTCCTTCTGCAACTCACAAAAACATCAGAAAACAATCTCTAAACATATGAAATAACACTCGATTAGTTAGAGATAATTGTTTGACACTTATCTTTTAATACACAGTTTCTTTTTAATTAGACTCAGCGACCAGTATAAAAATGATTATCCTCAGATGATTCAACCACATGAAATTATCAGGTAATAATTTCACACTACTTCTTCTGAAACTTGCAGTTCTAGATTACGTTTCATGTTCTTTCAATATTCCCTAACAGCTCCTAATAATTAATTTCACTTGCATATACGTGGTACAATTATGATTAACATGTGTTTTTCATCAATAAAATTTCGTAACACTCATTTGCATATGTTGCATAGAGATGAATAACATGCACATTCTCTACCAAAGCACACATGGCCTATTTACTGCTTACTATCATGAGCAGATTAGACGATTACTCTCTAAACAGCGGAATACTTGCGTGATTCAAGGCTTCGCTGAACTTAACTTATACCGGCTAACAATTTCGATACATTCGCATCCGTAACTAATGACCTCTCTCGGTCTGACTTAAACGCGGAAAGAGCTTTAGTGAATAATCCTACCTCCAGAGTACCGATTTTCTAACATGCCAGTATCATTTTGCCTTTGACGAAACACAACTACTACAGAGTCTTCATAAGAAATAGCCTGTAGCCTACTTACTTCACATCAATTCGTCAAAATATATACTTACTTAAAATCCCTACTCTAGAAATTTAAACGCGCACACGCATGCACCTTCGCTAATCAATTGCTATTACTACTAATATTATTATTACTCCACGATTGACTAAAATTGGGTGGCGGAGGGTGCTTGGGTTATTTTGAGGAGCCCCCCTCATGGAGGTACCCACTCTTACTGTTGCTCCAGAATTTATACCATCTGTTTAATATTCTCCAGGTGCTGCGACTACGTTGACGAGGTTATGGAAGGCGATTATTATACGAAAGATTTACGGTATTGTGTTTTTCCCTCAGCCTGATTTCAATGTTTCACCATGGGCTCAAACCACTAAACTTGCTGTTAAAAGCATCTAATGTGTCGTTATTTCTCTTAATGAAGCCCTACAACAGTCACAAGGTGACATTGTTAAAACGAAAGAAGCAAGTAAATTCATTTCCTTACATAAATAACAGATGTTGATGAAATTCTTTGAATATAAAATGAGGCTGCACTAAGTGGTTTTTTAGATTAAAGTAATTATTTTGTAGTATACTGTACAAATAATTCGTATGATTTGAAATTTATTCTTTTACTTCATGAATAAATCGATTTGAAAAATTTATTTCTATGTCTTCAGAGATCTGTAGAAATACTGAAGTTCACGAATTGTATGTGCGTTTTCCAGGGGCGGATCCAGGGGCAAATCCAGGTGGGGGGGGGGGGGGGGGGGTGCTAGGGGGCTCAAGCCCCCCAAAAACCAAAATTCGTTCAAGCATCACCCCCCGAGATCCTAATTTTGGAGACCTTTATGGAGACTATAAAGACTACCCTTGCCAAACTCAAGCCCCCCCTCCCCTCCCACAAACCAAAATCCGATCAAACCCCTCCTAAATCAAAATCCTGGATCCACCACTGTTTTCTTTAATAATCGTATCAACCATTCACCGCGTAAGGCACTGAATAATTCCTTTCACTGTGTATAGAGCATTGGTAATACAAGAATGAATTCCTTCCTATCTGTGGTTAAATTCTAAACTGTGGCTGAAGTTTATTCAGCTATTAGGGCTTTACCTTCCATAATAAGTGAACAAGCAATCTGCGGCTTCTTGTGGATTACAATCTATCACTGTAAGTCCAGTCTAGCTCCGTTTCCCCTGTTTAATTTGCACAACAGTTGATTTAGGACTGTGATGGAATGGCGTGTTTCCGGGTTCGAAGTTAGTCTTCCAGTTTTAATGGTTTCGCCAAGTTAACCGATCGTGATGGGTGAGCGTTAACGCTCTGTCTTTGCATTCGGGAGGACGCGGGATTGCATCCCCATCCAGCCTTCCAGATTACGGTTTTGCTTGGTTTACCAAAATGACTCCAGGTGAATGACGGGATGGTTCCTTCAAAAGGCAGTGTCCGAATTCCTTCCTGTTCATTTCCTTCCGCCCTCTCACGCTTTGATGACCCCGATATTGACGAGGAATAAAGCTGTTTATTCAAGATCGTCATGTTGGATACAGTTGGAGAAAACTCAGTACTATAAAAAATAATTATTTGATACTTTGCAGGAAGAATGATTAGTAAAGAGGATGAAATGCAAGTTTCCGTTAGTGAAATTTTTGAAATCTCTTCGTAAAATTAAGGTACTTAAATTGTTTAATTCCATTCACTAATTTGCAGCTTCAACTGAATGGCTCAAAAAGTCAGATGGATAAACTAATTCTTCAACTATGCTTTAGAACACTAGCATTGATTGCGATTTATTAATGAAACAAAGTTTCAGAAAGTAAATATGTAGGACGTTTTTGATTAGGACTAGAGAATTGAATTACAGCTCCTGTAAAAGTATTAACGGCTTACAATATTTTAAAAAAGATTTGTGCGTATACCAAATACATCCCATCATCTTTCCTCGATGAAAGGCTACGAAAGAGTTAAGAGATATAGGATTGTGGAAGAGACATATTGATACAAATAACCACAGTAACTGGATTAAATTCTTTTCATAAACTATCTCGTCAGTTTTAATGCAGTGAAGATTATAAGAAAGAAATATTTCTGATAGCGATTATTGTTAGAACCAGCGCCGCTTACAGCTTAGTGAAAGTGGCTTAGCAGATGTTACTCAACAGCACTGCAGTTAATAATCCGCTGTGCCTGCCTCAATGTTGCAGTAACTGCAGCAGCAGTGTTCTTTCTCATACAGGCTACAGTCATAAATAGTACACTGAAAGTTTTAAATTTTCTAGGAAAATTAAGTTACCGCTAACGCTACCGCTGCTATTCTGTCTTCTTCGTTTTAATGTGTTTTTTTTAATTTATTTATTTACGATAATACATCAAACTGACGGCAATTTTTTGTAGGGCACCACCATCCAAAATCCTTAACAGTATTTTAAAGAGCGGAAATGCCAGTATATATATATATATACATCATAACAATACTAAAACGTTTAGTTTTCATTTCCGCATATCTGCTATACTGTGAAAAATAGAAATACCAAATTTCAGCACAACATTTAAGTATGCACTATATGAGAATACAGAAAGCTTTATCATTAAAATGAAATCTTTGTCGACAAGAGGGTTCCACATATATAAATCGCTGTCAACTTCGATATTATTAGAGCTTTAATGTTTTAACATTTCTTTGAATGATATTTCAGCATTTTAGGCATTATTTAAATCTGTCTGTTTTGTCCCATGTTTCATATTTATACAGAAAAGATATCAGATATTTGATGTTATAATAATAACTATAAAACTTTCGCATCAGTTTACAATTAAAACACTTAGTGTATGTAGAGAATTTAATTAAACTATGCTATATTTAGAACCTCGTACTAGGACTCCTACCTCACTATTTCTTCACTCTATTGGTAATTCGGAATACACACAGTGCCATTGACAATGTCCCTAACGAGTTATACAGAATGTTATTGGGGTTATCACTTCATATGTGACGAATAAAGTTGTCAAGTTTTGATGCAATGAGATTCATGGGTATGAAATAGACGAACGAGAATGGAATGTATCCCTCAAATTCCATACAAATTTGCTTTACGGCTCCCCAACTTCTGCTTTGGCGCCATTAAAGTTTATTCAGGAATCAAGGCAGAAGTCTGAATAACAATCTCACAGGTCTTGATTGGGATTATTTGTATTAATAGTTTTTAAAGACACCTATGTTAATACGCTGATCATGGCACTAACATATTTAATTACACTTAGTATATTTTTAAGAAATTGTGTCTCATCTATAGGTCATTTTCTAAATTTTCATTATGTGTGGAAGTAACCATATTGTTATTGGTCCCTTTTCTGTTCCGAATCTGAGCGTTTGTTACTACAAAGCATCTTCGTGTTCATTCAAGCCCTTAAAAGAATCAGTACTTTCCACTAAATAATGAGTCCTTTCTTAGCGATACGATTTTGGTGATAATAATAATAAACAAAACAAAACCTTCATCGGTAATTGAGTCAACAAGTAATTGCTTTCATTAAATGCGTTTCTCCCGTAATAACAACACACTTAAGTATTTGAGCTTATGGATATCGCTAATATTCTGCATTAGAAATGTGGGAGTACCACACAAGTATAAGGAACAATTCCATCTTTTCAACAGATTTTTTTCCAAGACACATGGAAGAAAACAACGTTCCTATGGAAATGAGATACTCTCGAGAATATCTTCCCAAACGAGTTTTTCTATCTGTTACGCAAAAGTCGTTGACACCGGTGCATTTAACGAGAAATACGAGTGTAGCAGTATTCAAAGTAGAACTGATTACAGGGAGATTATCCATTCACTTCTACCGCAATAAATTTAGGACAGCGCTGCTGATGTACACTAAGACAGAACATATTCCTAATTCGAGTTGCAACAATTAAAATTAACAAACATTTTACAGAAAAATGATTCACCTTTCACAGTTCTATATTCTCATTCCACAAGAAACGCGGAGAAAAGTGAAATAGTGAACACCATCAGAGCAAGCCATAAGAATTCCTTCTTTATATCCTATAATAATGGATTTGCGAAACACGAAAATTTCGTTTAGTTCAGTCGCTAGCGTTTACAATAACTTGTTATGTAGGCAAAAGAAGGTAATTTCACACAAAGTGTTATTTTATTTGAGGTTGTCTACAGTTGCCAACAGTTCATGACCAGTAAGTCAGCAGCAACATGTGAAGCTGCAAATCAATGCGTTTCATATTCACGTTCTCAGTCACTGAAGAAATTTTTACCGGTTCCTAACTCTAAATACTAGTAGCAAAACTTGTTTTGTAACTGTAACATATGCAATGATCACTACTTGGTTTTTTTTTTTTTATTTTTAATAATATCTGCTTAACGTCTCTTAACAGCGAGGTCTTTAAAGACGGGAAAGGATGGGGGGCAAGGAATGGGAAGGAATTCGGCCATCGCCTTTTTGAAGGAATCATACCGGCATTCACCTGGAGTGATTTGGGGAAACCATGGAAACCCCATATCTGGATGCCCGGACGGGGATTTGAACCAACATCCTCCCGAATGCGAGGCCAGAACGCTAACCGTTACACCACCACGCTCGGTACTTGGTTCTGCTCAATCCACGAGACAGTCGAAATGTGCGGTAACTTAAAACTCTGTTATTTAATTTTTAATATTGCACGAGCTTACTAAATAAACACGAAAATACAAATTTTATAAAGTGAACATATACCTGCTGCAAATAAACCAAAATCTTCATGGAAACCAACGTTCAATAGTTTCACGTAAATTTAACTCCATTTTAATGATTTTACTCCTCATACCTAACGGAATATTTATGCCATTCTGTGTAAGATCTCGAACTACTAAACTGTTCTGTGGCGTACTGATCGTTCCGGGATATTTTTTTGAGCCATATTAAAGAGTATTGTCTTACATTCACACAAGAAGTTATGATATCTACATGCCTGAAATGTCTAAAACTTAGTGTTCGCAAATGTGCATGCTGTCTAAATAAAATACGCCTCTGGTGTATCGCCTTCTAGTATTAAAACTTCCTATATACTGATAGTGACATAACTTTTTTTATGGATAACTGCTCGTCGACGTCGAGGCCATTAGAGGCGGGAAAGACTAGTGGCAAGGAACAGTAAGGAATTCGGCCATGGCCTTTTTAAGGAATCATCCCTCATTTGTCTGGAGTATTTCGGGAAACCATGGAAAACCGAAATGTGGACGCCCGGAGGGGGATTCGAATCGGCGTCCTCCTGAATGCGAAGACAGAGCGTTACCGCTCACCCACCACACTCGGTCTGATATATCTGGGGCCTTTGATTGAGTAGTTGACAAAACTTTCCTCCATAAATTGGAGTACCATAGTTTAAGCAGGGTGGTTAAGTTGGATGGTTAAATCTTAACTAGAAAGTTTTAAGATAAAGATATATATATGTGTGCATGTGTGTGTCAAAAAAAAAAAAAAAAAAAAAAAAAAAAAAAAGCTACGCTTTCTCTGACCGATAAGCTCAGTTTTGTTTATATTACTCTAATTAAGGTAGCAGGCTTTTCTCGCGTAAATGCGGGACACTGTAATGACAACACAACACATATTCATTAAAACTACCGTTAACCTTTACAGCTTAAGGCCAGACTTTTAGGACCTAAACTGCAATGGTTGGTTATTGGGAAATAGTTCAATATAGTGTCCCTTGGGAATCAGATCTCGATCATCTGCAACATATAAATTTTCTCCAACTTACATAAGAGGGCAGTGACAATAAGGTACTCCAAGCGTGTTTTGACTAGCATATCCCTGAAGGCACCATTATTACAAAATAACACAGTGACTAGTAGTCTAAAGAAAACGAGGAGGTGGTTCAGTGCAAATGAATTTATAATCAGTGTATTATAAATACTCAATTAATTCAACTTGTAAGAAAACTTAAAAGAAAAAGCTACTATTAAGAGCAGTGTAGATAAAATGGTAACAAGAAAGTTGGTGTATTTTGCTTCTTTTCACTCCATATTCACTTATAAACAATTAAACAAAAAAACCTGTAACAGTTATATTCAGAATAAACTCATGAAAATCTGTATAAATATGTTTAGAAATGTATCTATATGTACAAAATTTTCATATGTATTATGTACTTGACATTTTTGAACATATCATTCTCATTGTTGACATACGTAGTTAGGAACAAATAAAACATGCAGGAATATTACAGTTTATTAAACAGAGAGTTTCTTTATTCAGTGTACTGCAGCAGAAAATAAATGTTATCTACAAATATTTGATAACTTTACGTTCAAACTGATAGAAATTCAGCTTCAGTACCCATGTTATTGCGTAAAAGAATTTCTGCATGGAATTTAAATCTGAAGACTTTGAAGTTACAACACGACATATTAACACTGATGACATGTATGGTATTTTTTCTCTTATGGATACTATGCGCGCTATAACATTTTATGAAACTTCTACTGATATACGGTCGCATACAGTTCTTAAAACGGATAGTTATATATTTTTATTTAACACCTGAAATTATGCACAGTATAGTTTTTCAGTACTAAGTAACTAAGGTTCGACTAGTAGTTGGTAATATTATTGGGTTTAAGAACAACAAGAACTGTTCGACAAACTCCCAGTTACTTCTGTGGTGGGCTCTGTTTGTGGGCGTGTGGTGCAGGGTTTGAGTCCCGCAGATGACGCCAGAGTACCGTTTTGGATGGCTGAGTGGTTATTGATTGGTGACTGGTTGACTATCGGTCAGGTTAGTGATCACACCTCCGATAGCAACGTCTTCTTGATGTTCTTCTTTTCTTCTTGTCAGGACGACGGCCTTCTCTGACACCAGTCGATCGTTGATGACGCAGAATCGACAACTGCGCGGTCAATAGCTGCCGAAACAACTAATGTATAATAAAAGATGTTACTGTTTTTATTGAAGGCTGCGTAGAGTTCTTTGGCTTGAAGTGTTGCTAGCCTGATACGGTTTGGTAAGGTTTATTACTGACGGAAACAGAGATTACAGCTTAGTTCCAGTTTATTCGCCGTTAAGTTACACACGGACAGTTTCATAAATACAGGAACGTAATTTCTGCACCACGCAATATGTTAGCAATACCCCCGCTAGCTTCAATTTAGACTCCCGTTGCCGAAATGGGGTACAAAGCGACAATGTTGGTAGTAAAATCGCGACACACTCCTACATAGATGTGTTACGTACAAACTCCCGAGGCGGACTGACTCAGTGCATGTGCACTTGCTACAAGTTGCTGACGCTTATCAGCGAAGGCGTTGTATTACGTTACGCCGTAGCGCTCTGCGCCTCTAGCAGAGAACGAATATTCACTCCGCTTTAACACAATATTACGGGGATTTATTTGGTTCCCTTACAACTCCCCCCGCCTTTGAAAACACGTGTTGCTCCTGCAACACTATCATGTGAAATCTCTGGAATAGTTACTCTTATGCTGCTAACAGAGTGCGTGGCTGCATTTGCAGCAAAATAATTCTGAATCATCTTATTCATACAATGTCTACATAACCAGATACCCAAAACAAGACAATTAAAATACAAATTATAGACGTAACACTGGCAGATACAACTGTTATCTTATGTTGATCTCTAGAACTCATTTGTGACTCCAAATGTGCAATAATCTTACTGAATTTAATAGTGTCATTAGATGCTTTAAGATACTTATCAATCTCTTCTTTACCTCCTTACTATAAGTCAAAATTCAATTCAACTAATTTAGGACTGTGATAAAATTTCATGAGTTAAATTTGGTAAGTAATACGAACGGATAAGACAAATCATAAGACTTCTTAACTGACTTAATTGCTGGTGTTCTAAAATCATTTCCAATTATTTGACAACCTGTAGTGTTTACAAACATTCCTGAACCACTTACTGATAATTTAGTTGTCTGCTGAGATTGAATACAATTGACACTAACAGTACAAGGTGTTAACAAGGTAAATATCCAATTATCATGAACTCTAGCAAAATATGATTTAGTGAGGTTCGCAACTTCTCTTTGACATGACTCAACAAACTTTTCTGAAAAGAACATATCAGATTCACAACTACTTACACTTACATCATGCAAGTCATCAATGGACATAATTTCTACAATATTAGATTCACATTTCTGCATATCATTCTGATTAAGGGTCACATATGACTTATGATCTTTGCTCAATAAAATTACATCTTTCATATCCCCATCTTACATATCTGTCTGTTTCACTCCAATAGATCGGAAAAGTATGAATACTATATCTCTCTAAAACTGAATCATGTGCACCAATAGGAACATTAACAACTAACCTCAAATTACTACCTATTAAAACAATATTTACCTTTGACAATTGGTACTACACACTTAAACTCTCTTCTGTACAAGGGGCACTCATAAACATACTTGAATCTAACTTATTCTGTATCACTGTAAATATTTCAAAAACACTCTAGGGCTCAATAAAATATCACTAACTTTCCCACTAGAACCTTGTAATAGAGGCAATTCTTAATCTAACCAATTCCATACGTACATTTGTTAACCCAAAAATAAGCTCTTGTAAAGTTTTAAAACACTAAAAATCTGAAAATTCAAAACTGTTAGAACGCTTTCTACTTCATGCATATTCTTACTTATTACTGATTGAATTTCCCTAGTCTGTGAGACGAAGGCATCTGCTAATACTTGTATGATTTGTAATGGACTCCTCCATATGCTGAATCAAAATCAACTGTGACGAAAGACTAAGTTTAACATCATCCCCTACAGCTTCCAAATTATTCAACCTTGACCTCTAATGCTCTAGGTCTTCAGAATTTAAAGTTCCAAATACAGTTTTCAAAATTTTTCCTCCAAGATCGAAATATGACCTTCTGACTCTGTTTGGCTTATGAGGTAGAATTTCCAAAAATATTGTAAAAATTCTTGCTGTAAAGCAGAATACATTACTTTTAGATTCAAAGAAACTGAATTTATAGCTGAATCATTATGCGACAGATTTTCTTTAGTAAGCTCATCAAGAGTACTGAATGTGCTATCTAGCTTGGTGCATTCATCTCTTACAATTCCCAAATCATAATCTATTACTAGTGACCAATAATTATCTGAAGCAATTACATCACTCTCCTTAGAAAATACTACACCATTACTAAGAGGCTTTAACATGGACTAAATAAACAAAAGGAAACAAGATACCCAATAAAATCACTGAAATAAAACATGATTAATACTCAACGTTTCTTTCTGCACTGCACTTCACTTGCACACACCTACACGTGCCACTCTGAGTCTCCTCTACTAGCGCTGACTGGGGCGCCTTCAGTTGCTGCCCGCGCTCTGCACTGCTCAGCTGCTCTGCTCGACTGCTCTCCACGAGGCTACAACATTTTGTTCACCGCAGTAAACGTGTTTTATGCACACTTCCAAAGGGACAAGGCTTGGTGGTTGAAAATCACCATACGCACATGTCTCTTTGCAACACGTTAAAACATGAACATCATCAACTCAAATCTTAAACTCAAATATCTAACCATACAAATACAAAATTACACTTGATGTTACAGCAGATAAAACATGAAATACATATATTCTATTGACTACTGATTACTTCCTAGGTCTCAAACTATACCTTACTGCTGGCTTTTGAGATGTATGAGATGGTTGAACTGGGCCTTTACTTCGCAATGAATACGGACTTGAACTTTGTGGATCTACTGTCTTTGGAATTTGCTTAGGTTGTCCCACATGTTGTGTTGCTGTTCTGTCTGTTGATGTATTTTCACCTGGGTTCACTATGTTTCCTATTCCAACTATACACCCGAAGACGATTTTTATGGACCACAATATCCCTATCTGGTAGCTTAATTTTAACTGTAACTGGTGAAAGAATCTGTATTACCTCAAATGGACCTGACCAATTTGTTGTGAATTTACGTGTTTGCCTTTTCTCAAAAATGGTGTGCTCAACATTACAAAATCTCCGACGCTAATCTCTTGTGGTTTAGCTGTTTTATCATACTGTTTAGCTTGTGCCTGAAATGCTTTTTGATTGTTTCTACGAACTTCTGACCATATTTTCTTCAATTTGAATGCTAGACTACGTACTTCTGGATTATCAATATCTTTTGAAGTTTTGAATAGTTCGAAAGGTGACGTCATTTCTCGACCATAGATAATTTCAAATGGGGTTCTCCTTGTGCTAACATGGACTCTAGTGTTGTAAGCTGACACCACATATGGTAACAATAAATCCCAATCATTATGTGACTTATTTACATAGTTGCTCAACATTTTTCCAATAGTTCTGTGAATTCTTTCAGTTCTACCATTTCCTTGTGGGTGAAAACTTGTAGTTCGCAATTTCTCAATACCCAATAACTTACAGACTTGTGTGAACAATGCTGACATGAAATTTGATCCTTGATCCGTAATAATAGAATTCGGTACGCCAAATTTAAGTATCCATCCTAATACAAAAGCTCTTGCTACACTCTCTGCTGTTTGATCTTCCAAAGGCACCATTACTAAATATCTTGAAAAAGCATCTGTGATGGTAAGTACATAACTGTAACCTGCTTTAGTACGCTTAAAAGGACCCATTACATCTAAACCAACTCTCTGAAATGGCTCTGCTGTTTCTGGTAACTGTTGTAACTTTTCTCTGGCTCTTCCTGGACCTAGTCTCTCATTACACTGAATACAACTTTATTACAGTACTCTCTGACATCTCCTTTACGACCTGGCCACCAATATTGTTTAGCTATCCTCTGATTAGTCAACTTCCATCCACCAATGACCTGACAAAATTGGAATCATGATACAACTTCTATAACTGACTCACGTAAGACTTTGGGGACTACTACTCTGTCACCGCGCTTTGTTGATGCGATGCAACACATTATCATGAAATACAAACCATTTATTTTTTCTCCACTTACTGCATTCCTCATCTTCTGCTTGCGCAATTGGCAACTCCACTAGTGAAGGGGGGTCTTGTGTGCCTCTACCATCCGAACTTTTCTACTCAAACCATCCGCATTACCATGCAATATTTCCGGGCTTGGGGACAACTTCAAATTCGAACTCACTTAGCCTTAATGTCCAACGCATTAATCTGCTCGACGGGTCTTTTAAATCCTAACATCCATTTTAACGCTGCGTGATCTGTGATTATAGTAATTTTTCTGCCATAAAGGTAACATCTGAAAAAATTGATACTCCAAATAACTGACAAAAGTTCACGCTCTGTAACACTGTATTTGTTTCTGCTTTATTTAGTTGGCGGGAAGCATAGGCAATTGGTCTTTCTTTTCCATCTATGACCTGAGATAAAACTGAACCTATTGCTACATTACTTGCATCTGTGGAAAGAACATAAGGTTTGGAAAAATCTGGAAAAGCCAAAATTGGATAGGTTGTGAGTGCTTCTTTCAAAGTATCCATAGCTTGATCACAATCAACTGTCCATTCGAATTTTACACCTTTTCTCAACAAGTTGGTTAATGGTTTAGCCTTAAGGGCATAATTTTGAACAAATTTTCTGTAATAATTAGCAAGACCAAGAAATGATTGTAACTCTTTGACACAAGTTGGTGTTGGAAACTCTTTTACTGCCTGAACTAAGCGTGGATGCGGTTTAACTCCTTCTCTAGAAATATGATGACCCAAATATTCTAACTCTGAAACTGCAAAATTGCATTTTTTCGATCGACAAGGTTAAATTAGCTTTCTGCAGACGTTCGAAAACACTTCTCAAATCTCCTGACATGTTCATCAATATCTTTGGAAAATACGATTACATCATCCATATAAAACCAATGTAGAAAAAGGCTTTAAGTCCCCTCAAAAACACCGGTCCATCAGCCTTCTGAAAACGTAGCTGGAGCATTTTTAATCCAAAAGGCATTCTTGTAATATTCATAATGACCGTTCGGAACATTGAACGCAGTTTTTGAAATGTCCTCGTCAGCAACTCTTATCTGATGATAAACCACTTCGCAAATCAAGGTTGGTAAAATACTTACACTGGCCTAGGTAATCCACTGTCTCTGAAATAGAAGGTAAGGATAGACATCTGAAGTTGTAACAGCATTCAAACACCTGTAATCTACACAAAATCTGAACTTAGTTTCTCCATTTGGGCTCTTCTTTGGGACGATAACGACCGGGGCTGCCCACGGGCTATTTGAAGGCCTAATAATACCATCCTTTAATTGTTGATCAATAAACTCATCGATCAGTTGTCTCTGATGGAAAGAAAACTCGATACGCCTTCTTATATATGGGTAATGCATCTCCTGTCAAAATTCTATGTTCAACTATATCTGTGGCTGGGAGGGTCCTACCTGGTTCAAACAACTCTCTAAATTCCCGCAATAAACCTTCAATCTTCTCTTTATCTCTCTGGGCAAGTGGCTCAACTTATCTTAAAACATACTTCGCGCTTCACTTGCGGCAATACGCGCCTTTTCACCTCTTACTCTATGGTCAGCCTCCTTAACATCATCATCAACATCAACAATATACTGCTAAGCTAGCTTCCTTATCACGTAAAACTTCGACATGTGCTATCTCATGGACCACGTGGTATCTCAACATCTTCTTCTTCACCAAAATTCTCAATTAGTAACGGGAACACATCTACTACCGTTAACTGTGGCGCACTTTACAAACACTTCTCTTAATATAGCATTGGTTCAAGTCCAACCATCCAGACTCATCTGGTGTGTCGACCAATACTACAGAATTTTCATCACACCCTAAAACTATCTCGGACTGGGACATTAATAATTTTAACCTGATGCTTTTGGAATTTTCTTCTGCTTTGGTTAGACGGGCGACAGATTTGTAGGTTCGGGTAACTGCCAAATTTGGGATGGCCTTTCCTCCTTTGGACACGAACACTGTTTGTTATCTGGTAACGACGAAGGTGGGTCTACACTTTTGTGTTTCCGCAAAAACAATCGATCGTTCCGCCACATCGATCACCGCATTGTGCTTGGTCAGAAAATCAATGCCTAAAATACCCTGATATGAAGAATTTAGTGTAGGTACTACATAAACTAATGCATCATGAACATAATTATCTACTAAGATGGTAACATTCTTCATTCCCAATATTGTAATATCTCTACTCCCATCCAGACCAGTAATCTTACAATCGAGTGGATATAACCCCTGAGTTCCACAAATACTCTTAGACAACAAGGTCACCTCTGCACCTGTATCAACTAATAAATCGCACTGTCTTCCACTTATGCTGACACTTACAATTAAATTTGCCACTTGAGGATTTGCCCTGGGAAATACAACAGGTACCCTCTTTACTGGGGGTGCGACATCGCGGCTCTGCTCACCCCTTCCTCGTTTAAATTCTTTTGTTCAACCTTTTTTCCACGCCACCATCCTATTACCCCTTCCACGATAATTGCCCTGAAATCTTGACTCCCTTGGACAATTCACAGCTATATGCCCAAATCTCCCACATGCATAACATTTTGGCCCCCTCTTAGCATGAAATACTCGCCTCGGTGGCTTCTCTCTGTGATCACCTACTGGCCTACTCTTCACTTGCTCATACGTCACAGCATGCTCAATCGCCTCGTTAAATGTCTTGGGTTTCTGTAGGCTCACATATTCTCCAATTTCACCTCCTAAACCACCTAAAAATGCGTCAAGTGCTCTTTGATCTGCCTCATACATTACAACAATGTTATACTCCTTATGGTCTCTTTCATCAGCGCCCTTTAATGTGAATGTGTTATCATTTACTATCTTAATTCTATCAGCAAAATGTTGCATGTCCTCCCCATGCTGTCTTCTCAACTTACGTAACTGTTCCCTATAGAATCTCAATGTCTGCTTCTTTCAAAAGCGCTTTAAAAGCTCATCTTTCAACCCTTCATACGTCTCAGTTTGTTTGCAATCATCAACATAAACAACAAACTTAAATGCTTCACCGACCAATTTGGTCCTCAGAATCCTCATTTTCTCACTACTTGACAAATCACTAAATGACAAAAAATCTTCAAATTTCATAAAAAATTCTTGAATTGACTCATTAGCTGTACCACCAAATGTTAAATTACTATTCATAACTGCATTATTAATTTTAGACTTTGATTCAGGATCAACAACTCTACGCGGGTTTAATTCCGCCAATTTTTGACTCAAAATGTTAATTGCGTCTTGCAAAGGGACTTCTCTATTCTCTAGAAGGACAGACATGGTGATTTCCACTCACCTATTAGCCAAACTTCGGAGTTACAGGTTGGTGTGCTCAAATCCCCGTTCACCTACTACTAACTTCTGACGCTGGAATTCACCGACCGACACTACTGCCGTTGTCTGGAGGCTGCTACCGCGTTGTTCCTCACCGCCGTTGAGCTGCTGCTTGGCTCCAAATGCTGCTTTTGACTCCACTGGTTCCTGGGCTCGAACCGACGTTCTCCTTCTTCCGGGCACTGTTCCACAATTTTTTACGTTCGCGACTACCAACATTCACTTTCTAACACCTTCCGTATCGAATAAATCCCACGATCTGATAGCCACTTTGTGGTGGGCTCTGTTTGTGGGCGTGTGGTGCAGGGTTTGAGTCCCGCAGATGACGCCAGAGTACCGTTTTGGATGGCTGAGTGGTTATTGATTGGTGACTGGTTGACTATCGGAGGTGTGATCACTAACCTGACCGATAGCAACGTCTTCTTGATGTTCTTCTTTTCTTCTTGTCAGGACGACGGCCTTCTCTGACACCAGTCGATCGTTGATGACGCAGAATCGACAACTGCGCGGACAATAGCTGCCGAAACTACTAATGTATAATAAAAGATGTTACTGTTTTTATTGAAGGCTGCGTAGAGTTCTTTGGCTTGAGTGTTGCTAGCCTGATACGGTTTGGTAAGGTTTATTACTGATGGAAACAGAGATTACAGCTTAGTTCCAGTTTATTCGCCGTTAAGTTACACACGGACAGTTTCATAAATACAGGAACGTAATTTCTGCACCACGCAATATGTTAGCAATACCCCCGCTAGCTTCAATTTAGACTCCCGTTGCCGAAATGGGGTACAAAGCGACATGTTGGTAGTAAATCGCGACACACTCCTACATAGATGTGTTACGTACAAACTCCCGAGGCGGACTGACTCAGTGCATGTGCACTTGCTACAAGTTGCTGACGCTTATCAGCGAAGGCGTTGTATTACGTTACGCCGTAGCGCTCTGCGCCTCTAGCAGAGAACGAATATTCACTCCGCTTTAACACAATATTACGGGGATTTATTTGGTTCCCTTACACTTCAATATGGGGTCAAAACAAACATACCCAGTGTAGTAACAAGTTAAAAAAACTGCCGAAACTAGCATTTAGCGTTGAGAATGCCAGTAAAGTTGTAGCATCTGACCGCCACACTGAGTCTTCAAGTGACCTTTAGTTATGAACTTATTGCAGCTGTTCAGTTGTGATTGTTCCAGATCTTCCAGTCGAGCAGTAGTCCAGTCGGTGGAAAGCTGGGGCAGACTCAGCTGCAGGTCATCCTTGACCAATTAGGCGAGTTTTGGCCAAACCTTGGTCGACGGGCAACGCGACAAGCAAGGGTTTACTAGATCACCTGCAGCAAACACGATCCATTAAAAATAACAACATGAAAGTCAATAGTTTTATATTACTGTATAAATGAATAATAAATCATAATTTAAATTCCTCCGCCTTCGTAGGTGGTAATGTTTGCAAAGTTTAAGGTACTAAGGAAATGACCACTATATGAAATTCTAATGCTAAGCAGCCATAGAACAAAATAATGTGTTATACAAAATGATTTATTTACTGTTAGAAAACAAGATTTTTATTTAGCAGCTAGCAGACAAGTAGAACAAATTTAGAGACTGAATGCCATATCATATTTCTAATCTTCACATGTTCTCAGTAACTTTCTTTCTTACAGATCCAATCAAGATGTTTAAGTTAGAGGCATGTACTGGTTACAAATTCACGGTAAAAAAAGTTTAAAAGTATTTGGAAATATACAATGCTTCATGTTCCGAAATTTTGAGCAACTGGTCAACATGGCCAACTGATTATTATGCTGCAGATTTGCCATAGTGACTAACAACGGTAGATGCAGTGACTGGTCTTTGGTGGAATGAAAAATATGGCATCACTTAGCACAATTTTTGTTGCCAGGTGGTTGAAATATTACATTCTACGAACGTCAGGGTGAAATCACTTCAATATTCAAATAAAATTGTTACTTACGTTGATTTTTTCTAGAAAAAAATTGAGAATAGGAAGTGCTCGGAGCTACTGCCGCAGCTGTTAACGTCTTTGTTCAGACAATTAGCCAGTAAAACAACAAACACAGTATATAACAGCTACTGGTAGTCACCCAATTAATAGAAAAACATCATCTCAGTATGTAACTGCGACAACTCATGTTTCAGAGAAGTCTTACAAAGTCCAGGTAGGTAGACTGTGATATTGTGTTGCTCTGGGATTTTTCCCACACTGGTTGTCCCGTCGAAGTGGGTCCCCATCGATTTCTTTCACTCGGCTTTCTTTTCCAACCGGGAGTTCCAACACCTCGTGAGCGACCGTGCCTGCAGGTGGACACCTGTTCTCCCTTGTGGGCGTGCCTTGTGCAAGAAAAAAAAACGTCGGCGTGCAGAGGGGCGATGGGGTGCGAATGAGATGGTTGCCTGGGGCAGATGAGGGGAGAGCCCAGGGAAGAAGGGAACCAGCTGTCACAGGCTTGGAATAAGCGTAGAGTTTATTGTACTAATTCATAGTAGTAAGACCATTTATGGTATTTCACCTTGAAACAAAATTGGATGCTTAATCTGATATGGTCTGCAATCGATTGATAGTCGTGAGGACCACAGCAAGAAAATAGGTGGCTTGCAATCTTCGGAGGGTCCTAGAGAGGATCCAGCCAAACACGTGGCCGTTGCATTCTGACGGACCAGCAGCCTCTGACAGATGTTCTCCGTCTTTTCTAACCTCCCCACCCATCTGCCTCTAACAACCCTCGCCCCTCTCATGGCGACGCTTTTTTCTGGCACCAGGCGGACTCACAAGCGGGGAACAGGTGTTCCCCTGTAGGCTGGGTCACTCGCAAGTTAAACACTTTTCCGAGGGAGTTTGCTTCAATTATACCTGCGTTCACTTCCATACTTGTACACAGACGGAAAAAAAAATCCCAACACCAAGAAAGACTTGTGTTAGATAAACGAAATTTGGTAGGCGTGTTTATACATCTGAAAGATGACATCGATTCAAATTTCGCGCTTCGCGCATAAGTGTGGCGCTAGTAGCGCTACTCAGAGCTTGCAAATCAGGTTTGCTTTAAATACGCGCTGTAAAGTTTGTGAACGTTATTTACCGCTGAGATTTGACATAGTGAGTTGATGTTAGCCAAGAATGCCTTTAAGAAGACGAAGAAGCCATTATCAACAGCTCACCGAGTTTGAACGAGGTCGTGTAATAGGGCTACGAGAAGGTGGATTTTCTTTTCGCGATATTGCAGAAAGACTTGGCCGGAATGTATCCACTGTGCATGATTGTTGGGTGCAGTGGTCAAGGGATGGTACTGCCTCAAGAAGACCGGGTTCCGGGAGGCCACGTGGCACTACTGAGAGGGAAGACCGCCGTATTCGGCGTACAGCTGTGGCGCATCGTACTGCGTCTGCGGCAGAAATCCGAGCTGCAGTTGGTACCACAGTGACACAACGAACTGTTAGAAATCGGTTACTTCAAGGACAGCTCCGAGCCAGGCGCCCTGTAGCGTGCATTCCACTGACTACAAGCCATCGCCGTTTGCGACTCCAGTGGTGTCAAGCCAGAGCTCATTGGAGGACGGAGTGGAGATCTGTTGTGTTTTCTGATGAAAGCAGGTTCTGCCTTGGTGCCAGTGATGGCCGAGTGTTGGTCAGAAGGAGGCCAGGGGAACGCCTGCAACCAAACTGTCTGCGGCCTAGACACACTGGACCTACACCTGGAGTCATGGTCTGGGGAGCAATTTCCTATGACAGCAGGAGCACTCTTGTGGTTATACCAAACACACTGACTGCAAATTTGTACGTCAGTCTGGTAATTCAACCTGTAGTGCTGCCATTCATGAACAGCATTCAAGGGGGAGTTTTTCAACAGGATAACGCTCGCCCTCATACCGCTGTTGTCTCGCAACGTGCTCTACAGAGTGTCGACATGTTACCTTGGCCTGCGAGATCACCAGATCTGTCTCCAATTGAACACGTATGGGATATCATTGGACGACAACTCCAGCATCATCCACAGCCAGCACTGACCGTCCCAGTATTGACAGCACAAGTACAACAAGCATGGAACTCCATACCACAAAGTGACATTCGAAACCTGTATGACACAATGCATTCACGTTTGCAGGCTTGCATTCAAAATTCTGGAGGTTACACCGGCTATTAATTTAACAGTATTTCACATTTGAAATGCATTTTCTTGAGCTTAAATTAACCTGTGATCTTGAAAATTTAATCAATTAAACATGTTAACTTGACAAATGCATTGTCCAAATTTCATTACTCTACAATAATTTTTTCTTGGTGTTGGGATTTTTTTTTCCGTCTGTGTATTTTGTCATTTTCATTTCTTACTTTTATCGACCTTGAAACAGCTTCATGAGGGGGTTAGATAGGTGCCGTCTATATACTTCACCCTTTCAAGCATTCTTTATCGAATGTTGTTCATCCCGTTATCCCCCTTTAGGTAGTTCTAGTGGTTTCAAACTGAACATTTATCATGTGGTTCGTAACTCTGGGATGCCACCAGTAATGAATATCAGAGACGGTTTCACATATCAAGGAATGTCAGCAGGAACGTTATATGGTATGGCCTATGTGACGCTTTGTACATTTACATTATGGCGCCATTTTAATTGGACTGATATACTAAACTCTTGCGTCTACGAAGACCAACAACTTGTAAATGTTTGGCAGAAATATCTGCTCGTCGCCAAAGAGTAAAAGTTTGCGGTTTCCTTGGTCACAGTAAAATCCGACTGATTTAACTTCTGTAACAACCCTTTCTAATTTCTTATCCTTTTCACTTTTATAATCTTCGTTGCCTGATAAAGGAGTTTCAATTACTTATCTTAGTAGTAACGTATTTTGTCACACACCAACAAGAAATAAATGTAAATCTAACAGATTGCACGCACAATCTCTATAGATCATGCCCTTTTGTCAACAGATGTTCCAAAAATAGCGACAGAGGCTGATCGAAGGCTACAAATGTGCAGTCCGGCTTTCAGTTCGCAACCGTCGGAACACCCGCTTTCACTGTGACGGTAGCTGAGACAACCACCTCTCACGGTCTGTTGACCTTGAACTATTAAGCTCTGGCTAAACATACCAAGCTACTTACTGTATTTATACCGGAAAATATTAGAGCCGAGATACAACATAACATTGTGAGAGGCAATAGATCAAACTGGTGCTCTATTCCAAACGAGATACTGCGCAGCAAACTTTTATTCTATATGTCTTGTTAGTTACCTTGATGCGTTGGACGTATGTCATGAGAACCTACACACACGTGATTACTCTCACCTAACGGTTCAGGAGTTTTCCAGTCATGCCGCACTATTGTTTCCCCGCCGTCCTGTAATATTTCCCAATAGTGAGAGAGCCGTTGTTCTTATATTGAATCACTGTCAAGAAGGAGGTGTTTGCCGGATTATATGATTTTTTTAAGGCCCTTTAAAGATAATTAAAAGCGGGAAGGATTCTGTATTCCTTTTCATCAGCATATCAGGCTTTGTGGCTAATAAAAAACGATACTACTTTACCAATATGTTGTAAATTGAAGACAGCCATAAGAGCATTCTTCCGGCAATTTTACTGCCAAATAGACCATGGAGTCTTTAAATAATCACATTATTACTTAATGGTATGATTATGGAATATTAATTATGTAAATTCTTACAAGTCTTACGGCATATGAAATTCACCTCAAAGAACATAGATTCTTAATATCTGGTCGCCACTGAACAATTTATGCATGAATGTTTCAGAAAATGGTCCGAATTATTGAAATAGTTACTAAAGAAATTTTTTCTTATTTAAAACTCACTTTTTATTGTTTTTTCTAGATGTAGTTAGAACCAATCACAACGAAACAACTTAAATGAGTATTTTCAAAGATTTGCAGGTCTGATAAGAATTATTTTCTCTATAAAGGAGGTTTGTATCACACCAGTTCTCAACAGTTAATTTCACAATTCTACAATCACCTACATACCTATAGTCACTGTTTGAGGTAATAGGTGACAGGACCAGAAGAATGATTGTAACATTTAGACAGGTTAGTTCCGTAAATTTTGGTTTTGTAAAAACGATCGGATCCTATTCTTGTGCTCATAGATCAGGTAATACTTTTAACTCGTGATTTAATTGTTTACTGCTTCTTCTTAGTGTTTTATTTGCTATAAAGTTCTTTGGTAGTGAGTAATAGTGTTCTAGGTCACGAAACTAGAAATACGACACGCAGATATGAATAATTACTTCTTATTAAGAACACCGTTGGTAGATTTTTGCTGTTTAGTGAAAATTCTCTGAGCTTTGAGGTTCATGTCTAACTTCAGAGGTTTATCCCAAATCAAGGTATTATAAGTTACACGACGCTACTAAACCCGGTCAGTGAACCAGTATAAATATATAATAAAAGATCAACAAAGTTTCCAAAATTAAATGATTCCAAGAGTTTGATGCGCCTGACAGAAAACGATATGTTGTAATGCCTTAATGTATACAAATTCCAAGAAAGTAGTCGGACTCATTTGCTGATTACTTTGCCTTGATCCTTGGTGAATTAGAAAATTTAGAATTAATATTTCTCTACATTGTATTTCTACTTAAAAAAAGAAAAGAGGTAAAAACTGGAATTTATCGCCTAGCACTGCACTAAAGTGGAGCTTATTGTGCAACGACATTTCCTCCCCAGTCACTGCGGATCGACGTAGACTTACGTTTGGTGTAATTGCAGTTCTTCCATGTTGGATGCTTACCTCAACTTATCTTTGTAAATGGCGTCATGTTTTTCGAAATGACTGTTTTTAT
This sequence comes from Vandiemenella viatica, assembly GCA_031002005.1. Lineage (NCBI taxonomy): Eukaryota > Metazoa > Arthropoda > Insecta > Orthoptera > Morabidae > Vandiemenella > Vandiemenella viatica. The sequence goes on along the minus strand of JARYHS010008074.1, from coordinate 216,742,666 downwards.
ACTCTAATGATTACATAGTTTCCTAAGATGTCTGCCTGTCCAAGGCTATTTGGCATCAATCTTCCACCTCCTATCGTTTTTCTTGCATCCCGGTATCTCACCAACCGCTGTAGACCTGGTCTCAAAGACGAACTCTTGTTTCCCAGAAACAGTTTGCTTAAATTAAAGGACTTCTGGTCATGGAGCCAAGTGGGACACTCAGTTTTGTCAACAGTTACATTGATGAAAAGTTTTAGTGAGGTATAAGACGTATTGCTTGCTACGAATCGAATCAGCGAATGAAACAAATTTGTCCGTTTTTGTTGGTGTTGGGTGGCCATGAGCGATTGAACTATACGTTACGTAGACAGCTCGACAGTGAAGACAACAGTATTGTAATATTGCTGGCATTGCATTGGCAAAGGCAATGTGTAATGTGTTCTCCACATTTTGAATCTCTGTATCGCTTTGAGATGCTTCTGCCACACTCGCCAGATGCAGTTACAGGGCTTCTATTAATTACGTGAGCTCAAAATAGGGGGCAGAGGTTCAGCAAAATCTCACCAAATCTCATTTAAGGGGAGGGGGTCGATAAAAATTGGACGTCAACTTTTGTTTCAGATTGCCGTCCTTCAAAGAAAAAAGAAAAGACCTTCATAACTACAATGTCAGTTAAACGATAAGAGGATGGGAGCACTCCAGATCTCACCAAATCTCACCAAGACACAGGGGAGGTTCAATTTTAAGGAAAAAAAAAAAAAAAAAAAAAACCCTCACGCCCTCTTACAGTCAATTAAAAAAAAAAAAAAAAAAAAAAAAAAAAAAATGCAGGCTTCTCTCTTTTAGATCATATCTGTTTCACGTGTAAATCGTATATTCAGTAAACAATCCACAAACCAAATAGCCATCTATAACTTTCTCCGTGTGTTTTAAATCTTCTCCATTTGTTGGCCACAGTCGTATTTGAATTATGTCAAGCAATAATCGAAATTACAAATAAAATAATTAATATAAATTAATATAAATCTTTTATATATATATAAATAGACGCGTGTTTTCATATATTTCACTTTTCAGCCACCACTACCAAGCACAGATCACTGGTCTTTGTGTGTGGAAGTAGCATGGAGTTTCCTGTCGTGCACAACGTTGGCCGAATGTCGATAGCTGTGGGGATGTGGGAGATATGATGATTAAAGTTGGCCAATGCAGGGCGTTTTCATATTTCGATCAAAAATTTGTGTCTTCTTATACTTCTCTTTCCTGCCACAACTACATAGCATAGACCATTCGTGTTTTTGTGTGGTAGTAGAATCGTGTCTCCTTACGTGCACTATGGTTGTTAGATGTCGGTAGCTATGGGGGTGTGGGAGATATGGGGGTTGAAAGTGGCCGACCTGCGGCAATTTCATATTTCTGCCAAGACGCATGTGTCATAGTGTATCACTTTTCAACGAAAACTATCTATCGCAGACTACCGGCGTTTGTGTTTGGTAGTAACACAGAGTCACTCATCGGTCACAACGTTGGCTGAATTTCGGTAACTGTGGGAGTGTGGGAGATATGGTGGTTGAAAGTGGTTGATCAAGGATAATTTCGTATTTCATCCAAAGACATGTGTGTCCGTAAATTTTACTTTGCTGCCTGAACTACATAGCGCAGATGACTGGCATTTGTGTGTGGTAATAGCATCGAGTCTTCCAGCGTGCACTATGGTTGTTAGATGTCGGTAGCTGTCAATACAAATTCTTTACAAACACGAACGAAGTCGTGGGTACCAGCTAGTATAAATATAAATAATTAATACACTGTAATCCCTGTTCTGTCCACCCTTAGTTTCAATATTAAAGAATCCGTAAGATCCTCCAGTGAGGTGTGACACCACAATATGGATAGTGAGTTCTATAAAAAACAGGAAAACATAGCTGAATATATGATTGTTAACTATAGCTAACTGAAACATTTATAAAATTTTGATCTTCAGTTAACAATAAAAACTGAGTTGAGTATCTCTGCCGTTGAATTCTATAGTCTGTTGAATACTGAATATGCCTTTTGTGAATGTAGGCTACTGTTAAGGCGCCTAGTAGCAAAAACGACGGTGTACGAATCCTGGTTGGCATTATGCGTTCCAAAATCCTAGGACAGATGCCAAATGTGTGAAGTGAGGCCAGACGGCACTATTGATCATGTTTCGTAGAAATTAACCTTGACGGATCCCTTGGTGTTTTTCAAAATAGTTTACCCCCTCCCCCACCTCCTTTCTCTTGTCATCCACAACAAAAACAGCACACTAGATCGAGCGCACGCACACTATCGCATTAATGTCATACTCAAGAGCACTTCTCAATGGCACGAGCACACGCTCGTAAAATCAAGCCGTAACAAGCACAGATAAATTTCACGTGGCAGTTCCTAAGGACGTGTACTCCCCTCAATTATAACTGCTTAGTCCTGGCACAATTAATATAGTACGCATTTTGAGCCGTTAATGTCATTTGAATAACCCTAGTTGTAACCTTCTGATAAGCAAGACTGATTGGTTGGAGGAACAACAGTAATTATGTATTTGACTTTTACTGAAATTATAGCTAAAACCCTGTTTAATCGGTGACCTTACAATCAATGCTCCTCTCTCCGATAAATTAACACAATTGTGAAATAAACTAATTTATTTTATTGTTTATACAACAGATATCTAATAGAAGAACACGAATTATACCAGTATACCGTCTTCTGTTACTCCAGTAATCAACTTAAATTATGCCAACTAAAACCGTTAAAATTACAATTAAAGACGTGGACTATAGATTCTTTGTTAACCATAAGGGAAAAGATGCAACTTAAACCCTCAAACAGAACGCTCAGAATAAGAAACAAAATCCAGTATTAAATAAGTCTGTGCACCGTTACAAGGAGATGGGCAGCGAAAACATGAAGTAAGACAGCATCGACATGCGTCGTGGCGGGTGTATTGAGGTTCCCGGCCACGTGCAAGCTGTTGGGTAAGGCGCTGCCCGAGGCACACTTTCTCCACCACCTCAGCGCTACTGGTCGCCTCCAGAGCCCAGCTCCTCCCTCCACTCGCCGCTTACGCAAAGTATCAACAAGCTGGAGGGTCACCTACCACACATCTTCACAAGTAAACCAGCTGCTGGTTAATGTTCCGTCATACTGGAGGGGGGAGAATTTCGACGGGACCTCGGGCCTGTTTGTTGTTACGCCTAACGCAGTTCTAGAATTTACGAGGTTATCTATGAAGAATGCTGCTGTGATTTCAAATGTCCCTTTATAAATTACAGTTCATGTAAAAAAATACATTTGCCATTGAGAACACAGCTTTCACGTTTCTCAAACAGACGGGGACACCATATGTTCGCCTATTAAGCAAATGAACAAGAAAGAAGCGGAAGATGTGGTCAGACAAACATTAAAACGTAAAATTCGTTCAGTCCAAAACACATTAGCGATTCGGTACAGCGCTAGCAGCGATGCGCGAATTTTTCGGACAGATGGATGGTAGTTGGTAAACATATACTGGTATTTCCCTGCAAGGTATAATACACAATGATCAAATGTTGAATCAGTGATTCATCCAACACTCTCTAATCCCCTATTGCCTTTTATTAATATTATGTTGGACACTGTCTTCAAGTTACATTAAAATTAATATGATGCAACTAATATAATAAGTAAGCAATCATTTTAACTTGCTGTGTTAGTTGGGCAGTATAAATATTGTCTCTAAGAGGCATTTTCCTGAACCGTAAACTAGACTGTGCACAATATTTATAGTTGATTCCGATGACTTTGCTTTTAACACAGCATGATTCTCCTGGATCACAGGTTCTTTTCCAGTAACAGATTTAAAAACAGCTCTTTCCATTGAATTCACTGAAATTCTTCCATTGCTCGGCTTCCACAATAAAATGTAGGTCCAACGACGAAGAGGAGGAATGCCATGCAAATAGAAACGCTGTCATCTGGTCACAAGACCACGCGATGTTACTTTACTCAACTTCTTAGAGTCAGTGGTTGTGGTCTAAAGACTGAGTATAACGTCAAAATGTTTATTAATTTGACTTACCATATGCAATAGATTAAATCTAAACATCGTAATTCATTGTTAACCAGAAGATCCCGAAGGATTGTTCGGTCATCCCCTGATGACAGGGGCTTCGATTGTTCGCGTGACGTGCCCCTTGTCGTGGCTAACTAAACTACCGGTTATACGGGATCTACAGTGTAATGTGGGGTATGAACCACGGAATCATTTTGGCGTATTTCACATTACACATCAAGCTGTGCTACATGTGACTGTGAGGGTAAGGTCCTATGATATCCCCGCTGGACAGGGATTCAAACCGGAACTTTCCGATCTCCAACCAGACACCGTAACCCTGAGCCACCAGGCAGCCACTTATGTAGTAATTCCAGGCTGACGCTAAGTTCGTTTTTGCCGTCGGTGTGTGTTTCTTCCAAATTAAGATCCTATTGCTTGTCCAGATGGCGACTTCAGTTCATGCCACTCCGTGCCTAAGTCCAGTTACCTAACACACCAAATTAGCCGGCAGAGGCAGTGCGTGGTTGCGCGCACAGCAACAGCGAAGTGCTAAGTATTCCATTCGTCCATCTCGCGTCATAACAGGAACATTCCTAAGTTGAGCAAGTAGTTTATCAGTCGTTACAGAAACTTCTGACAAGCTAAAATGAGTCATGTGGTAAAATCGACAAACACAATTTCAGTCACGGTAGTTACGTAACGACCCACCATCAACATTACAATTCGACTTCAACAGTTCATTTCAAACTTTATTAATTTAAAGCGAAAGGGATTTAACCTACACAATTTACAGTGCTTGTATCTTGGATAGAGCTCTAGTAAATACTTCCTACATCTACTCTTTTTTCCCTGGTACCGATTTTTTTTTTTTTTTCTGTCTTCAGTCTTTTGACTGGTTTGATGCAAGCCTTCATCCCTTCCAATCTTGTGCTAACCTCTTCATCTCTACATACCCCTTACAACCCATGTCCTCAATTATCTGCTTCATATATTCTTATCTCTGTCTTCCTCTACAGTTCTTACCTTCGACAGTGTGAGGTCCCTCTTCACCAGCCATTGGGAATATCATTGTGAATAAGCTTGTAAATAATATATGTATTACTGTTTAATGAAGGCCTCACAGTGTAGTGGTGTCAATACAACTTGGGGTAATTTTAAGTGTTTTTTGCTACATTTCATTTGTTGAAGTTGGTAAGACTGTATGAGAGTAGTAGCCCTCTAGCCTAGAAGACGCGAGGAGAAGAATAAAAATGGCGGAGAGAGTGATGTTTGCGTAGATCTAAAGGATTATATATCTGGTTTTATTAATGTGAAAAAACAAAACAGTGTATTGATTGAGTTGTGTGTAAATAAATCGTAATTGTTCTAGAAAACTCCAGATACTTTGAATCATAAAATAATATACTATTACATAGTGATGCGAGGCGGTAGCATAAAACAATGTGAGACAATATTTTTGTGCCTACTTATTGTCCTCAGCGGGGTACCAATTATCAAATTAATTTTGAGAGCCTCGCACTGTTTCCCCCACTAACAAATTAACCAATCCAGCATGTCTAAAAGTATAACCTGCCAGCCTCTCTCTTCTTTGCGTAAGGCTTTGTAACAGCCCTAATACCTGTATTTTGAATAGTATTGTACTGTGTGAAATATTTGTAATGAGCTAAAGTTTGCTTGAAAGTGATTTGATATGTTTATTTTGTAAATTCTTGTAAATAAGTGTATATAGACTTTGTTTTAGGTAAGAAAAGTATTTAAAGTCCATTTAATATGTTTAATAATCGAATGGTGCAAGAGTATTTCTTAAAAGTTTGTATTTCCATGTATTACTGTAATTTACGATATCTACAGGACGATTTTCTACCATTTGAAAGGATTTCTGTAAATAATTTTGTATTTAAGTATCTCTAATTACCATTTCTGATCACTTTGTAATGTTATTAATTAATTTTGTATCAATTCCGATCGTTTTTAATATGTTTGATTGTTTGAGTGATTGTTAATGATCGAGAAATATCGGGCGGATGCCTTTGAAGAATTCTCGTAATTTCGATAGACTCTATATAAACAGATCGCCTGGACAGAGAAGTCAGTTTTGCATTAAGTTTTAATTCAGTGTTACAGAGACATTCATGCAAGTTTTCATTCAGTTTTCGATTCAAGTATTCAGTAAGTCAGTATTGCATCTTTGGATTGTAACAACTATGCTTGTGAATGTCGCAGACTTGTTTTGATTGAAAATAAACGAGCATCAACATAACCTTGTTTTTTGGTGGACTTTATTAATTAATTAATGCAGTAATTAACCCACCAAAGAACCTTAACATGGCGACCGTTGACATCACGAGAAGTTCTTAAACATCTGTGGGATGTTTATCTTCTAAAAAGAATCTGCAAAAAAAAATTGCGACGGAGTATCGGCGATTTAAGCGAACATAACCTGCGAGGAAATTTCGACCGGCTACGACACGGATTTGACGCCGAGTGGATCTTCTTCGGCCTAAGGCGGAGAATTTTCATCGGGAATCGGCTGTAATCTTCCGACGTCGAGTGGATTTCCTTCGGCCTCAAAATCGTCTTCCTACAGTGAATTGTGAAAAGTGTGGTTAAGTGTTTGAAGTCAGTGTGGTGTTTAATGATTAAATAAGTGCTTCTAAGTGAAATTTAATGTGATTCAAAATTGAGGAAGAATTGTAAGTACTGCATTGAATATTCAAGTGATTTATTTTGCATGCTATTGTGTGGCAGATTGGAAAGATTTTAAATTTTCTTAATTTTGTTTTTTATGTTGATTTTGCTAATTACTAAAAATGGCTGATAATCAGAACCTGCAAGCATTTTTAGAATCTTTTGTAGCCAAATTTGACGCTAAATTTTCTGAATTTAGGAATGAGTTAAAAAGTGATAATGATAGCAAATTTTCTGAAATTAATTCTCAGTTTGCAGAAATCAATGGTAAATTCGATAACAAATTTTCTGAATTTAAAACTGAGTTAAATCTTGACAACAAATTTTCTGAAATTAAGTCTCAGTTTTCCGAAATTGATATATGTATTACTGTTTAATGAAGGCCTCACAGTGTAGTGGTGTCAATACAACTTGGGGTAATTTTAAGTGTTTTTTGCTACATTTCATTTGTTGAAGTTGGTAAGACTGTATGAGAGTAGTAGCCCTCCTAGCCTAGAAGACGCGAGGAGAAGAATAACAAAATGGCGGAGAGAGTGATGTTTGCGTAGATCTAAAGGATTATATATCTGGTTTTATTAATGTGAAAAAACAAAACAGTGTATTGATTGAGTTGTGTGTAAATAAATCGTAATTGTTCTAGAAAACTCCAGATACTTTGAATCATAAAATAATATACTATTACATAGTGATGCGAGGCGGTAGCATAAAACAATGTGAGACAATATTTTTGTGCCTACTTATTGTCCTCAGCGGGTACCAATTATCAAATTAATTTTGAGAGCCTCGCACTGTTTCCCCCACTAACAAATTAACCAATCCGCATGTCTAAAAGTATGACCTGCCAGCCTCTCTCTTCTTTGCGTAAGGTTCTTTCACAAACTTTTTTCTCATCCATCCTTCCCAAAACTCGTTCATTACATACTTTTTCTGTCTACTTAATTTTCAGCATTCTTATATAGCACCACATTTCAAATGCTTCAATTTTCATTCTTTCTGGAATTCCTAAATTCCATGCTTCACTACCATAGAGAGCTGTGCTCCACACATAAAGTTTAAAAAGTTCTTTCTAAGTCCTAGGTCAATATTTGAAACTAAAAGATTTATATGAAGGCTCTTTTTAACAGATTTCAAAATAGGAGGAAATTCTAAATTCGTCTGTGTTTTTTTTATGTTTGTTCAGCGATATATTCACCAATTTTCAACCGATTTAAATGAAATTTTTTTAGTGGATGGGCTCTACCAACAAAGTGGTCTCATATGAATTTCATTGAGAAACCACCCCTTATATCCCCTTACAACCCTTAATTTTTATACAAACCCACATTTTTTCCGATTTCGATGGAACTTTAGACATGTTTAGTCAAAAATAAAGAGAAAAATACTGTCAACTTTTTGTTTGAAAAAACTGACCCCCTCTCGCCCTATCAACACCCTTAATTTTTTGTCAATGTTCCTTATACAAAGCTACAGTCGAGACCATTTAAATGATCTCCACTAAAGTCAGCATATACTTGTAAATTTTCATGGAGAAGGTTTCTGACCAAAAAAAATACCCCCCCCCTCTCCCCCTTTACCCACCTTAATTTTATACAAACCTACATTTCTTATCTGATTTTGAATGAACTTTAAAATAAAGAGAAAAATCCTGTCAACATTTGGTCTGCCTAAGCCCAACCCCTCTCCCTCCTTCTACCCACCTTAATGTTTGTCAATGTTCTTTATAAAAAGCCACAGTCGACACCGTTTGACCGATTACCATGATAGTTGGCGCTGATATGTATTTTTTCATAAAGAAGGTTTCTGAACAAAAAATACAAAAACCACCCCCTCTCCCCATTAAACCGATTATTTATTATACAAAGTATTTATCCGGTTTAGATGGAACATAACACACTTTTACCATAAAACAAAGAGAAAAATAATGTCAACTTTTTGTTTGTAAAAACTGACCCCCTTGAATTTGGTCAATTTTCTTTTTAAAAAGCTGCAATCGACACCATTTGACCGATCTTTATGAGAGTTGGCACATACGTGTATTTTTTATGGAGAAGATTTCTGACCCAAAAATACCTTAGCTCCCCTTTTACACCCCTTAAGTTTTGTACAAACCTACATTTTAATCTGATTTCGGTGGAACTTCGCATGCGTACACATTAAAAAAAAATAAAAAAAAAGAGAAAAATAAAAGTATTGTCCACATTACTTTCACAAAAACGAAAACTCTATCCCCCTTTCTACTCTTTCAATTACTGTCAATGTTGTTTATATAAAGCTACAGCTTCTATCTGAATTTGAAGGAAATATGCACATGTAAACTTCAAAACAAAAAGAAAAGTGCTGTCTACATTTGGTTTAGAAATCCAAACCCCTCTCCCCCTTTCCATCTCCTTATTATACACAAAGCTACAGTTCTATACGATTCTGAAGGAAATCTGCACACGTATACTTTAAAATACGCAGAACAATTGTGTTTAAATTTGGTTGCAACAGCCCAACCCCTCTTCCCTTCTGCCTCCACCCCTCCTAATGGGGTACTTGACACTAACTATAAAACCATGAAACCTTAATTTACACTGATAGAGTAAGTTGTTAGGATACCGAAAATCAACTTCATTTTTTGGATAGGAGTTAAAAACATACTATTTTCAATAAAATAAAAATGCAAAAAGACAGCTGTTAGTCACGTGACACAAAACACCAATCGGAGCGCATGACGTCAGTTGTTGGGCCGCGCCAGTTTAGCTGCCGTGTATTCTCATGCGGAGAACATCTTTCCGTCGCTTATTTAAGTTTGTTAAGGTTTCAGTGCTGGCTGTAAAACATTTGTTCTTCTTATACTCGCAATGGAAGTTGGTTTTATCAAGGCAAATAGCTCTAATTTGCCCAGAATTGACGTGATGATGCTGGGAGTGTTTTTGCATCAAACACCAATTTCTGATCACCAGAATTCCGGAATGTCAAAACGTCCAAGTAAATACTTACTTGTTATATGTTATACATAATACCATATTACGATAAAACGTTAGAATATAAGGTATTTTAGAAGCGTGTGTGTTAGTGGTGCGTTTTTCTTAATACAGATTGGTAATTTGCGATTTTAATCAACAGGTCTACATTTCGAGTATTTCATTGTAGTATCTTTTAAAATGTGTTTAATATGACTGTTGCTTCGCAGAATCATGTGCAGTATTTAATTGTTAGTATAATTACTATTTTAAAAAATTCCTTGAGTGATTTCTACAACTATGTTTTGCCGCGCTGGGTTAGTTAAAGTTAAGTCTGTTGACATTCGTTTGACGCTATTTTTTCGGCAGTAATGTTATGAATATAAAGCTTTTTCTTTCTATATTAGTGGTTATACAAGTTTTTGTATAGCTAGAAAAATATTTTGATCATGTTTTCTAAGAAAGTCGTAAACTATCGTCGTATTCAGGTCGAAATATTTTTCGATATTCGTTGAAGCGTGGATTCTACGATAATCGCGATAGATTCTTAAGTAACGTGACAAATTGATTGTAAGGAATAACATTTTTTGATATCTCGCTTAGTTCTCGAGATATACTATCGCAAAAGTGGTTAGGTCGAAATGCGGCCTCGACCAGAAGAAAAATTTCTCCAAATCTAAATTCGATGATGGATTCTTCAGTAACTCGAAGACAGAAATCAAAAGTAAGGCCTAATTTTTTTTATTCATTAGTACTTTTGATACTGATCCCATTATATGATACTCCATATAGTTTTCCAAATCGTTCGACAACTATATCAATAAAAACAAAATTGGTGCATTTACAACGAACAGCATTTTAACCTCCAGGGTCGTAATTTATTTACCGGTAATAATTTAAGTTTATCATAGCACAAAATATTGAGGTACATAGCTTATTAAATATAATATAATATTAAGCTCAAACTTACGTCAATGTGGTCTTCACAAAAATACATCGAGGGTGTTGTAGACACATAAGCCGGATCGCGTCGTGCAAGCATTAACCACTTTTTCCAACTACTTCGTTGCGTGGAATGGAAACAAACAATTTGTTTGGTGCATTTAAGGTCGTGTTTACACACAAAGGCACCACACACCATTTGTAAACTCTAGAACACATTTTATTAATAAAATAAGCAAACCGCCTGTATGTTTACAATGGCACGAGCCAACAACTGACGTCACAAGAGGCCAACTGACAGCTGGGAGCGTTTTGGCGCCAATATTCAAATCATCGCATAAAAATGCAAAATTTTGTTATTTTCCGTTCGTTATTTCAAGAAATAATATTTTTTTTTGTTTATAGTAGATGACCAGCTACAATACTGACTACTTTCCCAAAATTAGTCAAGTACCCCATTTCCAATGTTTTTTTTATAGATACCCACAGTTTTTTTTAATCTTATTTCGATGGAACACTGCACATGTATACTTTAAAACAAAGAGATAAATACTGACCATACTAGCTTTACAAAAACCAAACTACTCTTCGCCTCTACACCCCTTAATTGCTTTTTATTCATACCTACAGTTTTTATCTGTTATCAAAAGAATTTTACACACGTACACTTTAAATTAATCAGAAAAGACCGTCTTCATTTGGTATACGAAAGTCCAATCCCTCTTCCCCTTAACCTCCACCCCTTTTAATTTCCAGTGTTCTTTATAAAAAACCGCATTTTTAAATCCCGTCAAAATCAATTAAGCTATTTTTATGTCATGGCAGAATATTCATAAAATAAATTTATCCTAATGTCTCAACATGTACCTCAGATATCAATTTGGAATCCAAGCTTTCACGTTGTGAAAACCAATTAAAAATCTGTATTTTCTGTGTGATGTCGGAACAAACAGGTATATTCCAGAGACAGATTTGGTATGTGGTATATATTAATGCCCAGATGTTACATGTTTCGATTATCGAGCGGCAGCTTAAACTGATGTTATGATTAGGTCGAAATACAGCCTGGACCAAAATTAACCTGACATAACACAGCATCCAATTCACATTGAACTTGAAGTTTTTGGGGTATGGAAAGATTTTTCTTTGTTTAAAGTCAAGCGCTTTAATCACTGATCTACCAGGAATTTCGCAAAATGAGAAATGCTGCGGCATATTTAAAATACAAAACATACTATAATACCAAAAAAATTAAAAAGAAAATAATTGTTTAAAAAATCTTAAAAACCGATTAAAAAAAAAGAACACGCAAAAAATTTTAAAATAACTTTATACCTGGCTTAGAAGAAAGTAAATCTAAATGTACAATATTTTACATGACTGTTACAGAAATTTTTACATTAATTAGTTATTTTTGGAGTCGGTGCCTGCCCAAGCAAGAAAAACATAAAAACAAAAACAATAATGAATAACAATAATACATAAAAATAATGTTACTACTTACCTACAATTAATGTTAGAAACACGTTTCAGCAAAACTAATATATACAGATAGTACGCCGATATTATACTAACTGTAAAACGTTTACTGCGCGATGTAGCCTACCAACTGACACTGTAGCGCCAGAGATATGCCTGGAAGACCAACGAGGCCAAGCCAGAGATTAAAATACTGTCTAAGTTGTTTCCCTAAACTGTCGCAATAACAATATCTTCCTTACTACATGCTATAAAATATTCGGAATTTTTGTTTGTACTCCCCGTTTCGCCTCGAACACCAAATAAAGTCCAGTAATTCGATCTTCACGATGTGATAGCTGGCACCGACTCCAAAAATAACTAATTATGTAAAAATTTCAAAACCAGTAATGTAAAATATTGTCCATTTAGATTTACTTTCTTCTAAGCAAGGTACAAAATTATTTTAAAATTTTTAGTTTGATTTTTTTAAGTCGTTTTTTATGTTTTTTAAACAATTATTTTATTGCTAGTGATATTCTGCCTTTAACATCATTCCTGCTTCGGCCATCAGATGTAATTTTACCTCCCAAGTAGCAGAATTCAGTTACTTCTCCTATCGCATCTGATCCTTTTTTAATATTTAATCTACTGTTATTGGTATCATTTCTGCTACATTTCATCATTTTTGTCTTGCTTTGATTTATATTCAGTCCAAAATCTTCCGTCAGTATTTTGTTCATGTCATTCAGTAACTTCTCAATATCCTCAGCCTGTACTGCTAACAAGAGAATGTCATCAGCAAATCGTAGCATACTGATTTTTTCTCCTTGAACACTTATGCCACATAAAAATTTCTCTTTTACTTCCTTTATTGCTTCCTCTACATACAAGTTGAATATTAACGGGAATAAACTACAACTTTGTCTCGTACACCTTTTAACTGACGCATGTCTCTCATGATTCTCTAGAGCGGTCTAGTGGCTCTGTAGTTAAGCGTCTGACTGGAGATCAAAAAGTCCCCGGTTCGAATCCCTGTCTCTGCGGGGCTTAACCCGACCTTCACCTCTGGCACAGCTTGCTGTGTAAAGCGAAGTACGCCAGAACGCTTCCGTAGTTCGGATTCCACGTTAAACTGTAGGTCCTCTGTATCCGGCAGGATTGTCGGGTTAGGTTAAGACGGCTACGACAGGGGCGGAATGTGCAGCCAATAGAAACTCTGTCTCCAGGTCATTACGACCTCGCGGCATTATAATGATTCTCTACTTTTATTATAGCCACTTGATTCTGATATAGTTTGTGAAGTATTCTTCTATCTCGATATTTTAGACCGGCCTTCTTTAAAATTTTAAACATCTTGTACCAACTAACATTATCAAAAGCTTTTTCTAAATTAACAAACGCCATAAAAGTATCTTTGTTTCTTTTTTTTGATCTGCCCTTCAAGTATTAATCTTAAAGCCAGAATTGCTTCCCTTGTACCTCGGTTTTTTCCTAAATTCAAACTGATCATCACCTACTATCTCCATTCTTCTGTATATTATTCTGGTCAGTACCTCTTAAGCAAGTGGTGTTAGACTAATGGTGCGATAATTCTGACATTTGTTGGCTTGTGGTTTTTTTCTGAAGTGTGAAGATGATATTTTTATTGAAATCAGTTGGAATTTCTCCTGTTTCATAACTTTTTGATATCAATTTGAATAACCTTTCGATTCCTTATTCTCCTACGTACTTTAGACGTTCTGCAGGGATGTCATCAATTCCAACTACCATTCATAGCTCTATCAAATTCTGTCCTCAAAACAGGATTACCTAAGTCATCAATGTCGACATGGCCTTCCTTTTCCATTACGCTATTGTTTAAGTCGTCTCCATCATACAGTTTCTCAATGTATTCCTTCCATCGGTTAGCTCTATCGTCTGAGCTTAGAAGAAGCTTCCCATCGACAGTTCTAATGTTTTCACCTCTTTTCTTCATTTCTCAAAAGTTTTGTTTGATCTTCCTATATTCAACATTTACTTTACCTACGACCATTTCCATTTCTACTTCTTCACACTTTTCTTATGGCCATATTTCTTTTGCTTTTTTACATTTCCTTTTTATTTGATTTTTAAACAGGCTGTATTGCTCCCTTCCTGCTTCATCTTGAGCATTTTTGTGCTTTTTCCTCTAATCTATCAGCTCCAACATTTCTTCTGTGATTCAAGGTTTTCGGGCAGCTTGTTCCCTAAAGTCTAATGTTTCTTTACCAGCTTTCATTATTTCTCTCTTCAATGCATTCCATTCATCCTCGGTTGAGTTACTTTCAGAGTTACTTCTTAGACCTAAGTCTGCCATTTCTACAAATTTTTCTCTCGTGTTGTATTGTTTCAGTTTATTCACTTCCAATGTCTTCTGCTTATATTTCTTCATTATTTCAGCCTGCACTTTATTACAATCAAATTATGGTCAGAGTTTATGTCTGCTCCTGGGTACGCTTCACTGTCTAGAACTATGTTTTACCACGAAATAATCTAGCTGATATCTGTCTGGATCCACTAGACATTTCCAGGTGTATATTCTTCTTGCATGGTTTTTAAACAGTATTTTTGCCACTACTGGCTTAAATCGTTCGTAAAATTCTAACAACCAGCTCCCTCGCTCATTTCTTTCTCCTAGACCAAATTTTGCTACGGTATTACCCTATTTTCCTTTTCCCACTATCGCTTTCCAATCACCCATGATTATTAGATTTTCCTCCCTCTTCACATATTGGATTAATTCTTTAATTTCGGTGTATATTTTTTCTTTTTCTTAGTCATCTCCCTGTGACGTTGGCATATACACTTGTTCTAACATGGTTGGGGCGGGTTTAATTTCTAACGCCTCCAAAAGAATCCTGTCACCAAACCGTTCATAATAGCTCACATGTTTCCCTACTCTCTTATTAATTACAAAATCTACTCCAGTATCCCCACTGACAGCTTTTGTGTTAATTATTCTGTGTTTCTCAGACCAGAACTCCTGTGCATCCTGCCACTTAATCTCACTAATCCCGTCGACAACTAACTTAAGTTCTCCCATTTTAAGTTTTCTAACCTACCTGCTCTATTCAGACTTCTGACATACCACGCTCCGACTCGTAGAATGTTTCTGTCAATTATGATGTGTTCTTCCTTAGTAGTCCCCACCCGGACTTCCAATTGGGGCACTATTTTACCTCCTGAATATTTTACCCTGGAAGAAACCACCATGGTATATATAATTTGAGAGCATTACATGTCCTCGAGATAGCCTTTGGGTCTTTAATGCAGTGGTTTCCCGCGTTCTGAACCACTCCCCACTCTTCCACCCTCCTTTAGGAGGCCGTTACCAAGCAGTGGGAGACTCCTTATACCGGGAATCTTTCAGTCGCCAGAGCCTCGTCCGTGCAAACAGGGTGCACCACGTGAAGGAAAGGTTGACATTTGGTTGGAAAAGGCTAATATAGTCTCTCCCAAACCCTTACACCCCCTGGTACCGTCATCATGTGCCTACGCATAGCTTGCACTTTGGAGGCAGCGACTTACGTCCGTAGTCTCAGCCACACAGCGGACACTGATTGGCATACCATTGAACATTCGCTGTGACGTCATACAAGATAAACTACATGAGCTTACCTCACCGACAAAACGCTACCCGAATCTGCAATAAGCACTGATGTCATTTCAAACGTGGTGCGATCGAAATGAACCAGGTTTCTAATCAGTTTCCCAAATATATTTGATTGAGAATTTACATATTGTAGATTTTCTTCATTTTTTCACTTTAACTTTGTTCAAACAGGCTTATAAATAATCAGAAAGGCATGCATAAATTAAATTCATTTGGTCTTACGACTGGTGGCAGAGTTTCGACTCTCTGATAGTTACGAGTACGCCTCAGGTTAAAATGGAGTGTGAACCACACAGCGATTTCACAGACCTTTACCAACAATAAACCATGAAAAATTATAGATCATGGCAGGTTTCGTAACGAGGAACACGATGGTTGGAGTTAAGTGCCTTAGCCACTGAGTATCCAGACGGCAACCGATAAAAAGTACACATTTAAGACCTTTGTTCGTTTGCTTTGTTTTGTTAAAATGCGAGAGCTATATTTAAAGACGAAATGCAACTGTCACAATTCATGTCGCATATGTAAATACCAGCTTACTTTTAGCCGCTTCTCTAAGTATGTACAGTAAAATATACAGTTCGTATGCTTTGTAAAATTAAAAAAAGCATATAACGAACATATTATACACGAAATACGTCATAGCATGTCGGTGGCGCGAACTCATAGATTTAATCTCGTACAAAAATCTCCCAACGTGTCTATAAAAGTTTTCACTTAAGCAAAAAAAAAATAAAAAAATAGAAAATTGATTTGGCAGACTGTACTTCCCATGCTATTTCAGGAATTTTGTAAAAGAAAATAAGAGTTCTTCTCGAAGTACAGGCATTAACTTAATGCATCGTGCATGTCTATAAATACATAGATGTAATTAGTAGTGAGAAGTAGGGAATGATTGCATTGGCACCCGCCAACAACTGCTTAGATTTAAAGCAAATATTTCCTTATAAAGTAAAATCATCTGAATCAGTAAAAGTATGATAATACCTTATTTCTCAATTATTAATTACAATATTTGTTAGTATTTTATGTAAGACAGATTCATTGCGATTATTGCAACCCTAGAGTCAAGATCAAGTCATAAAATCTATATATGTAACGTTACTGTTTTTTCTTCTTTTTGATTCGCCTTACCTGTTTCACTTGTTTCTGAGAATTTGTATGCTGCACTCGTAGTGGCATGTCGAGTTCTAATTTATTTTATAGCTTTGAACTATTTATGCACATGCTGAACTGTACTGAACATTCAAACGCACTGAGTAATTTACTTACTTAAATTATGAAGAAGTGTTAAAGTATTACAACAAATTAAGGACACAAGAAATGTTTGTTGACAATGCGCTACAGACCGGTTTAATTATTCGCACGGCTAGTCGCCAAGACCTCGTTCCAGCTCAGGTCAAAAGTGGGTGATCGTGAACTCGATTCTGAATTTCATGGAGACCAGCTTCTGATGTAATGGAACTCAAATATTTTCTTCTCTCAAATTAGGACGATCCCGTATCCAGTAACAGAATTATCCAATAAAAAAATACATTTCATATCGAGCTATAGTCGCGTCACTGGCCAATGTCGTCGAGATACAAAAATTTAGCTTGTTCAAGTCCCGGCGAGATAAGTTAATATTCATCATTCGCTACTTTTCAACAGAGTAGGTGAGTTGGAAGTGCGTGATTCCTAACCAACAGATTGTGCAAATTACCCCAATGCTGCCAATTCTACGGATTTTTATAAAAAGTTAGGATTTTCGGATTTTTGAACTTTTTATTGTTTGTTGATTTTCCTTATATTGGTGTTTTGTTAAACTTTGAGCGGATAGTGTTAATGCATAACAGAATTGTCAATAGTTGCAACCGCTTGTGTGGACCATATTTTATATATCTTAAAAGACCGTAATACAAAAATATCGGCACACTCTTTATGCACGGTTACATGCCCGTTTGCACGGCTTACAGTGCCTTCATATCCGGGATTCAAACGGGTAGCAGTTTTTAACATTTCCTGTTACAGAAGATATGCTAAACTTACTGTCAAAAAAAAGTATGGTACGTTAAAAACAATAATTATTGTTTCAGTGTTTCAGTTAGTGAGTATCCGGATTTTTGTACCCAATCTACGGAAAATTTAGCGGCGATCTACGGATATTCAAAGCCAAGAGGCTGGCAGCACTGCACTACCCTGAAAATGGGTTGAATACCAAATATTTTATATAGGCTTAATTTATTAAACCTTTCATCAAAAGAAGAACCAAAAGAATAGGGGGGAAAATGAGGTACGTAATATTTAAATTTATCTTCTTCACGTTCATTGTTTCTGATTCTGAAACGACATCAGTTTGTTGTTTCCAAAGAATCATTCACCGAGTGAATTATTATGAACTAGCTCCAAAGCCCGTCAAAAATGACGGGTTTAACTGAATGTTACGGTAATTTATTTATCTGCAGTTGCTTAACAAAATTGAATTGTTAAAAAAAAAAAAACTCATTGTAATTTATCGTCCCTTGTGCTGTAGCAAAAAGCTTCAGTTGTCAACTTGGTGCAGGTAGAATTTCAGCCTAACCACAATCTCAGATTATATTGTTGATAGAAAAGCCAAGCTTAATCACGCGCGAGTTAATACATTCCCTGTTTCGCATGTCAGTGTCATCATGCATCCCGAAATAAACTTGATCCCAAATCTTCACAGGTTCTAACACCTTTCATTATTAATACCTGTCGATGAAGATTGATATTTTAACGGCTGAGACAACTTACATAGGCTGAAATAATGTCCCCAGTGAGAACGAAGAATGCTAAAAACAAATCCTAACAACTTACACTATGCCGCGAAATATTTAATTGTGATTTAGACCACATTATATCGCGATTAATTTGGATCTTATTTCATTCAAACCATGTAATGATTTCAGTTAAAAAAAACCTGATAATTAATTTGCAAATTTAAATGAAATACATAATTTTTTTCAGTGTCCTGACAACTCACGTCATAGCAATTTCTTAACTAAATAGAATTGTTATAAAATAAAATTCAGTTTAATTCATCGTGCCTTGCGCTGTAGCAAAAGGTCTCAGTTTCCATCCGGGTTCAGTTTACATTTCAACCTTACCACATACTACGATAAACTGTCCGCTAGAAGAACAATACTTCTATCTCACGCACATTAATACATGAACAGTATTGCGTTTCAGTGGCAATAATTTTGACACATTTCTTTTTTGTTATCCGTGATTCAGAGCGATATTAAAACGTTTGAATGGCTGCCACAGTTACTGTAATAATAGACTCAGTAATATTACACAGTGAAAGCAAAGGAAATTAAGATAATTCTTATAAACTTACAATATGCCACGTAATATTTGTTTCAATTGTAGGATGCACAGATCGGGATCAGTGTGCAACTATTTCCATTTAAACTAATTAATAATTTCAATAATAGGACACAGTTTAAGTTACATTGAAAAAAAAAAAAACTAAATTATTCACGCCTTCTGCCGTAATTCCAATTGTAATTCTGACCCATGCTAAATTGCAATCTAACCAAAATAGTCCCTACATTGATCCTCGTAACACAAAGCTTTTATCTTACATATCTATGGACAAAGAATTTAAGGAATACTTCCATATATCAAAAGAATATTACATAAATATAAGCATCTAATAATTGATATGTCGATTTTAATGCAATACATACTTTTATTTCAGTGGTCTGTCAGTTAATTTATTCGCGGATGCTTGGAAATGTTAATAAATAACGTCCATTACAAAGAATAATGACGCAAAGCGTGACGTCATTGCGCGACGTCATAGATTGAAGTCTTGCCTTGACAGGTGACGTCATACATGACAACGTGCTTATTATATAAATAGATAATTTGAAGATTATTTATGTGTTAAATACACATACAGTCTCTCTGTAACGTACTGTTTAAAAAGTACTAAATGTTTTTTTGCAAATATTACTGGTTTATGATGCAGAAAACCTTAAAATTTGGTCTTAATAGATATGGGAGTTGATAATAAACTTAGAATTTCTTCTGGAAATACAGTGAATAATATGAGAAGTAGCTGCCAAAAGTGATCTCTCTCAATATACTGGATAAAAAAAATTTCTTTTAGGGGAATCTGATAAATATGCAAACATTGTGTTCAGTATACGTTTTACACGCAATGTGCTGGCGTTGTGGATATACCGAAATCTATAAAAATACTTCTTCAGATTTTGTAGTGAAATAATAATGTATCCTCACTAAGCCGCCGTTTGTTTTCTTTGTAGTACATTTACCTGCGACATCAACAAAAATCACTATAAAATGATGGAGAACTGAAACTTAGCGGATACAATCTGAGATTACAGGTGATATACGTAGACAATATTTTCCCTTTTTGTTTGATGTAATTTTAGAAGGAAATTATTGACTATAGATTTTTTGTTCCTTTCATTCTACTCTTGAAGGAGTATTTAAAAAAATTCCATATGAAACGAGAAAAATTAATTTGGCTATTACTTAGTGTAATAATAAAGCGTCTTCCATCGAGGCTTCGCAAAGTGTTCCGAATTAATTTGGAGAAATTTGAAGATACCGCGCATGTTTTGTGGCATGTTACCCGACCAGCTATTAATGAGATTTCTTTGAAGCAACTTCCATTTGGAAAGTGGAAGGAGAATACGTTCAGCCTTATTCGGATCTCCAAGAAAAAAATATTAACATTTTGTATTTATTTTTACATGTAATGCCAATGAATGAATAAGATCTTCGCATCCAAGGATATTATTTGCCGGGTTCATGAGTCGTCTACGGGAAAAGACGCAACGAACATGTGATGGCGGATGGATGGAATGACATTACATCCAGACTCGTTTTCAAGTACACTACCAGTTCTTTGGGAATACTATCCGTAAGGACATCGGCTGTCTTTGCTGATTCATCGCGCCGTGCGGCCCCGGGATGACACAGCTAGCTGTGTCGTCTTCTGAGGGGATGTGTCTCACTGACCATAAGGTGACATGCAACACCTCATGCGGTGCAGCTCACAACAAAGGAGCGTTCCCACGGCCTGTGATTTTGCGGGAATTGTACGGATTAGCACGCGCCACGGGTGATCCCGCGTCACCTCGGACAGCTGGAGCGAGACTCGTGTGACACGTGGCCTAGTGTCGCTTCAACTACAATAGAAAACCGCCACTTTGGCTTATGAACAACGCCTGCATCACTGCCTGTCTTCATGGATTTTTTTTTTTAGATTTTAAATATTACTTCCTGTATTTTCTATTTTTAATTCTTTAATAGTGATGTTACCATCCTTTAATTTACATTTAATTCTACTCCACGTATCTGCACAACATTTATATTTTTATTCTTTGTGGTATTGGTGTTCAAATAAATGGTTCACTTTCGCATACACTAAAAAACTTGAAAATGACTTCTTTTGATCACTCCATATTAATTACACACAAATTGACAACACGAGAGTAAGGTCGGATGGAAATGAAGTGACACGTTCGCCCGCATACAGGACAGAACAGCAGGAGAGAAAAATGTACGCACCTCTGCCACAAACATTGTATGTCCCTCTGCTCAGCGCGCGCCATTGAAGTTACCGACTGGCGACGGATGGAGGCGCGCCACCACAGGCCGACGCGGGACAACACAACCGACCCCACTCTCTGTGAATGAAACAGTAAACACTCAGTTGTGATAGGAACACTAAACTAATTCATGCAGTCCATTTTAAAGACTCATAACTTTAAAGCTTTACAATTACTGTGTAAGATGATATTTTCTGCGACTATAAGTAAAATATTATATGCTAATTGACGGATAAACAAAACAAATATAAGTTTTCTGGAATCAGTGTTATATCATCATTTCTATTAGTATCTTGGTTTTTTGATCATTGAAACATTCAGAAGACCCATAGGACTGGTTCCGATATTTTTTCTTTGAAGACATATTTCAAAGATAAATTTTGTGCCATCTAATTTGCTGTCTCCAATGAATCTATTTAATGAATTCTGTTTCAAATTTACAAAATATTTATTGGTTTCTTGCACTACATTCTGATCTTACTGTAACCGTGGCTTATTGAATATCACATTTACATCGATAGGTAACTCAAGAACGTTTTCTATAAAAGCGCATTTGTGTCAATTGCGTTGTTTTGTTTTGTTTGGCTTGCAGTAGTTTCGCTTTCACCTCCACACTTCAAACCTTATTTTTGTGATACTTTTCGTAGTTAATTTATATCCACTGTTTTCGTTAAGAATCATCCTATAGTCTGCATAGCGCTTAATGACATCTATATTGATTTGTCATTTATATGGTTGTTATTTGAATTTTTATTTTTATTTTGTTTTTATCTTCGTCTTCATTGAGTACGTTAGAGGCGGGAAAGCACTGATGGCAAAAAATGGGAAGGAATTCCGCCGTGGCCTCTGTGAAAGTCCTAATCTTTATGGCGAACGGAGGTTCGAACCCATGTCCTACCGAATGCAAGGTCAGAGCGCTACCGTTCACCCACCGATCACCAACAACTCTCTATTTCAATTTTGAAACTTATTGATGATTTGGACGTATTTTTACAATTTATTTTAATCGCTCTCTTAAGCGGTACTGCTATAAGTTTGTATTTCTACCATGAAATTTTTATGCAGAAATATTTTCCATTCCCGGTCTTTTCCTTCATTTCAGTCAACAGAATCGAGTGGGTCACCTGACACTTCCGACTTGTTGCTATTTTCGCCAGTAAAGAAACCTCGCTGGGACCGGCTGTGGAGCGGAAGTCCTTCACATAGAGCAGCGGCGCCACACGGGCGACAGCTTTCTACCGGAAACACGGCGAGAAAGCAGGGAGACCAAAATCACCTCCCTCGATCAAGACGATGGTCCCGAATATCTGTTTCATGTTGGTGATGGAGAAAATGTTAAAAAAAGAACCAGTCTTTTCAGCGAAATCATTAATCTTACGACGCGTGAGTTGGTATCCCCTGAAGTATCTTATGAGCTGGTCAACAGTAGGGAGGAATTGTTGTGGTAAAATTTCATTGATTTAGTCGCAATATTTTCTATGAATATATACTGAGTAGTTTGTTAAATATGTGGATAGTTAAGTATCACACTACAGAAACTTCATTTCATTACTTCATACAATAAATGTGACAACTTTTTATCTATACAACAAAATTTTCTTTGCTCCTAAGGAAGAAGTGATTTAAGAAGCCTGCTATATATTCCTATTATCTATAAGATCCTCAAAAACATAACGCTAGTAAACAACGAGAGTTTCCCACCAATGTTTTTGAAGTTCGCTTCTTTTTATATTAGTTACATAGCATCAAAATCTGTTGTTTTTTTAATAACGTGTTCATGATATAAAAAGCTACATTGGTACTTAATGATTAGATATATAATACCTTGTATTACTTTGCTTACTTTCTTGCAACTGTAGAATCAAATGTTACTAAATTCAGCTCTGGATGTATCCAAAGATTTTAGAAGCAAAAGCTGTACAGAATGCTGCAAGCTGTTAAATATGGCAGCTTAGTTGGTTTCCAGGATGCAGATAAATGCAGTTTCATTATATCAGGTCTCAAATACTATTTTCCAGATTTCAACCTTATTAATAATCTTTCATATTAAAACGATAGGAATATTATGAGAAAGTGCTGAAGTTAAATTACACGACCGGAAAATTTGTTTGGACAATTTGATGTTTTCCCGTTTGGACTTAATGTGTGTCATATTATTCTCCCATTAAACACATGCGTGTTACGAAACAATCCTCTAATAATTTGTACCTATTTATCAGTGAAATTGTGACTGTAACCATAAAAGTCATCGTCATGAATGTAACTGGTACAACACGTAATCCTATTAGTAAATATATACGATGATAAATTTATTGCTTTGATGTTTGATAGCTAGTGATATACTTTTAGCTATTATCTTCTTACAATACACTACGATACACATAGATTAGTCTTCATGGAATAGTAAAGCGTATTACGCCTGATGCTGCTGCAGCCGACCACACGGCAAAGCTGAAATGGTGGACTGACTGTAGGTGCATTTCCTCTGAAATGTTATTGGTGTAACCATTTTGGATACATTACTAATAAACACTGAGTATAACGCAACTAGAGGTAATTAATTCTTTATTTACACGTGAATTATCAATAATTGCTAGGATTATATGCCATCAAATTTATTGACGCTGAAATGTGTTACTATAGCGGGAACTTGCTCGACACTTGTAAGGAGAAAACACGTCTCGGAATCCTATCCAATACATTAATTCATTTGATGCGAAGGAAAGAGGATTAAATTCATACACTCAAGCAAAAAGACAAAAATTGTAACGTTTACACATTGATTCTAATTTTATCGGTTTAAAATTATTGATTATTATGATGGGAGGGAATAAAAAGTTATAAACGTTTTTAACCCGCCCCGTTGGCTCATATGGCTGTGGATCTGTGATGGTGCACGGTCCTGACATGGCATTAAGAAATTTTCATCGTCAGGACTTGGCCTGCAGGCTACGAGAGTCTATATTGCACAGTTACTAATCAACAGATTGTGCTCCAACGCTAGAGTTAAATCTGAAACCTGTCCACTGTGCGAATGGAGTGTGGACATAAGACAGTGTTGTGGTGATACGTCCATCAAATGATGACGCTAACCGTGGAGCCTGTCCCCCCACCCCCTTATGTCATTCGGAAGAATAGGGCTGAATGACCCTCCTTTCACATCACAAACAACATTCTACACAGAACATACACCCATCACAGTATAAGGAATGTATATCACGTCAGAGAGAAAAGGTTGGATATGGTTGAATTATGTCATTGTACAAAGAAAAAAGAATGTTCATATGATTATTAACGATACTGTGTTAAAGAATTTGTGTCAAATAATAATGCAGGACGTGATCGACCCAATTACAATGAAAAAAAGATATACTGAAAAACAGTTGAACGGTGACTTGTTGAAATGATGAAGTTGAACAAGAAATGTGTTTTTTTAATGGAGAAATGAAATGGTTTATTAAAGAATTATAATCTTCTGCAACCAATAATAAGTGTGATGTAATGTATAAAGATGTATTAAGAGGTAAAAAGTTCAGTGAATGTATAACTGGAAAATAATGAACTATTTAAATGTGAATGGCAGTACTCGAAACTAGAAGAGCTAGACAGTATAACGTAAAGAAAGATAAGGGGTATCCTACCACGTTTACGAAAAGTGTTTAATAATATCAGGCGAGTCAGCATTAGAATTCCTTAAAGAGGACTCAGAGAATACTCATTTTCCTAGAAGGGAATATAGAATCATCAAAAGATAAAATATTATTATATTAAAGAGTAACTATAAGTGAAAGTCTCAAGTATAGGATATTAAAGTAAGTCAAGTCCATTGAGAAACCTAGAATGTAGTAGTACATTATAACAGTCATTCACACAAAAACAACAAACACGTAAATACACTTCCATCAATAGGGAAGCAAGGGGGAAACGACCCCAGTACAGATTTCTCAAAGGAAAATTACCCACCGATCTTTATGTTTGCGGAGAAAGAGAAGAAGCTCACATTCTATTAACGTTTATATAACGTTTCATGGCCAGGGCAGGGGTCTCCACTTGCATGTAACAATATAAAGATGAGACGATAGTTGAATAACACAGACGATTTGTATGGTGCTTCAACTCCTTACAAACTGTGTAAGCTACGAAGTGTCTTAAATCCTAAGAAAGTTAGCTTACCCCGTTCTGTCCTCACTCATATAAAGAGTACATAATTATTTAACTACTGACATTCCATGGCATTGTCAGAATATGCTTTCCTTTGTATTTTAACACTAAAAGAGCAGAACGCAAAAAATATCAATGTAGAGGAAATTGTGCTGTACGATAACTACAAGATTAGAATAAAATTTTATAGCTTTGTATGATTTCATAATTTGCTTAGAATTCCGTTTTTTACTGTTTCAAACAAAGTACAATTATTTTGTTCTATAGCTGTAACTAGCAACAGCCAAAAAAATTCCAATTTAATACCATTATTTTTAATAACATCTGCAAAAAATGGTAATGAAACAAACTTATTACTAAAATTGATGATGATAATTATTTATCCTGGAGTTTTTACAAATGATAAATCCTGAAAGGTGTAATTCAGTTGCTGTAAAGCTGGTTTATATTGATTTTCTATGAGTATATATGAGTGGTTCACTCCCACCAGTTGAAGATTTTCTCCGCTGTCTGTCTCCATAGACCTCTTGGGACTGGATAGATTGGTTTATTCGAATTGTGTAGAATTCGCCCAACTATACAGAAAAGGACCACATAGCAGATTGATGATAAAACGCTAGGGAGAGGAAGATTCTTCATACCCTTGAAGTTTGGATGTAATTTTATTTAACGCAATAAAATTTAATTTGCTGCTCGAGATTCGTGTAATTTTCATGAATACCGTGAATAACTGTTTTATGTCTTTTAATATCATTATATAGTATTGCTGTGTTTTTCTGGTTATGTTACTTCATCCACGTATCTATCAATTTTTTTCTAGTTGGAAATAAAACTTTTGTTTATAAAATTTCATTTGTGTATTGCATTCATTTAATTATGGTGTTTTACACTAACAATTGTCCCCCACTTTGCGCTTGTGTCCTTTGGTATAATTTAGAAATTGGCAGTCCTATCATTACCTTCGCGCCACAATATGATGATGGATTCTTAAAGAACTTGACGAAACAAATCGAAAGTAAAGAATAAAATTTCTTGGTATCTCGCTTGGTTCTCGAGATATATTGGCTCAAATATTACGTTGTTAGGCTGATATCCTACCTCGACCAGAAGGGTATTTGGAAGTGCCACAGCTTTATAATTTGCAATACCAGTTTTTGAAAACA
The DNA here is from genome assembly GCA_031002005.1 of Vandiemenella viatica. Classification (NCBI taxonomy): domain Eukaryota; kingdom Metazoa; phylum Arthropoda; class Insecta; order Orthoptera; family Morabidae; genus Vandiemenella; species Vandiemenella viatica. The sequence continues at coordinate 216,716,045 of JARYHS010008074.1, read as the reverse complement.
TACTTCTCTAGAAAAAGTGTATATAAAAGAAAAAAGAAACGTACTCTAGACCTGATGCGACAGATATTTTACGATGAGGTACAGAATTAATAGTACATAACAACCATCTCCAATAAGTTAATCACGCCACATATAATATCGAAGTAAATAACAAAATCTTTCGATATCTAACCTAGGTTTCTAAATATCTTAATTCATGACACAGAGTGAAATATTACTTCTTGTCCAGGTCACACATAATCCTAATCACATTGCCTTTGAAATAACGTCTCTCTAAAACTAAATGTCTCGTATTGTTGCATAAGAATGCTCCTGGGCGCATTTTAACAAATTAAGAAAACCTTTGACACACGAACTAAGCGAAATGTCTCGCCTTAAGAAGACATCGTAAAATTGCGGTGTCACGGAATTTTTTCTTCTGATACGGGCCACATTTCGACCTAAGCACACAATCTATGTGTTACCAACTATATATCCAGAACTAAGCGAAGTCTGGAAACGTCTCATTGAATTATATAAAAATGCATCATCAAATTGCGGGGCCAATGCAAATTTTTTCTTCTGGTACGACCAGTGTATTACGGCCGAAAAATCAAGCGAGCTTAAACTATCAAAGAAACCTTAAAACCACAAAATGTGTACGAATCATGTAAAATAAGTCAAAATATGGATAGGTGCATACTTTGGTATTATGCAACGTATATGCTTTATTAAATACATCCAAGGAATTTATTCGCATACTTGCATCTTGAAAACTTTCAGCATTCTAAAATTGGTTGTTACACAGTGCAGATACTATCTTTGTCGTGAATAATGAATTGATTACATGTTGCTGCCGTCAAAAACTAAACAGCACATTATACGTTCCAGCACTAAGGCGATAAAAGCTACAACTTTACAAAATTAGGGTTATGATGGTTATTGTAATAATAACAATAAAGAATTTATTCTACCGGCTGTGGTTTGAACAGCAGCTAAACTTTGTAAATACTTTCCTTGCGCGATATTATTACGGAATACTTGCACATAAGAAAGATGTACCATTACCTGTTAATGTTTACTGTAGGCAAGTTTCTTCGAGAAAAACTGATTTCTGTAGCCGTATCACCCATTAGCGGTTTTCATTAATATTGTACGGCATTCAGCGAAAATTTAAAAACATGTCGTACCAGAGACAATGTTTCTTAACTGTCAAAGATGGCGACTGTGCTTACAGTAAATTATGTATTAATGACGCTTGATACATTTGAGTCTCATATTCCGTTAACATTAATGTTTTAAATGTAGAATAACAGATTAGATAAATAGCCGAAGTCAAGAAACGAAACATGATCTTAAAAAAAAAAAAAGAAATTTGAATTTGTTGTCAGTTTTTCTTCAAGGAGTGAACAACTCAACTACAGTGTGATCCATATATTATAATTACCGATCTACAAATGAATTTAAATATTTTCACCTTTATTCGATTCATATAAGTCAAGAGCTATTTTCGCAGAAATTTATTTGTACCATTAGCTGTAAAAATTTGAAAACATCATCCTAATTGCTCCGGTAGTTTCTGCGCGGGTACCGTTCAAATAAAGAGACACATGCAGCTTGCTTACAGACTTATAATAATAAGTATAGATTTATTTGAGAATTTTCAGAAAAGGATATGTCAGGTTTGAAGTAATCTTTGGTATTATGGTATTGGGAAAATCATGAAATATCTTATAAGTTTATCGTTTGGGTAAGCTAGCACTGCTAACATAAGAGAAGTTATGTTTTGGTTGTATAAAGATCATGCGCAGCAATCGTACAGAACAGATGACCCTGTCAGCTTATACTCCACTGCATATCACAGCAGCTGCTACGGTCACCTGAGATGAAGGAGTACGATATAAGCCTTACATCACGAATGCGCATTCTTTTTCAAATAAAATAGAGGTTTGTTACTACTATGATGATGAAGCTGGCCATACTCGGCGACCCAGGGTTCGGCGCCGTCATAGAGGTTATTACTGCTACAGGGCAGTATCTTTCGAAATTTAAATAGCTTTGTTTCCCCATGCTGTCTCTACTAATGGAACTGTATTTAGGTGCTGTTGTTTGTGTAGATAACTGTGATATGTTTGTGTTCAGTAAAGTGTTGTTTGCGTTGGGAATGAATGAAATATGAAGGGAAAGCGCGAAATCCAGAGTCTATGGACACCAGGGGTCATCTAGCTAAACACCCCACCCGATGAATAATACACCAATAACTGGTCTGATTTAACTCAAGACGTTAGTCCACAATCTGGCTGACAAGAACTGAACATTCTATAACCACTAGGATCCATCCAGCTAACCCCGTGTCAGGCGCAGAACACCGTTACCGAAAGGAGTGGGTATAATTAGTATAATAAGCAATTATTTAACGAAATGAATATAAAATTCGTATCAATATTTTAAACACAAGAAGGTTATCAAAGATTTCCAAAGAAATACAGATAATGAAAGAAGCTTTTAAGTAAATTTATTATAAGAAAAAATAAGAATATTGGAAAATTAGAAGTCAAATTCCTAAAATTTTCTTTTTTATGGTGCTTGGTTTTGAAGTACTATCAAATTTTTTTCTCCAGATCCTGTCAACAAATAATATTAAACTGTAGTTCAATTTGTATCGATTGGCGCGAAATATAGATTGTAAATAGAAGCCTACATGGTCTGCATATATCTTATCCAATAGTTGGTTTGAGTTCTGATGACGCTATTCTAAAAGAAAAATTCTAATGTCTGTTAATGCTAATGTGTCGAGAAGGTTGAATTAAAGTGGAGTGAAGAACAAAGTTATACAGATTTAAAGGTAAAATAAGTCAATTGTAATTGTTAGAATGGCTGTAGTACCGTTATTCTCATACTGGATTTGTTTACGGAATGAATGAACACCAGCTTGACTAAAATAATAGTCCAACGCAATTTGATGTACCTTGGCCAACTTTTCATTCTTCGACAGTGAAATATTTATTGTAGGTCTGCAGATTCAAACAGCTAACTTACGTTAGAGTTCAATTTACACCTTTCTGCCAAATATCTGCAGCGAAACAATATTACTTCTAAGTTCTATCCGTGCTTAAACAGAAGAAAATTTTACTTCCACTGTAGGCTTTATTTTGTTTAATACCCCATTATTGAATAGATCTCATATCATAACTGGTGTAGTTTTAGTGAAAACTGACAGCTAGCTTTACTTTTATATTGCGTTTTTCAACTATAGACAATGATCCACATTTAGGAGAGTTACCTCACTCCAAAAGAGTAAAATTGGGTTTGCAAAATTGCTTTAAGCTCATTCTGTTATCTGATCGTTTCTGTCGCTGACTGCAGGTGTGCCACTTGAACGCAGGGTGAAGTGAAATTCTGAAAAAAATTCTTCAGTTAACAGTAGTTAATTTGGGCACAGTCTGATAAATAACTGAACTAAGAGTTTGTCTGATGTATATATCACACACACAGCGAGACGGCATTCAAAATTTACATAATTTTCATTACGGCCTTCTAACATCGAAGCAAAATCAATACTGAATGTTTTTACAAAGGTAAATAAATTTCAAAATAAGTTTTGTATCAGATGAGTTTCAGGTATGATGGTGAAACGTGCGTAGATTATTACAATATTGAAATTAAAACATATGTTTAAGTTAACACAGAGTGAAAAAATAAAAGGAAATATAAGATTAAATCGATGTATCAATTCCTATTTGATAAAAGACATATTCTCCTGTTATAGAATTTCCACTTGCAAGACAATCTTTAAAATTAATTTGCTATCGCCTGTTCATTAGTTACTTCAATTCTTACTTACGTTAGGAAATAGTTGTCTTCTTACCGCCTAACCTCCTCTATATACCAGAAATTGAGATAGCCTAGGTTTTTTTATACAACTCTTATTTAGAGATTTGAAAGGATTATCACTTTTGGAGTACCTTGATGATATATAGTCTTCTGATCGTGTGTCCGTCGATGACAGACATTTTTCAACATGGTAATTCGACTTTTATATGTACATGATTGTATTAAGAGCTCTCCGTTGAATTCAAATTGGTCTTCTTTTACTATAAAATCTACTCGCCGTGTATTCTTTAATAAGCGCTAAAAATATATCACATCCACACAAAACATCGCATAATGGTTACAAGACATTCATTAATGTGCTAATATTAATAACAGCCAAGAGTACAAACTTGAGACTTTTTGCTGTAATGTTTCCGGGCCTACGTACATTCCGGTCCATAGTTTTCCGATACCACTTTAAGTGAATGGCGGGATGATTCCTTCAACAGGTCATTGCCGAATTCCTTTCCGTTCGTTCTCCTCAATCTTCTCCAGCCTCGACGTCGACGAGGCGTAAAGTCGTAAGGATAGCAATAAAGTAACTATCTGGATCATTGTTGTGAACATTGTTACTCCGATAACGCTAATATGATTCAAATTAAATTTTGTGCTTAAAGGATCGTATTTTAGTATCTAGGAAACTGTATTGCCGCATTTATTTCTCAATTTGTAATTTGGTTTAGCAGAAGAATTTATAATTATCACCTTGAATGCAAATGTTTATTTAAAACTAAGTTTATACACAGAACATGGACTTCCATCAAAGCAATAACTGTCGGGTCAAATTCGAAATCCGAAACAGTGGTTTAGTATATATCACTATAACTCAAATTAACAGTAGCAGTGATGGAATAAATTCAAAACTCCTTTGCTATAAAACTACAATTGTAGATTAATCATGACTGTTCTGGTAAAGAACGAAAACTGGAAGGTCTTATCCGAGATCAAATTACTTATAACCTACTGACGAAGTGAGAGAAAATTACGGAACTATATACTGGTAATAATCTCAAAATAATACTAGACACAAGAGATCCTGTGATTGTATCATTTGTAAACCACTAAATCCTGGAATTGTTAAGGGTTGAAGTGTGTCAGATTTTCTTAATACCACAGTCGAAATTAACATACACCTTTTAAACTGTAGATCATGGGTAACCCTTAATTAATTCAAAGAGTTGGAGGAAAGGCTGCAACAGAGGCCTAATTTTTCTCTAATGTTTAAGTTTAATAAAGTGCTCTACATATACTGAAACTAATTTTTTTCTAAATAATTTTAGGATTGCTCAAATAGTTTACACTTTCGACGAAACAACCAAACATAAAGCATTAATTAATCGCGAACAATGAATGTGAAATATCTTTGGTGAAACAACTATTTTCTTAAGCCTACAACCTTCCCCCCTTTTTTATTTGATTGCATAGAAATCTCCAAAGACTACGACGTAGCAGCGAGGAACGGAATGAAATAAGTCATAGGCTTTTTGTAGGAACCATCCTAGCTTTAGCCTGGAATTATTTCGGGACATAATGTAAAACTGGATTATCTAATAAGAAATCGAATCCGGACCCACAAGAATGTCAGGCGCGAATGTTGAGAGTCATAAAAGTTTTAAAAAGCCTGTAAATGTTAACCATTTAAATAGCTGAACTGTTAGTTCCTGCGTTGCCAAGACTGGAGAAATCATTGACTGAGGCAGAACCTGTTCACGTATCGGCTCTACTTATCTCGATTATCTTCTTTCTTCCAAGACAATCTAATTCTTCATTTGCGACATCTAATGGACCTAATGGGCTTATGTGAATCGTGGGATTGCTGAGGTATGTTATCGTTTTGCCCCGTTAGATGGTTAAAAGAGCATTTAGCCTTTAAAATTGTGTTTATTCCCGAAAGACAAGAAATCTGTGCATATAGCAAGAGACGAGACGAATACCAAGTAGATTTGATTAGTCAATGAAAGAATTTCCCTGGGCCTGATTGCAACTTAAGTCCAACATCAAGCTAACCGTAAAAATTGGTTAATATCGGCGTAGCGAGGAGAGACAAAATAAGGCGAGAGGCTGTGTTGAAGTGAACTGTTCCATATCTCGCCTAATCATAAGAGCGAATTTTGGTGGCAGATTCCAAGGCTAACTTCCTGACGCTACTGCACTTTGGTCTGCAACACTGCAGATAAATCGCTCTGCTTTGTCCACGTATAGTTATGCTGAGTGTGAGGAAACTGCAGCTCGGTACAGTGTTACATCCTTTTAAGCTTAGCAACATAACAACCATACAGTGGAGTTACAGGCTTCAAATAAAACACAACGAAAAAATATACACAGAATATTAAAAGCAAATTCCTTCGCATAACGATGAACGCGGATATTTCTTCAGGGCTTCAAAATAAACACACATTACGACATAGAAATTCGGAATTCCACTACATCCTAACTGACTGATTCAATTCCTGACGACGAGGATAAACAATACATGAGGTCAATGATGAATTTAGAATTATGAGTATCTCAAAAGATATTTTTAGGTGCCTAAAGTTATTAGAAAGGAGTTCTTACAACATCTAAATTATTCAACATTCTCGCCAAATAATATCCATCAACGATACGTTAGCTTCAGTGCAACGCCTGAAGTTTTAGAAGACGACATAATGCCAACGAACAGTACTCAGTATCAAAATTTTGTATGAAGTTTCTCTATACTGATGCTTCTGGACGATTGGTTGCATACTTTCTAGATGGAGGAAGTTAAGTAAGACCTGTATTAATGTTCCTTGTATGTTTTCCAACTCTTTTGGTGATTTTTAGCTGTTCACAGTCATTTACAAATTTTCTAGTTGAAAATGTCAACACGGATTTCGTTTTTCTTGAGTTAACATAATTCGTTGACTTTTCTTAATTTTATTAAAGTTTCTACATTTTTTTAAAGAACTATTTCTCATATTACACAAGTGCGAATTCCACTTCCTTTTCTGTGAAAAATAATGTCAGTTCAGCAGAAATTGACTTCATACTTACAGTGAATCTGTAATGTTGCTATAGTTAAAACCGGAAGTTTTAGGAATGTATAATACGGGATGTATTGTTAACATTTTTAAATGGTACCTAAAATATTAAGAGACATACCAGGATACTAATTTTTGTATATTTGTTTTTATTTTCCGTTTCTTGCAAAAATATGAAGTAGTTGAAAAGACTCGCAAAGGCAATGCTATTTGTGCCTTAGCGTCCAAATAGAAGGGTGGGCATGCGTATAGATAGATATCATGGCCTCATGACCTTTATGTTGACGAAATTTACAGCTGATGAGTCAGTTATATCAAAATAATCTTCTAGTACGTGAATAATACTTCATACACGGAAGTTATGATACGTTATAAAAGTATTGTTGTCTTCTAAAATAAAATAGTTTCCAACAACACGAGAAATGGGAAAAGATAGCGCCAAATTCCATGTAAACTTTTTTTACAATTCTGATTTAACGATCGGTATTAGAGTGTACTGAGGTAACTACATTATTATTTTGGTTAAAGAGCCGATATAACTATCTTCCATCGGTTGATATGTATAATTTCAGATTATATGAGTCTTGCTAGAATGTCGTTGATATTAGAATGATTTTAAATCCCCAAGAAATATATTTACATATATGGCTCCAGTTTTCATGACGGGTGTTTTTCATGTTTGTTCAGTGCTGAAAGCAGATTACGGATTGATTATAGTGCGTTTTAGAACAATTTAACGTGAAATTTTCTATGTTACTTCAACTATTCAATTGTTTCAAATTCACCACACGCTTTGCTTTGAAATAGTGTTGCGAAATAAATCACATTTGTGCACAATTTTTAAGTAAGTAGTCTTGCCTATTTTACTCAAGATGGTTAAATTTTCCTGTATTTGAGATGTTTTTAAATAACTTTACAACAGATGTCTTCTGAGAGGCTTTGCCATTAGTGAGCAAAATAAAAATAAATGTCTGTCGAAACGTGTTATTAAATATCGAACACATCTTTTACAAGGAGTCGTAGGTTATTTATTCATTCAACCATTTTTACAATGTAAATAACTATTCCAAAATCTAGAATCCTTAAGCGAACATATTTTTATTTTCTTCGACCATATGAGAAATCTTCACAGACCATCTAAGATGAAACTAGTTATAAACCGTATTCTACCCCTATAATTAGGGGAATATGGTTGGTTTTTTCCACACAAAGAAAACGCATTTGCATCGAATTATTTATATTTAACACAAGTGAAAACCCTTAATATGCAACCATAGTTGGATAGATTATTTTTTAAATAAAACTCCATTGGAACTGATAGAAATACAGACTTTGTAAGTATAAAAGAATTTATAATATGTGTGACACGAAATCATTTACCAGTTCCTTCAAACTGTATTATTTTTCTTTTAAAATACCTTTCTTTATCCAGAGTGATATCTAGTATTAAATTGTGTCGTGAAAATATCATATTATTTTTCACATGCTCATGGTTACATCACTACTTGTTCATTTGTTATATATATATATATATATATATAAGGTAAATATATGATTTTCGAAGCAGTGCTTAGTACTAATTTTATCGATCAGAAGACAGAATTCGCCATTTTCCTCCTTTAATTCACATGTAATTACAGTTTCACGTTGCCTCAGTTATGTACTAGTGTCTTATTAGCCCAGTCAATAAAGGGCCAAAAACAGTGAATGTCGGAACTTTCTCTGGTAAAGCTGAATTTTCTCCCAGTAGTAGATCACTATTAGAGAGACATTTTTTCAAAAGTCCCCGAAAATTCCAATGGAGCTTCCCCCCCTACCCCCCCTTTAAGTTTAAAATGTAGAGTTTTACGCAATCGCATATAACTTTTTAACCAAAAGTTTATTAAGGTTATATTACTTACAGTTTTATTCCCTGATAAATATTCTACAACTTTTATAATAACATAATTTATGATATGTGCAGCAGTTTTCCCGTAAATTAACGAAATGTTGTAAAAAAAACAATATTTTTTTGCCACCTATCTACATTTTTGCAAAACCATATTTTTATTCGTCACCAAATGAAAAAATGCTTCGAATGAAAGTTGTAGCTCATACATTCCTGAGTACATCGGTGTATAAACATATACAGTTATGTGTATTACTCTACTAGTAACATAGAAAACAGTAGCTGGGTTTTGAGCGCGTGAGCGCCCGGGAGTCGGCGGGCAGCGTGAGCCGGCCGCGCCCGTTGTGTAAGAGGAAGAATGAAGGTGCTATAATTTCCAGAAATAATTTTTAATGCATTTAACAGCGTTCGTTTGATCTAACGTGTCAGGGATAGTTGCTAATGTAGGAAAATCTTTATTAGCCCCTATATTTCATTACTTTTAGCATACATTTTAAGTACATCCCACCACTTCCATACACATTTTATAAAACAGCACGTTCAACAAAATTAAAACTTTAAGTAATAACGATCACCAAGAATACTACTTAACTGAAGCTTTAAAGTAATTATTGGAGCCGTAATGACGAAACTATGAAGTTGGCACCACTGGCGAGGCGCGGGATCTCTCCTAGACTCTACGTAGACATAAACAAAGTGTCAGTTCAGTTTGGCAGTGCGTCAAGTGAGTTCGTCCGGTGAATTTCGATTTTATCTTTTGTATTTTAGTGTTTTGTGTGTGACATTGTAAATAAGTAAGACAGTGGTTATACTGTAACGTTTTAATAAATTAGGACTCTACTGTGTTTTCAAGAACTAGCAATACAGAGTAAGTTACTAGACTAATAATTTCAAAATTAGAAAGACAATGGTTACTTTAGTTAAATCGAAAATTGTGTCGTTAAAGTATGAACTAAGGAGGTTGCACAATGAGTTTTAATTCTGTTATTCTTAGATAGTTTTAAATTTTAATTAATTTGATATCTTCGTAATAATGGACACGTTAAAATATTCTTGTGTTTTTTGTGGGGAACAATTAGAAACAGATACTGTAGTGGTTGAGAAGGGGCTAAAAAGCTATTATTGAAACCAGTTTAAGACTCAATGATGGATTAAGTGTAAAAGTTAAAAGATCAACAAAAGATAACCGTCCACAAAAAGTGTAGACTAAACTATACACGGCCGACAACAGTTTTAGCAACTATCAGAAAATCGGAGATACCTAATATAAATTTACCTTCAACCTCATCATTGCCACCAATTGTTTTAAGAAGTACCGAAGAGCGATTTGATTTTAAAAGTGACTGTTTTCTGTGTGGAAAAAATGCTAAGATGGATACAAAATCCCCTTCGCAACGTAGAAAACCAATACATGTGGTAACAACGATAGAAATAAGAGAAAACATTCTAAAAAGGTGTGATGAACGGGAAGATCAGTGGGAGAAAGGGTTAAGACCAGACTTCTCAGCGTCAGTGATCTTGTGGCACCTGAAGCAAGATATCATAAATATTGCTACAGGGATTTTTGTACATCCAAACCAACTCATACGTTTGCTAGTAGTCATCAGACACAGCTAAAAGAATCATTTTACAAATTTTGCAAACATATAGAGGAAAGTGATGAATGCCAGTTTACGTTAAAGGAACTGCAAGACCTTCTAAAACAGATTTTTGTTTACAGGAAACATATTCAGATCGTCACCTGAAAAATCTGCTAAAAGAACATTTCAAGGACCGCTTATTTATTTCAAATATAAGTGGGAGAAAGAATGTATTATGTTTGTCTGATTATGCTCACAAACTTGTTGACCAATGGTATAAAGAAAGAGACTCGGATCATATGACAGAACGTTTGCGAATAGTGCGGGCTGCCGCAGATATTATAAGAGAAGACATTCAAAAAATGACATACAACAATCAAACATATCCAACTTTAGATGATATCAGAGCTGGAGGTGATAATCTAGTTCCAGAAAGTTTGAAAAGTTTCACAAGTAGGGTTACAAAGAAGAAGACAGGGGATGGGCGTAAAACAGAGCGAAAGTGTACTGTTATAAATCATGCCATAATTTCTGCAGTAAGACCTAGGTCATTTTTGTCCCCTGTCCAAACTGGAATAGGACTAACACTACATAGGCTTTATGGTTCTAAACATCCTCATTGATGTCCTTGCATCAATGGGTGTCTGTGTTTCATATAATGAAGTTAATCAATATATGAATTCACTTATTAATCAGGTTCACCAAAAATAAGTGATGAAGCATTCATACAATATGTATTTGACAATGCAGATGTCAATGTACGCACGTTGGACGGTTTAAACACCTTCCACGCAATGGGGGGAATAAAGTGTTTTACGCCAAGTACGAGTGTTGATACACAAGTGGAGGTAGAAAGAATCGCGTCAGGAACATTTGTTCCCGAAACTATTCGTATTCTTTCCTATGCAAAAATAAAAAAACCGGAGTGGTCTCTCAAAAACAATAATCGAGGATATTGATGATATGAAAAAGGACATAGGAATCGAATGCAAAACGATGAACGCGATGTTACCAATCAATTTGATGTGGCTAGCCACTTCAAGCATACAGCCAGGATGGAACGGTTACATGACATCGGCAATGAGAACCAAAGAAAAATGCGAAGCTACCTACATACCAGGAGTTCCATTTGTAAATATGGACCCAAGTAATCCCTCCACGATATATTCAGCTATTAGCTACGACGCAGAGGAATGTAAGACACAAAATCGCAATTGTATAATTACATTTGATCAACCCTTGTACTTAAAGGCGTCTGAAATAGTGGCATCAGCAAATCCTGGATCAGAGGTTTCAAAAATCACTTTAAGGTTAGGCGGATTTCATCTGTTGATGTCGTTTTAGGGTTCTGTTGGTAAGATAATGGAGGGCAGTAGCTTGGAAGAATTATGGGCAACGGTTTACGGAAAAAATACTGCAAGTCACATGCTGAACGGTCATGCAGATGCAAGGTGTGTACGTGCATATATTCTTACTGCTTGCGCTCTTATAAATGTCATGAAAGATCAGTTTCCCGAGATTAAAGAATCCCTTACAACTCTTGAGGCATTTTCTAAGCAGCTTCTTGAAAATAAACGCAATGAAGCTGAAATTCTCGAAGATCCAACTGTAAAGGCAGCATTGAATCAATTTAATGAGTGTTTAAATAATGTGAAAACGCTCAGCAGAACAACTAAGCTTTGGATAAATCTTCTTAAATGCATTGTCCTCATAGTGATGTTTATTTACGCAGAAATATCCGGTAATTAGGACCTCCATTTAAGTACTACAATTGAAATGCTCCCATACTTTCACGCTGCAGGCCATCTGCCATATGCTAAATCCGCACATCTTTATGCACAAGAAATGACTAAACTTGGCTCTAAACTATCTCCACTAGAATTTGGTCTCTTTAAAGATCATTTCACTGTAAGAAGAACGGGGAAATACTGGTCTGTGACGTGGACTGACATGTGCATCGAACAGGGTTTGATGCGTCCCATGAAATCCGTTGGGGGCCTAACTCATGGACGAGGCATAACCGACAGCACTCTATCCAAATGGGTCCTCGGAACACAATTTTTCTTACAAATTCATGATGCTGTGGAAGCTTATTTTGGGACATCAATTCAGTACAACGAGCAGCATGTTGAACTTCGCGTATCTAGACGAGAAAGAGATTTGTCGGACCTGCAAACATTTACAACATGGTTCTAAACACACAATCCTTTTACAAAATTATCAGGTGAATTAGTTTCATTGACATCTGGATTCGTATGTGATGACTCAATAAACTGCGATGAAGCTTATGATGTCGGTCTCTCAGCCATAGCCAAAATGAAGGGAACTAACTTCCATGATATTAAACTTCACAGGAAGGATATGGTTAAGACTCAAGCAATGCAGAAGTCAGCATTGGTACGATCAAAAGAAGTTTGTGTGAACTCCCAACAACTTTTTAACCGTATTTTGTGTGTGTGCGACAGTCCCGGAAAATTGAAGACTTACTTGGAATCCGAACTGGCTCCTCGACCACCTGCTTTGTTTGATGATGTATCCTTACGAAAAGGAACAAAATCGTCACTGATGAAGGTATTTGAAGAAGGTATCATCGACGTAACGGACCAAAATGGTGCAACTTATGTTTTGGACGGGGGATTTCTTCTACACAAAGTAGCGTGGCCAAGAAATTGTTCCTATGGCGTCATCTTAGAAACTTACTGTACATATGTTGTAAATAAATATGGATCTAATTCAATTGTAGTATTTGATGGTTATCCAGACGAGCCAACAACGAAAAATGAAGAGCAAAACAGAAGAGCAGCCAAAAGATCTTCACCTGACATAGTATTTGATGAAAACACAATTTGTGTTACTGGAAAAGAGCAGTTTTTAGGAAATACTAGTAACAAGAGAAAATTGGTACTAGCTTTGGCATCTGAATTCAGAAAACGAGGACTACAAGTTGTTACAGCGGAAGATGATGCTGATGTGCACATTGTTATGACAGCAATTCAACAGCAGAGAAGTGACTGTAAGGTATTTGTCGTTGGAACCGATACCGGCTTAATAGTATTATTTACGGCACTGGCTCCTGAAATTAATTGTATATACTTCTGTAAAGAGATAGGGGGTGCATTTCCTTTAACTGTGTACTACAGAATCGCCACTCTCATAGAAAAGTTTGGAGATCAACGTCAGTTACTTCTGTTTTGTCACGCTATGACCGGATGTGATACCACATCCAGCATGTATGTAATGGGCAAATTAAAAGCGATAGAATTGCTCAGATCGAAACCTGATATGCAGAATACAGCGAGGAAGTTTTTGGATGATTCTACAACAAGAGAGGATCTTTTTATTGCTGGTGAGAAATTTGTTTTATGTTTTTATGGGTTAGAGAAATATTCAAATCTGAATGAAGCCCGCTACTACAAGTTCTTGACAGTAACAAAGAAAAGTTCCATTAGATCAAATTTTCATCTAGCAACATTACCTCCAACGTCTGAGGCATGTCGTGAACATTCGCTGAGAGTATTTTTGCAAGTTCAAAAATGGTTAGGTAATACTCTTGATGCTACAAACTGGGGTTGGAAAATTGAAAACGTGAAAGAAATGAGAGGTACCAAAAGAACATTGAAACCAATTCCTACCTCGAAGTCATTTGCTCCAAACGAACTGCTGTACTTAGTGTCATGTTCTTGTAAACAAGGATGTGGACAATACTGTGGATGTAGAAAAGTGAACCTGAGTTGCACTGTAGTGGCTTATCTTTTTTTTTTTTTTTTTAAGTGCTTTACGTCTCTTTTTAACATCGAGGTCTTTAGAGACGGGAAAGGATGGGGGGTAAGGATGGGGGCAAGGAATGGGAAGGAATTCGGCCATGGCCTTTTGAAGGAAGCATCCCGGCATTTGCATGGAGTGATTTGGGGAAACCATGGAAAACCCAAATCTGGATGCCCGGATGGGGATTCGAACCGCCGTCCTCCCGAATGTGAGGCGAGAATGCTAACCGTTACACCGCCCCGCTCGGTGACTTATCTTGCCTAAATTCACACCTGTATTCAGAAGAAGAAGATGAATTTCCTCATACAGATTAATATGTAACCGTTATCAAAGAGACATACTTCTAAACATAAAATAAGTTTTATGTGTTACAATAATCATGACTTGTAAATATTAAATCGGTGTATATAATATCTGTGGTGGGTGGGAGGTCCATGATGCTGTTTTAAAACACAAGTAATTTAAAACAGCTGCCGGTTTAGCCAGTCCGGGACACGGCGGGTCCATAGATGGTGGATAATGGAATGGCCTGATATAACAAGGCTAGGTTAAATCCCCCGAACCAAAACTGGCATACAAATGTGTACAATAATTAATTATGAATAAAATTAAAATCTTTAATTCAAATATGTTACAATCAGAAAAACAAATTTTACTTCTCATATCACTCTAATGTTATTTTGATTATACACAAATATTTACTAAATTACAAATTAAAGGTCGACACACTATGGGCTAGTACGAGTATAAGTGTTAAAATTAGATGTTATAATTACAGTAGTAACTAATTGAATAGGCATATGAGGATAAGGCGCCTTTCGCCTACGCCCGCCGACTCCCGAGCGCTCTCGCGCTCAAAACCTAGCTACTGTTTTCTATGTTACTAGTAGAGTAATACACATAACTGTATATGTTTATACACCGATGTACTCAGGAATATATATGCTACAACTTTTATTGGAAGCATTTTTTCATTTGGCGAAGAATAAAAGTTTGGTTTTGCAAAAACGTAGATATGTGGCAAAATTTTTTTTTTTTTTTTTACAACATTTCGTTAATTTACGGGAAAACTGCTGCACTTATCATAAATTATGTTATTATAAAAGTTGTAGAATATTTATCAGGGAATAAAACTGTAAGTAATATAACCTTAACAAACGTTTGGTTAAAAAGTTGTATGCGATTGCGTACAACTCTACGTTTTTAAACTTAAAGGGGGGTAGGGAGGGAAGCTCCATTGGAATTTTCGGGGACTTTTCAGAAAATAATCCTCTCATCAAGGTCTATCACCCTTGAAAAAATCAGCTTTACCAGAAAGAGTTCCGACACAAAACCTTCATTGACTGGGCTATATAGACGTGGAAAGTTTATGAACGTAATCAGAAAAAATTATGGTACTACCTAAGATATTAACTTCCATTCTTTAGTAAAATCGGTCAATTTGTGATACATTGCAACTTTGTTGTCATTGTGACCATCACACTATTTGTAGTACCGAGTGGTTGACGTCGAGGTCATTACAGGCGTGAAAGCAAGGGGGACAAGGAACGGGAAGGAATTTGACCATGGCCTTTTGAAGGAAGCATCCCGTAATTCTCCTACAGTGATTTGGGGAAACCATGGAAATCCCAAATCTGGATGCCCAGACGGGGATTCGAACACGCGTCCTCCGGATTCCTTCTAGGCTCCATTGCTTGTAAACGCGATCTGCAATAACACGAGGTACACAGTCCAGTCAAGTATTTCTCACTGCGATGTCGAAATTCAGTGTTCTGGTTCCTTTAAGTGCGTTTCTGCGTGCCAGATGTAAACTTCAGATATATCGCATAACCGGTACAACGAGCAGATACGTCAGTGACACAAGACCTGGTTGTGAAACCGTGAGGTCAATGGTGTCCACATCTACGGTGCTGCCGCTGGTTCAGCAGTCCTCCGCTGGGAAAGAGGGCGAGAACGGCTGTTAGCAAAAACCTTGCTGCGGGAGTGGTAACCGTTTTTGCTAGACTCCCAGGAAAGTAACGACACAAGTGCGAAAAAACTCGCCATAATATAATCTCTAGTGTTGCATTTCAGAAGAACTAATAAAATTATAATTTAAAAACAAACAACAACTGAGAAACACGCTTTTCGTGGCAATATCACTGTTCAACAAAATTTTTATTTAAAGATTATTTTAACTTTTTAGTTCACATTGCTAAGACAGGCTTGTTTATTAGCTTTCTTAAATTATAATTTTATTTTTAACTTTTTAGATCAGATTATTACAAAAGCGTGTTTCCTAATTTGTTTAAAATGTTGTTACTGTCAAAGTAATGAGAGTAGCAAGCAATGAAATTATTGTATTGTCATCGGTTCTAAGTACATTTATGCAATATTTCAAACAATTCAGACGTCTGAAAGTGACTGAAGATTGAATTCAAAGATTCCGTTACATTCAACCACTTTTCTGTTATTTCTGTCAACATTATGAGAATAGTGGGACGTTATGGTACTGTCTTTGAATCTTAATAAGTGTGCGAAATTTTTCAAACAATTCGGACATCTGAAAGTGAATGAAAATAGAATTAGAAGATTCCGTTATATTAAACCACTTTTTTTTTGTTTTTGCAAAATTAATGAGACTAGTATGACATAGCTTTGAAATTATAGTATTGTCAGCGGATCTTAATACGTGTGCAAAATTTCAAACAATTGGGAGATCTAATTGTGGAGCAAACCCATGGACGTCGTGCAGAAATCTGTTTAAAAACCTGGGTGTTCTAACCATGCCAGCACAGTATGTATACTCGGTATTATCATTTGTAGTGGAAAATCCGGAACACTTCAATCTTAATGCTGACATACATAGCCATAATACTAGGAATAAATATAATATTCACAAGGATTACAAATCACTGTCAATTGTACAGAGAGGGTTAACATTCACTGGAGCTTCCTTATTCAATGTCTTACCAACAGAAATTAAATGTTACCTACAAAAACCCAACTACTTTAAGTCAAAACTGAAAGAGTTTCTGCTTCAGAACCCATTTTACTCTGTAAAAGAATTTTCTTCTTGGAATTTGGTAACTAAGAATGACTGATAAAATAGTATATATGGTGTATGGAAGGGGAAGGTGACAGAGTTGTCCACAATTACTAAAATGATATATGGTTTTTCTTTCTGTTGAAACTTTTGAGAATTTAAGTAATTATTGTGTTTACAAAATTCCACTCATATATAGTAACTAACATGGGATAGCATGCATTCAAAAACTGCTGTGAAAAATTATTATACTAACAGGTTTTTAAGTAATTGACTGCTTATGAGTTGTTGGTAATATAATTGATATTGTTAATAAGTGTGTGTACTGTTCCACATAAATAGCAACTAACATGATATAATATGTAGTCGCAAATTACAGTGAAACTTATCATGGTTACTGGTTGTAAGAAAATAACTGATTATTAGATGCTGGTAACAAGTGTATACACTGTTCCACATAATAGGTATTAATTAACTCGGGATTGTATTTGTAGATAACAGGAGATATTGGTTATACTAATGGGTTGTAGCTAACTTGTTGTCAATATATAATAACATTATCAATTATATAGTAATATTGACATTACAAATAAGTGTATGTACTGTTCCACATCCCCGAGATTATTCTCACATGGGATCAAAGTGAACATATCTATCTATCTATCTATCTATCTATCTAAAACTGGGTCAAAATTTAATTAAAGGTTCCATTACCTTCATTCAGATCATTCCAATATAAAGAAAGTAAAAACAAAACCGGCATATGAAATTTTAAGAATTGAAAAGTGTTAACAGATTTTTTGTTTTTAGAATCACGATCTACATGGGAATTTTAGAAAAGTAGTTTCATGCAGCAGAATTCAAGTAATTTTATACGTATGAAGACGCTGCCATTTTTTCCCTGATCCGTAAGCAAAAGATTAAATAATATAGTAAAAATTACTATTGTGAATTTTAAATTGATCGAAAATATTTTTTTATATCGAAGAATTTTTCCACTAGAGTGCTTGTTTTATGTATGGCCTGTGGCAATGAGGTGAACGGAACTAATTTTCTCTTCATTTGGTTAGTTAATCGGCACTTCTCGAAACAGTTGGACTAGCATGAAATTACGACGACCAACTTGCGATATTATAACAGTGCAGGCAACGCTTGGTACAGCAGTGGCCATCACTACAGGGCGTCTCCCTACTAGAAAACATGGTCCGAGTGATTCATTAAGGTCGATTGAATAAGGACGACAAGACAATTGTGTGGGAGGCGAAAGGTCGACAGCAAAGGTGAAGTAGGTCGACCATGGACGAAAAAACTGAATTCAAATGTGCTTATATAAACAAAATCGATAGAACAGGAATCACTGATAAGAGTGAATGAAAAAAAAAACTTAATGAGAGAAAGTGAAAATGAATGAAATGCTGCCTCGATTCAAAAAGTAAATATTACATGTAATCTCAAAGACTATCAGACTATTTGTGTCAAGAAACGCATACTTCTTACAACAGGCACATGTGAAACATAATTCTACGTTCTGAACATCATGTACTAAGAGATTTCCAGACAGATAATGTTAGAAGATACAAATCGTATTTCAACTCTCCAACTATACTAAAAATAAATCTTAATAGAGGTGTACAGCAGAATCACTAGTCATGGAATATTTTACTCAAGTTATTCATCATGCAGCAAAGAGGTCTTTAACGCAGAAACATGTGTAACGAGTTGCGAATTACTACAAGTTCTTTGTGTCGTATAACATATGAGAAGAAATAATTAAAAATATAACCACACTCGAAACATCTTAACTTTTACGTGAAGGCGTCAAACATAGATGTATTTTCCTTGTTGTTTGATTTCAACAAAATAATTGTACTGTTAAAAAAGAATCTTTCGTAGCAAGTGACAATATTTTGATTTACTTTCTTCCTATACACACAAGATTAGTAAACGAAAATAATCATTTAGAAGACAAAAACTTTATTTTCAATTAGTTACACTTTGCTTTTTAAGGGTTCTGTGTCCAAAGTGAACGGGGGCCTGTTAGTGTTGCTCCACTTTCAGTCCTCTCAAACGTAAAAGTTTCACATTTTAAATTTGTAAACTTTTGTGTTTCACTGTCCTAAAATCGAACATTTTATTTAAAATTGTAAAATAATATTCTACATGTTTTCATGAGCAGGAAAGGGGAAAAATTTATGTTCTACCCTCATGTGTGTTGTACATGTTTAGATCTCGTCAAATAGAAGACTGAAATATTTTTTAAAATTTTTTTATTGAAAAATAGGAACATGAGCTGCCGTCAATTTCAAACAAATTTTGTTTCAATGGCCATTTCAGAACTGTTTATGGACTTAAAATTTATGACCAAGTTAGCAAGCAAAACTTGTAAAATATTTTACTTTGAGTTTAATTTACCATACATTAATACAATTTTATTTAAATAGTTCTTACTTCAGTGCGCATTTGATTTCACAGCTGCTTAAGCGGCAAGGTGTGACGACGTTGGAAAGCCGTGCATCGGAGGCGGCTGCCTAACTTGAAAATACGTCAGGCATTGATTTTTATGCAAAGACTCTAACTTCTGACCTATCTCATATCCTTCAAGGTAATTAGAATACGGTGGAACAATTAGTTTATTTGCCCTTCACCACTATATGGCACTATATTTTTTTAAAATAAAAATCCGTCTTCTAACAACTGGTTTTATTTTTAACTTTCCTCTACCAGACGCGTTTCGCCCTTCTGGTGTGGGGCATCGTCAGTGGCTATAACCAACATAATATTTTGATGAATTTGTGTATGCCAATCTAGTACATTAATTATATACATATATTCATGCTGTAATATTGTATCATCTGTATGTTCAATCTGTTATAATTATTCTATATATTGTTTTCATAGTATCTATTTCAAACATAAATTCACTTGTTAATACTAAATTATCTGTACAGTTACAAAGTTATGTACATACACTCTACTTACTAAAAATTGTAGTGGCTAGCACATGTCAGTCCGGAACAGCACCTTCTGCATTTTTCTGCACCGTTGTGCCTTCCTACAGTTTACCATTATCTTCTTTAATATTGTTCACTTCACTTTATTTTATTTAATTTTCTGTTAAATTGCACTTTTAACTACACCAAAATAGTTATTGTGTCTAAAGCGATTTGTTTGTTTTGTATATACAGTTATACCAACCTATTTCTGTTGTTTATTGTTTTGTTCACTCTATGTTAAACTATATCTTTTTTTTTTTTTTTTTTTTTTTTATATCATCTTAACAATTATTTGTGATTTGTGAGTGACTGTGTTGGTTTACATGTGTTATGGTGTTTTCTGTTGCTTTGTATAATATTTTGTTTGTTAAATTTGTGAATTCATTTAGGATCGTTTTTCCCTGTGTAATGGCTTTGTGAATTTCATAACTTTCTTGCACTGTTAATAAGTGTTTCCTGTGGTTGTTGACTTTTAGAATTCTCATATCTGTTTGTATAGTTGTGGGTGGGTGATTGTTATCTAATAAATGCTCGGCATATGTAACACATGTAAACCAACACAGTCACTCACAAATCACAAATAATTGTTAAGATGATATATAAAAAAAAAAAAAAAAAAAAAAAAAAAAAAAAAAAAAAAAAGATATAGTTTAACATAGAGTGAACAAAACAATAAACAACAGAAATAGGTTGGTATAACTGTATATATAAAACAAACAAATCGCTTTAGACACAATAACTATTTTGGTGTAGTTAAAAGTGCAATTTAACAGAAAATTAAATAAAATAAAGTGAAGTGAACAATATTAAAGAAGATAATGGTAAACTGTAGGAAGGCACAACGGTGCAGAAAAATGCAGAAGGTGCTGTTCCGGACTGACATGTGCTAGCCACTACAATTTTTAGTAAGTAGAGTGTATGTACATAACTTTGTAACTGTACAGATAATTTAGTATTAACAAGTGAATTTATGTTTGAACATAGATACTATGAAAACAATATATAGAATAATTATAACAGATTGAACATACAGATGATACAATATTACAGCATGAATATATGTATATAATTAATGTACTAGATTGGCATACACAAATATCATCAAAATATTATGTTGGTTATAGCCACTGACGATGCCCCACACCAGAAGGGCGAAACGCGTCTGGTAGAGGAAAGTTAAAAATAAAACCAGTTGTTAGAAGACGGATTTTTATTTTAAAAAATATTTATGCAACAACTGCGGAACATGGCCTACAACCAAGTTAATAATATGGCACTATATCTACATATCCATCAGTCCTATAGTTGAACAAAGCTCCAGGCGCAATTAACATTTTTTTATATTCAATTGCGGCTCGTTGATGTTGATCCAATTACAGGTGGAGGAGAATTATAGGCAAAAAACAAGAAGCAATTCGGCCCTGATCTTTTTTGGATGAACTTTTCCAATAACATGGAGTAATTGAAGGAAAGCAACGACCTGTATCGGGATCGAAACGGTACGGCGCGGAATGTAAGGCCCGAACCTTAACTTCAAGGAGTAATTTTCCGTTTATAATCAGTTGCTACGGGTTTTGCAATGCTGGCTGCACTGTGATGGAAGGCGCCCATTAGAGAGGTATGCGTAACTCTATCTCAGCTTGTCCTCCTGCCCCGAATACATTTTACTAGACCACTGGCTTAACTAGCGCAAAACAGCGGATGTGAAACGTAATCACAAGTGTCGCTGGCGCCAAGCGAGAACGCTGCAACTATCAAAGGGGTGAAAGTGACCATGTTCATAAATGTTTTATTTTCATGGAAAAACTTGATCGCACGTAGCGGCAGGTGACTAATAATTATGAACATTAAATATGTCCCATATTCTTCATAGATGTAAGTGATTCGAAAATGTTGCAAAAAACTCGTCAAAGCTATGAACAATTCAGGCATTGGTCAAACTAACCTAGGCACTGTGTTGCATACAGTTTAGATCTCCGACTTTTCTATGTATGCTAACATAAAGAATGTGTATCTCGATCCACGCAGCCACTGAATTTTTGTTATGGGTGTTACTGTTATGCATTGTGAATGGAGCCACTCGTAATTTTATTCAATTAACTGGAAACTGGAAAAGGGGAGGAATTTTCCACGATTCTATAGTAGGATTCAATAATTTATTAATTTAGATCTCACCTTTCAGAGCGGAAGTTTCAGCGTTTATCACATGTTTCGTATTATTTAATACATTCTTTCCAATTTTATGATTATTAGTAATAGTTTTTAAGTTTATACTGTCACTGAAACGCTATTTAAATTTTCTGCCTCAGTAAAGAAAACATGTTGAAATAGAACACTGTATAACCATCAATTTTGAAATAGTGTAGAAAATTGTAACTCTGGCAGGAAGCAGGATAATGTTAAAATAATAGTTGTATCAACCGAGGAGTAACTGAATGAATAAAATTTCTTTGATATAAGTAATTTTTGTGTACTTTCAAGAAGGTAAAGCACTGCCTATATTAAGTTACAAGGACTAGCTGCGCAAGTTGTTTGGGTAGTGAAGCCATCTCCTGCACTGTCATATGCCACACAACAAGTGGATTCCTTAAAGTGACCTCTGTTGCGGAGGAGGGAAAGCCACGTCATTATGTTCAAACAGAGGGACTGACTACAGTCGAGAAAGCGCAGCCGTGGCGGGCTTTCTGGAGGTTGCTGGAACACCGTGGCCTTCCTGAACGCTCATAAACCCACCATTCATCCTCCACTTTACTAAGGTTGTGTTCACAGTAAGTTCATACCTGTTTTAAACTGACAGGAAGTACCATGACTCAATAAGAACGATTATTCAAGTTTAGATCACGAATACTATCAAATGTACTGTAAATAGTGCTGGCAATGATTTTTACAGAAAGAAACTTTGCGAAAAGGGAGAAATAACGAGTAAAAAAGAGAATATGGATTCTACACAGAATCTTACACGTTACCATATTTAGAGTTGGATGAACTATTTATAAATTGATGAATTATGTTCATTAGTAGCTGTTGCCCGCGGGTTAGATCACCTGCGCTACTGATGTAGTGACTACTTTCTTGAACAAATGGTACGGCAGAACCACTGAATTATGAGCAAAAGAGTAATAAAGGAAACCTACAGTTTAACGAGGAATATCAAATACTAGAGCGCCTAATGGAATGGCGTAATTTATAGGCTATACGTAAAAGAAGCTATTCTAAATCTTAGAACGGGTTAAGCCAGCGTGAAGATTCCATTAAGGATCAATATTACAACCAAAGAATACGTGAGTTAAGCCATACACATTGTATTTGAACTAACAGACCTTTATAAATGACTAAATGCAAATTATCTATTGCTTATATAGGAAATTGCTACTGACTGCAAAGAAATATTAAATTCACTAATTTCTTTTAATGACTTGGATGTGATTAAATAATTAAGTTTACATTAATCCTATGACGTATGTCTCACATGTTCAGGCCATACAAACGGGTGGGTCTCTAGCTACTAGAGTCCTGTTTGATTTACGAACATTTGCCTTGATACGAGTATTTCCTCGTTTACTTTGTGTTATAGTTTGCATGTCCTGGAAATCATTTTTGAAATACTTCAATATTTTTGGATCCCTAAATAATTTTGTATGTTTTGATCTGTGTAGCAGAATACTCTAAGCTACTGTGTAACATGTACATTTTTTAATTCTTCTTTTTATGTCTGAGGATCACAACAAACTTTTAGTACCTACGTTCCAGTTCCTGATAGCATTTTATTTTTGTTGTTGCCTTGCACATCCATATTCATACTTATGTCCTTCAAATTCTCGTCAAGTCACTGGTAATTCAAATGGTTGCATATATATATAAACGTGTATGTCCATACATTTCTATCTGCCGCCTCCACTACCTAGCGCAGACCACTGCTGTTTGTGTGGGGTAGTAGCATAGAGTTTCCCATCGTGCACAACGTTAGCCGAATTCCGGTAGTTGTGTGGTAGAAGGAGATATGGTGGTTGGAAGTGAACGAACTGTAACATTTCCATATTTCGATCAAAGACATGTGTGTCCGTATATTTCACCTTGCAGCCTGAACTACTGAGTGTAGCCGACTGGTTTTTATGCGTGGTAGTAGTCTCAATTCTCCTGGTGGTTGCATGTAGGTAGTTTTTAACAGTGAAGTTTCACGAAAAAATGTAGTTTCTTTCAAGTAAAAAAGTATTAAAAATAAAAACAAAGAAAACATGTCAATACTTATTGCTTGATAGTAAGTTAGCAGTACACAGAGTACTTGAAGGTTATATCACATGTGTACTTTGTTTTGAGAATGATTTGTTATGGATTTCCTGCTTGCATTCATTTTAATGGAAAAATGTGTTTTGAACAGCAAAATAATATTTAAAAAATATGTCTTGGGTTTTAAATTTAATCACCGCAACTAATATGTGATTGGAGACCTATACAATGTCTCATCTGTGATGTATTACTAATTTTCTTAACAGGAAATAACACATAAAAAATGAAAATTTCTGTTTTAGGTGAGTGAAATGCAGATGAATAATATGTAAAGGAATTCAAAAAATGAACTATCTTCCTTCGTGTTCGTGGTTTTAACTAGGTGTTCTGTACGTCTTGTGTAGTCTGTACTTTCTGTAACAAATTTAATAACGGAATAACGCTTTATGTTGACTCTTACCTGTGGAAAACTCGAAATCAACGACTGGTATCTTCCTTCTCTGTTCCAAGTCACCTCCGTTAGAACGCATGGTATTTAAATAAACCTGTCTCCGTTAAAATTCTTATAAATATTCGAAGGATACAATATCAGCTTAACAAAATTTACCTGCAATTATTGTGATAGTTCACACGTCATTTATTTTTTCTCGAATGTTAAATGATTATCTGATTTCAATGTATGTTTAACTTTCCAGTTGCAGTGAGAATTCTCGGCGTTTCGAGATTCTATATGTGATAAAACATAACAATTAATAAAATAGAACAATTAAATTTTATAACCCACTTGTTTGTAAAACTGCTTCCTGCGAGGAAATTATTAAAGCTGATGGGGTGCGAATCATATATGATGGAAAATACTACAACCTGCTAGCGTTCACCGATAGTAATTGCACCTTAATGCAGAAGAGAGGAAAGAAATTAAAACGTTCAAATGGCTATAATAAAACTAGAATCATACACTGAAAGTATTCACAACACCATAAAACCTCTGGAGAAAGTAATAGAAGAGGTGGATAAACAGGTTCCAACAACAACTTTCTTCTAGACTTAGAACTATACGAAAACTATGAGACCACTGAAGAACTAGTGTCGCAGGTTGAGGCAACGTCATATAAGTCCCGGCGATAACGAAATCTTCCGGATATATGCCAATTAAATGAGAATAGCACTCCAAGAACGAAAAATATGATACCGGAAGAGGGTATTGCATCCTTAATTCTACAAGACAGAAATGTGTGGAAGCTGGTCAGCGTACTGAAGGATGTAAGTGAGAGCGATAAACCACTAAATGGACCACTGGAACTCTGCTTCATTCCAATGGCTGAAGCAAAATTTTTAGCAGACAAACTTTTAGCTCAAAATACAAAATCACAATTCCGACTTCAAGAAGGTGAAGAAGAAAAGCCGTACCGAAGCGTAGACCTTAATTAACAATATCAGCAGAAGTTCAAAGAATCATCAGGATACTAGGAAGGAAAATAAATAAATAAATAATAAAATATCCAGTTACAGCTTTTTACTCCAGACATAAACAAAAGCGAAGACTTGTGCTTGCGGGTTTTCAATGGGCATAGTAAAATCATACTTATCAAAACAATATATAACCAGCAAAATTATTGGCTCCTAAAACTGGGAGAAGTTCATGCAATACCAAAAAATCATGTACCCATCGGACTTTAGACTTTGTTAGTAAATGTATTGTAGAGGATAAAACTAAAAAGAATAAACACCACTTTGAACCCTGAGGGTACTATTAAAGCAGAACGGTTTAAATTTACCAGCAGGGTTCCAGAGATCTCATCAACACGACGAAGATGTCTGTAGGGGTTTAGAAGATCGTGTTGCAGCAGCTGTTTTCCTGGATGTTGGAAAGGCATACGACAATGTATGGCACTGGAACATCAACGGAAAGCCAAAGCAATAGACAAACATAAAACAATGATACACCATGGTGGTGGGATGTTATCTGAGCAGTCGGATTTTCTTTTTTTTGTATCTGTTGAGGTATACGATCCCCTCAAGGCTCTGTATTAACTCCTAAGCTGTTTAATGTCTGTGTTAACGATAAAGCAGCATGAACGTCAGTTCGTCTCGCTTAATTTGTAAATACCACCTACATATATATCACAGGACAATTGATATGATACCAATATAGAGTGATTGAAGTCAATTTCTGTGGGACGAGACTAGTGTTGCAAACTGAAAAAAAAAATGTTTTTTTCTTCAGCTTTGTGAAAAAAAAACATGAAAAAAAACCACTAGCACCCGTGTTCTTTATTTCTATTTTTTTTTTCAGAAAACAATATATTTGATAAATTATAGTTTTATTTAAGGAACTTCCATTTTACAAGTGTGTTTACTGAATCATATAATGTCTCACATAATGATTCATATGTGTATCTATATAGGTATCATAATTTTATTCATCCTCTATGTCAGTACCACATTCACTAGTATCAGCACTACCAACACTAGTTCGGTCGGTGTCGGAATTTTCTGTCTCTTCTTCTGTCTCCTCAGATCCATAACTTCAGAAATAGTTAAATTTTCTTTTACTGGTTGTTCTTGTATTGTACACAAAAGATTTTGAGATTGCAATTTTAAATTGTGAGCAAAGTACACACTGTGCATAAAGACTGCGCCGATAGTTCTGTGTTACGGTCTTTTAAGTTTGAATTAAAATCTATTATCATACAAAATAGGAGCTTTACTTCTTTTCAATCGTTTGTTTACACCAACGGTTACAAGGAAACGATTCATAATTAGGGACCGTGCACAAACTACGTGGCTCGGTCCAGAGGGAGGAGGGGTTAGCTGGAAGGCTAAGCTGGGCTACGAGGGGGGGGTGGTTCCGAGCCAGGCCACGTAACTTTTTTCGTAACATTTTTCACAGTTAAAATGAGGAACTGAACTCACAACAGGATGTGAGTGTTTATTTCCCTCAGTTAATTATATCTGTATGTAATTTAATATAGTCTGACAAGAGAAAACAGTACAAAATGTCTTCTGGAATCAAAACGGAAGGAAGCTACGTGCTACGTGAGTGGGGGGGGGGGGAGGGGGGTAGGCAAAAGCCACGTAGGGCTACGTGGGGGTTCACAGGAGGCCAAAATGGAGCTATGTGGTTTATGCACGCTCCCTTACTGACAATTTAATGAGTCAGTACCACTATACTCTGAGAGTTAACAAGTATACGAATATAAGGAAAGCCCAATACGGCAAAAAACCGTGAATAAATTTTAAATTCCTAATTTTTTTAAAAGATCTGTAGGTAATTTTGTAGGGCTGGCAGCACTATTTCAAATAGCAAGTATCAATCCAAACAATGGGGAATGGGGATTCCTTCTCGCACAACCTAGTCGCTTCGGGAAATCCCCGTTCATAAAGAAAATTTCAGTCAATTTTGCCAATATTTTCGTAATTTTTTTCCCTACTGAACCAGAATAATATAGTAGATTTTAAACTAAGATAAGTACTTAGAATAAACTAAAAAACAGTCATTTTAAACGATAACTGCCTTACAAATTTGAGATTTAGTAGTTGTGAAAAAAACGTGTTCCAGAAAAAAACATGTTTTTTTTTTCAAAGTTTTTTTTCATGTTTTTTTTCAAGCAAGAAAAAAACGTTTTTTTTACAACACTAGACGAGACGTATGGTGTAAATGGAATAAAATTAAATGAAACACTCAGAAATGTGCAGAAGAATATTTTCCTGGAAAAGACACGTGATTAACCACAACCTAATTTTCATAAGGTAAGTATTCTCGTGGTAACCACTTATTAGTACACTAAGAAATACTGATTTACGAGGAATATATCATCATCATCAGGGGAAGAAAAGGGTTAGGGTTATCAGAAAACTGATTGGAATAATGGTGAATGCAAATTTAATAGTGGAAATAAAAGCACGAATATATAAGATAATTGTTATACTACTGCCAGGTATGGACAACAGCTAGAAAAATACGTATTTCGTACCTATAAAGACTAAAAATTGGCTTCAGTGATAAATGCTGAACGCTACAATATATGAAGCCAGTAGGTGAGCTCCATGCTGCCATAAATATTCCACTTCAAACAGATGAGATTAAGTACGAAACAAAGAAACTGTAGAAGAAAAGAAGCAGCCAGCCGTACTAAAAATTAACTGAGAGAGGCTACAGTTTTCCCTAAAAGGCGTTAAACATTTAGTTCCAAATTTACCTGATCCAGTAATGTACAGCATTTAAAACATGGCGTGCTACACTACAGACGACAAAGAGTTAAATGTAAAAATATGTTATGAAATTTAGTTTGTTAAAACTTATTCGGAAAAAAACCTGCGAACAGGAGTGAAAATTTAAAACTATGAATATTATACGCGCAACATGAAATACTTATAGCTGTAGATATACTAAATAATAATAATTCCGTGTGGTCGTTATGACCTGTTATCACAGTTACTGTTGGCTGCGCATTCCACCCCTGTCTTAGCTGCTTTAACCTAATCCGGCAGTGCTGCCAGGTACAAGGAACCAACAGTTTAACATAGAACCACGGGAGCGTTCTGGCATACTTCACATTACTCAGCAAGCTGTGCCAGAAGTGTAGGTTGTGTTAAAGATCTAGGAATATCCCCGACGAGACAGGGACTCCAACCGAGGACCATTCGTTCCCATGTCAGACAAATTAACCAATGAAACAACAGACCGCTACAGATGCTCTGTTAACATTCCTGCTCACCACGTGATTCGAACACGCGACCGAAGAGAAAAACTTTCGGAAGTAAGCGACTTGTCTGCTGAGCTACCAGACCGTCCTGACTTACAATATACATGTGCTAAGTACTATCAAAATCGGATAAAAAGTGTGGGTTTGTATGGACATCGTTGACAGAAATTAACGTGAGAGGTAAGAGTAAATCAACCCTAACACCGTTTTTCTATTTGTTTTAAAATATGTGTATCCAAAGTCCCATCCAAATCGGATAAAAACTGTGTCCGTCCAAAAATCGTCCAACGCGCCGAAAGAAGTTTTTACTTCAAAATAAAAAATTCCAGCTGAGACCGGCGTTCGAACGAATGACCATCTATTCCTCAATCACGCGCCTTAAACAATTGAGCCCCCAGACTGGTATTTAAGCGCTACACGTCATACTTATAGCTACAGATGTACTGTTAATATCAGCAGGTCAGTAACGTGAACTCATAAGATTTTACTCATTCAAAAATTTCCCAGCGACTAAAGAAATTTTCACTTCAAAAAATAAAAGTTTAATATAGTCCTCAACCCGGAGGTTGGTCGAATCTTTCCGAAGGATGTGTACCAAGCTATTGTGTCAGAGGCAGGAAGGCCAGTTCCTCTCCTGAGGGGCTACACTTTGACGTGGAATCAGAACCACGGAACGTCCCGGCGTAGCTCATATAATCAAATACAACTCATAAAAATACCTGCTCACCACGGGATTTGAACCAGCGATAGTATGCCCCTGATCCGCTGAGCTACCAGCCCGCCTGGTTGGCAAGTATACGTGTGCTAAGAACTATCAAAATCTGATAATAACTGTGAGTTTGTATGAACAACTTTAATTAAGATGAGGGGAAAAAGGAGGAGAGGGTTTAGGATTTTGTAAATCAAACATAAGCAGTATTTTTCTATTTGTATTAAAGTTTATGTATGCAGAGTTGCATCAAAATCGGATAAAAACTGTGTGTTTGAATGAAGATGCAAAATAATAATAATAAATATTTTTATATTTTAGATACAAGTATAATCTCACTGCTGTCGAGGCGCAACACGTCATACTTATAGCTACAGATATACTGTTAACGTTAGCATGTTGGTGGCGCGAATTTATAAGATTTTACGCAACCAAAAAGCGTCCAACGCGCATATCATTCGTGCAGCACGCCATAGCATGTCGGTGACGAGAAGTCGCCTACTCAAAGATAAACCGCCGTCCAAACATCGCCTAACGCGCCTATACAAGTTTTCACTTGAAAAATCTGAGTGCAATCTGTACCGTAAGTCCATGTCTCTACTACCATTACAGCTGGTAGCATGACGAAACAAATATATAGAAATCTACTGCTGTTTCTTATAGTGAAGAATCAACGTCAAAACCTCTATAACCTTTCGTCATCATCCTCAGTATTGCTTAATTTGGAAATACATTAAACGAATACCTACGTGTTTTTACGATGATTAGCAAGTACCTCGTGTAGCAGGAAGAAGGCTCCATATACACAACCAACGCTAAACGACCCTTCTTTCTGCTTAGCGTGGAGCGTCGTGGAGTTAACATATTGTGAAAAAGCAATTACCCGCAACTTCGTTCGAGCGGACTGTTTGCTATAAACACTACTCTCTTAAAGTCAAAAAGTAATGTACATGATCCGCCGCTGCTACCGCCCACTGAACGCAAAGTCCTTGTGCATTAACTGTCCTTTCGGCAAACTGTAACGTCATTCCTGCTATTAATGTGATATGACTCGTGCGCTGAAGTCAAGACATACCGTACATTTCAACTAAAAGATGTATCTTGGCACGTGCTGCATATTAAAAGAAACACCGGCCCCGTCATGATCCATCTAGTAGTTTTTGTATGAATCCGATTCATCCAATCATAGACAGAGACTTTTTTTTGTTGTTGTTGTTGAAAAAAAGTTGATTCCTTCGCTGGAGCTTATTACTAGGTAGTATATCCTACCTACCCATTCATTAAAAAAAATAAAAAATCTCCCATATACAGACTTATTCCTGGTTACAATTTTATCAAAATTATAGTTGAAAGTTGGCCGTATTGAATATGCAAAGCCTTTGTGAGACAGAATTTACCATGTCATTGTATTCCCCAACCCAAGGATTGACTGGATCCTCCCTCAGGATGTAGGACGGCGAATGTCCTTTCCTCCGTGTGCTTCCAAGCTTTGGTGTGTTTGTGAGTGTAGACGATTGTCACGAATGTTGTTGTAATATGTTGTTCTGTGTTGGATATATGAAGATGAAGAAAGAAAGAAGGTGAATCACCGTGACCGTCTTTTCACGTCTAGTGCTTTGAACGACTTCGTGGGATGCGCCAGACTGATAGGTCTATTAACATAGTCGTATGTCATCACACCATACGCATCATAGAGAGGTTTGGGACTTAAACATAAGCGTTCGGAACTCATATTTTGGTGATAATTAACTGAACAACAGCACAATACTGGCCAAACATCGGATAAATTCTTCCATCACTGGGGCTTGAATCAGTTAATCTGTGTCGAGCAACAGACACCCTTATTCATTTAGTTTAAACAGCTCCTGTCAACCACTCAGCCATCAAGCTCGGTGACGTCATCATGGTGTCTAAGCCACCTCGGTGCTGTGTGAATAACTCACAATACAAGAATTTAGTGGTAACCTGAGGCTCGAAAACATTTTTACTTTATGAGAGATTGGCGGAATAGTGGTAAAATCAAAGACCGGAACCCAAAAAATATTGCGGCTGGTCTCTTTACTTAAACGTTTCATTACATTTAGATAAACTTTTTTTTATATGATGTTCATCTTATAAATGGATTTGTTTATGATATAGAGTAGAGATGTGCCCGCAAAAGAGTGTGGAAGTAAGCTATAAGAGCTTCTTTGCACCGGTTTTGATGTATGGACAGTAAACATGGCTGATTAAGGTGAAGGATAAAAGGAGGGAACAAGGCTTGTTTGAAATTTCGGAGGAGCAGAGTAGGAGTAGTGAGAAGGGACAGAATGAGTAATGAGAAAATCACGGAGGAGGAACCGTTACAACAAAAGAAAAGAGAAATCAAGGTATGGTCATGTGAAGAGAACGGGAGAAGAGAGACGCCAAACAAAATACTGGACATGGAGATGAAACATCAGAGGCCGAGAGGAACATGGAGGTACAGATGGGTGAACGGTGTTAAGAACTGTATTGAGGAAAGAGGAGGAAATTGGATGACAGGTGAAGAAGAGTGATGGTGGGTGGATAGGAAGCGTTCGAGAGGTATTTTTTTGTCAAGCAGACGTGACCAGTGGCTGGAAGCTGCTCAAGATAATGACAGTGAAGATGTTCATCTATTAGTAAAGTCCTGTACGAAGTCAAGCTGCGTTATTCTTTTGCACACCATACTTGACTAACGGCCATATTTGCGTATGAATTCAACAGGCAGTATTCCAGCACTCTGTACATTATTATCTGTGTTCAGTGATCCATGTCCATAGATAAGAAGGAAGTGCTGGTGGAGAGGTTAGTGTGAGCGGGCAGCTGGGCGTGGAGGCGGCGTGGAGGGCAGTGAAAGTGGCGCGAGCCTCGCCTCGGTGCGGCGTTGCGCTGGACTCAGACACACTGTCGGCGGTGGAGATGCAACAAGTGGTCCGGCGGCACGGCGCCGCCTCGGCGGTCGCTGCATTGTTGCTACTGGCGGTGGGCGTCGTCAACGGAGCCGGACAGATAGGTGAGTACAGTGGATCACTACAGTACAGGCATATTCAAAAATAACGGTAGCAATGAAGCGAGATGTAATGTAGCAGATCCATTCGTGTATATCACTATTGACACTGTGAAATTCATCGAACAACATAATTTATTTTACTGAATTGAAATAAAATAATTCTATACAAAATGCAACAATCCTGCCACCTTATTCAAAAGGCTGTGTGTGCACGTCTCCTTGTGGTATTTTCTGAAGAATCGATGTCATAAATCTCTGAATTTCTTCAGTCCTTAAAAGATATATCCTTTCATTTATAATTTCAATATTGGAAATTAAAAACAAATTCAGATTTTCAAATCTGGGGAACTGGGTGGATGTCTCATTACACACACTTATCTCTCGCTAAACAGTTTTGTTTAGCTATGTGACATTGAGGATCCTTAGAGTAGAGGGGGGCAAAGTGACTCACTAAAAAGAGCGGTGGTCACTTGATCACTCTATGAAAAGAACTAGTTCAACAGTTCACTAGCTCAGTTTAAACAAAAAGAGCAGTTATATCCATTTTGTGTGTATTTTCTGTTCGTTTTATTTACATTTAGACTGATTTCTTAGGTTCATCTCAAATCGGTTATTTTCATTTATTTTTGTATTTATTCTGAAACACTTTTGTTCCTTATGATACTACCGGATTCACTTCGATGAGAAGTTCTTAACCCGGAGTCATCCGCTGAAGGCGAACGCGATCGCTGCGATTTCCCTCACGTTGTAATGGTATCGATGGGTGATTTGTCTTAAGGCGTCTCTTCAAATTGGTCGTCGATCCTGACGATATAGACATAATCACCTTGTAAAAGTTGTATTTCCCTTTCTTTTCCTTCTCGTTCTTTTCTTAATGATACCAAAAACACTGGCAAGGGAGCGTGCATAAACCACGTAGCTCCATTTTGACCACCTGTGAACCCCCCTCCCCCACGTAGCCCTACGTGGCTTTTGCCTCTACCCCCCTCTCCTCCCCCACGTAGCACGTAGCTTTTTTCCCTTTTGATTCCAGAAGACATTTTGTATTTTCTCCTGTCAGACTATTTTAAATTACATACGGACATAATTAACTCAGAGAAATATTCGCATGCTGTTGTGAGTTCTGTTCCTCATTTTAACTGTGAAAAATGTTATGAAAGGAAAGCTACGTGGCCTAGCTCGGAACCCCCCCCCCCCCCCCCCGTAGCCCTAGCCTTCCAACCAACCCCCTCCCCCCCTGGACCGAGCCACGTAGTTTTTGGACGCTCCCTAAGTCTTCTGAATGTCTTGACCTGTTGCAGACAACGGGAAACATTAAGTAAACACTAAAATCAATGACCAAACTATAAAAAAAAGATTTGTGGTCACAATTATGTTTAAACGTTTATAATGGTCATTTAAATACACTTGAATCGTAGTTTAGAATAAAAAGTTAACGGAACAGATAGTATAATGTTTACTGGGGAGAGAGAGAAAGAGAAGCGGTGTTGGACTTCAGATTCGAAAAAAACTAGCTCCCCAGTGGCACTGCTCCGCGCTGGGCTGAGCGCTGGAATCGGAGAACGTCGTGAAAGAAACTAGCTCTTTCCGCGCTGAGCGAACAAACTAACTCTTCTCGATCTTCGGGATTTCTTATTTTTTTTTAGAGCAGAGTGGATAAACAATGAACGGCGTGTAAAAAAGAACAAAGATGGGTCGGGCGAGAGTGGCAAAGCCGATGTAAGCGCACTCTCGATTGAAGTTAAGTTCAATCGAGAACGACACACCACCGTCATTACGGCCTCTAAGAAAAGCTACCGTTCACGTTTAGTGAGCGACAACTCATTCACTCTTTCAGAAGATCTGTTCGCAAACGATCCATCTCTACCTCAGAGCCTTCACAGTATAGCGGCGAACATCCCTCCAAATCGTTTAGCGTAAAAGTGGGCCTAGTTATCCTTACATATGGCATACGTTACTTCACATACAACTTCCTTTCTTCATCATATTAAGAATAAAGTAAGCCTAACTGAAAATATCATGACTGTGTGCTACATGCGTGGCGACGAATCGTCGAAACACGTTAAAATTGGAGATGTTACATGTCAGTGCTGAACAAACGTGAAAAAGAAAAAAATTACCCTAATGAAAGTTATTACCTTAATTTTAATTTAATATTTGCGTGAATAAGTGAAGTGAAATAGACAAACTGCAGAAAGCCACTTCCATCCCATTAACTCACAGCAATTAACTGCAGGCACTAATCTTTGCCAGGTTAGTTGCACACAGCTTGCAGTAAGCTCCCTCTTGTTTTGGAAGGAGGCGAACTTCCAATAGCACGTTAATCTTTATTGTAATATCTGTGAAGGGAATAATTGTATCCACAATATTTATTTTTATATCCTGATTGTCTCCTAATTGTAGAAGATAAATGGAACAATATCAAGTTACATAAGCTGGTAAATTTCAACGGAACTTTTTTAAAATTAACAAACTCGGATAATACCACACATCAGTGCCAATAAGTCATCATTATAAGAGAATCCGAAACAATCTGGCGCATTTATTCATGAAAGGAATACACCAACTTACGCTATGCGTATAAAAAATATGAAATTACTATGCTCGAAGCATTCAGACTTTGTTTTAGGACAATGGTTACAACAGCCAAATCTGTATGTATATATGTCATTCTTACGGTAACATATGAAGTTTGAGTTACATGACAGTATTAGCGATATACTATGTTGTTTAATTCCTGCGATCCCATTTTCAATTTTGAATATAATAAAAAATAAATACCTGTAATAACCAACCGACGATCTCTATAGACGTTTTTCACATCGTGGAGATTTTGTTATGAGACTTATTTTATTTATTTATAGTATGAATTTTAAGAAGATACACAAAAGGAGTGGACAAGCGTGAACATCATAATCTCCTAAAATATTATATTCCTAGATCTAGTTTCTTAACCCATTCAGTTGCACTGATCGAAGCATGGTGTTTGTCATTTTGTAATCTCAAAGAGGACAGTCGGAAACTATATGATGTATTGAGTGAATGGTGGCTTCTCAGTCATAGTTTGCAGATCTGAGCCAGAGCCATTTGTGTAGTAAGTAATGGGACTGGAAACCACAGTCTTCAGAACACAGGAAACATGCCAACGATAAATCGCGTGTTTCACATTTCCAAGTGATTTAGTATCCTTCTCATGCACTTTTCCTCTTCCAGTGCTCGTAAAGCAATTCATAGCATCGATTTCGTCTTAATGACTGGGCCGGGCTGTAGCTGAAGTGTGAAAAGCGTGGGTGAATGGACCCACAACCGGAAGTTAACTTAATCTACGGAATTTTTGTGTGCTAGAAACAGAGACATTCCAAAAATTTAAGATGGTCCGAAACGCTCGTAGGAGAAAGAATAGTAAGTGCTAGGACAATATTATCTTCTGGTATTAAAAATCTTTGTTTCAGTCCCAAGAAACTATTTTGGCATTTGTTGCACTCTTTCATCAAGGCAAAATGTAAGCCTTTAGTTTTATAACAAATAATTGTCCATGATTCACATCTGTGACTTGCAGTGGTATGAAATATTGATCATGGTATCAAAAGCTGGTATTCTGGGATGGCTATATATCTTTTTGCTGGAAATGAAGGTTTTTTTTCCAGAGAATCCCAGTGCCTGTACAAGTACAGATAAGAAAAATGTTCTCCCAAAGAAAGTGAAAGAAGATGGTTAATTCATAATTAGAACTAGGGGATATTAAGAACCACATTTGTTTGCAGGCAGAATAAGTTAAACTCAGTCATATCTCTGTTTTTCACATATCGACACGAACATACTTCGTAGAGATATTTCTCTATTTAGACAAAAACACACAAAGCCCTTAACGAATCTTCCATTAACTAATTGTCAAAATCAGTGTTGCAAGTCATGTACTTAGTATAGTTTATATATATATACATATATGAAGGCAGATATTCATAATACATAATTGTGATGTATTTTTCACTGTTCTATTCAGCTGAATCCATAATACGACAAGTAACATGTGTCACTGACATTTAAATCAGGATCATTAAATAAAATCACTAATCATAATGGTACTACTACAGTTCTTTAAAGGAACTTATTCGCAATATGTTTTAAAATACCGTGTTATCGGGTTCACAGTATAATACCATCAACTGGTATTGACAATAGTAGCGGGCAATAACATGTATAGATCCGATTGTTACCTAACTTCACACATTAACATAACATTTTTCAAGCATTAGTCAAATTCTAGGGTTAGCAAAGGGAAGCATTATTACGTATTTGTAGCACATCAAAGAGAGAGGGTACTTCAATTTGGCCATGGTGATTTTAAATGAAACATAACGGTGGTGTGATTGCGGGAAGCTGTGGAAAACCTGAAGTGGGTTGAATCGGCTCCTTACAGGTGGGAACGCCAAACGCTCACCAACCGCCGGGGCTAGGTAAATTGTTCTTACAAGTGGATTTAAAATTACGAAATGATTCAACAATCTGACTACACCGAGAGTACTATATTTCGAACCAATTTATGAAATTTCCTGCAGATTGGTGGTTTATGACTTGCTTTGCTTGTTCATAACGATTTATGTGAAGCCGAAATGATGCCAGGTGCGCCTAAAACATGACGCAACATAAAAATGTCAAACTGAAATTTGTACAATCGCAATAATTATCCCAAGTATGCGTATAGAGTGATATTATCAGTGTAGATAACAGGAAATTATCCAAATCCCGCACATAGCCGACTTTCTTTTAGTGAGTAAAAATTTATTAAAGTTGGCGAGAAAATAATACAACAATTTCTTTTTCGGCAATCAGTTACAAAGAGCAACAGTCTAATGTATATGTGTGCATTTTTTTCCTTATTGCTTTACGCCACGTCGACGGCTAAGATCATTAGAAGTGGGTTGGGACTGGGGACAAGGAACGGGAAGGAATTCAGCCATGGCCTTGTTGAAGGAAGCATCCCAGCATTCGCCTGGAGTGATTTGGGGAAACCATGGAAAACGCAAATCTGGATCCCCATGTGGGGATTCGAACCCGGCGTCGGTAAGCATTTTTACATACCCTTAGGTTGATGTTCAAGTATTGCAAAAATGTTCCTCTTTGATGTGAAATACAATAGGTCTCTCTGTGGTTCTGATGGTATGTTAAATTGTAAACCCTTTTATTCGATCAGGTAATCAGACTTGGTCTATGCCATTCTGGTAGTCGAATTGGACTTTGAGGTCTCATGGTCGTTAATGTCAAACTAATTTTCTTAGTATCGGTATATGACAGTAACTTCTTCTGATACCATGCCTGATTTCGAGCGTAGGCGGCTCCCATTGAAAGATGAACTAGTGTGGTTTCCAGTAGCCTTCCCCAGTGTATGTTCGAATGTGGTGTTGTACATGTGGACGACTGTTCAGTGTTGTATGAAATGAGAAATGAAGAAGGGAGACGGTGAAACGCGATGCTGAGCCACTCATGTCTGCTTTTCGGAAAGACACGAGAGAGACTGCCAGGCTTAACGTCCCTATCCTACGGATGAATCACCATCAACAGTGCCGTATGCTCTCATTGCATTCGCTCTGCAGAGAGGTTTGGGATTTAACGCAAGACTTTGGTGCACAATCTGATTGTTAGGAATTGTGCAGCACCTCCTCTTTTTACTTGGCGGCAAACCCATGATGATGAAAATTTCTACCACTACCGGGATTAGAAGCAACTAACCTCGTCTCAGCATCGGGTAACATCGCTGTGCCGAAACCAAGTGAGCCATCAGGAGGGGAGTATGAAATTAGTGAAACGATATAACTTCACGCTGTTTGTCACGCCAGGCTCTCAGAAAGTGATTCAGTATACAAAACTTAAATTACTCGGTTGGTAGTTATTTCAGCAGAAGATTACACATTTCGTTTGGTACGTGCATAGTCATTGAAAGATTTTAAGGCTAGAAATAACAGTGTTGATAACAATTTTCCTTTGAGCTCTATTGTATGACTGAACAGTGACTTGACAATGACGGCAGATAATATTACCACCGAAACATCGCACGTTACAAAAGTTCTCACTTGGCTACTAGTTTTCCGAGAACATTTCATCCATATACAACGCCGAAAAAGACTCCATATCAGTTAGGAATTATGTTTGTGGCAGTAATAGGACCATATCGCCTAATTTTTCTACCTAGCCATTCACTTGGATGTATAAAGCAACAAAGTCGCAAATACCTGTACTGTATCAGGGATACAGGAACAGAGAGAAACAATGATAGGATTAGATACTCGGGGATCGCCACTGTTGCTATTCGTTGCAATCCTAATATACCACGAAATATAATTTTCAAATTGATAATTTTAGATACTTGAAAAAAAATCTTTCGTATCTACATACCACAAAGTTTTGGAGTATACTTGTATTCTTTGTGTAAAATCACGTGGTTAAAGTTTTTCTGTATCTGATCCAGAAAGGAGGCGATCTACAATAGGTCACTGTTGTTGATGACTGTAGAGGTACAGACATGGTAATCCTGCTAGTTTTCGTTTTGGAATGTATAAATTTTAACTCTTGGACCATGGCATTGTGAGGACGAATAAATACGCCGTAAGTACTTTCTTCACAGGAATAAATAAGTAACACGACCACACGTCACGTAATAGCTCTAGTGCATTATAGTAGGCAAAGGAGATTTGACAGAACACATCAGATTCGAGAAAGTTACTGCAAATTTTTAATTGTGAATGAAACGGATCATTTGTGGTGAAAGGTCGTCTTACAGGAAATGGCTTGGATCGAAAGGTCAAGATGGATGTTTGGAAAGTGGATTCCTTCCAATCTCTTCTCCTGTCCGCAGTGGGTCACTTGCAGTAAACACTTCTGTGCAAGAAGTGTTCATATTAGTAACATGCTGATTGTCTCTGGAAGCTGCGGGAGGTATGTGTGCCAGTCATCCCGTTGGCTGGTTGCGTCACGGCGAGGCTCTGTAGTTGTTACCTACTTAGTGAAAACACGTCTGGTAACCAACCAGCTACCTGCCTTACACAACCAAGAAGTGAGCCACGAACGTGTAAGGTAACACGTGGTCTGCGGAGTTACTCAGAAGCTCTTCGCCACAAGCTGTGGCGAGCATAACGGTGCATTCTGCATCGTTCGTGTTACAACCATACAGCAAGACTAGCGGAACATGCGTCCGGTGAAAGTTAGCGTTACATCACGAGAAACATTGTTTTGCCGCTGGGGCACGAGTACAGTAAGTTTAGCAGTGGAATAGACCGTCCGACAAACCATTTGTCCTTTAACAGTTCCGCGGATTAGTAGTTCTCTGATTCTCTTTTAGGCATTTAAATATGCTCAGGAGGAAAAACAGTTCGGACTAAACTACAAAATAACGAGGTAGTTTCTTTTAATTTTATTCAAAGATATGTCCACTGTGTCCTCCTGTAATCGGAGGGGTAGGATGACGAAAAGTAGTCTGAAATCAACTCTAGTGCTACAAGTGATACAAAATGTGACCAGCTCCGTAAAATATGAATAAGAGGTTAGATACGAACTCCTGCTTAAAACGTTTATATCGTGCATCTCAAAAATGAAACTGATTTTTCAAGTGAAATAGAAGCTGTCAGAACTGCTCATCTTCTCAAAAGATGCAATACATCCCTAGCTGTAGACTAAGTGGTAAAACGTAATGAATTATTCCATGATAAGTGTATTCATATCCTGGCTAGGAACGTTTTGAAGAAAATGAACCATTTATTTACCGGATTTACTCTTATGGGATTACCTTTACAAAGCGTAACCCACTAAGATGTTTACGTTTTATTTGCTTTTAGAATTGTCTCTATATAAACGCTTGATGAGTCGCTCAATTTCTAGAATCATTTTGCTTTTCCTAGAAAGAAGGTTGGTCGAAGGATAGTGCAATGACGATTCTGTACATTGTGCATATCTATGCCACACTAACATAAAACTGCCTCTCCATGAACTGCAAGGCGATCAGTGCTTCATTGCTTAATAGAACATAGCTAAGGGTTACTAACTACTGTATGAGGTGGATGATACGCGCTATAGCATTCGTTTATTATTCGATCGACATTTTAAAGATATTTGCAACTGCATCTCTACCTCACTAAGTATAAACGAAGGTAGGAAGATTGCAATATTATTTACGAAAAGAGATAGCTAATCGAATTCGCTATGGCAGAGGAGAGATACCGAGCGTGGTGGGTGACTGGCAACGCTCTGGCCTCGCATTCTGGCGGACGTGGCTGAGAATCCCCCTCCGGCCATCCAAATTTCGCTTTTCCATGGTTTCCCGAATAAACTTCAGAAGAATACCTGGATGGTTCTTTAAAATGTCATGATATTAATTTAAGTGATTTCTTTCCTGACTTTGAGAAGCATTATGAGCGTTGGCCTTGTACGCAGATGTGAATCAAATGCGTAAGATGTTATGATTTTTTGTCTTTTTTCCTTAACATACATTGTCAGATTCCGGGACCATGTAAGTGCGGAGTAAACTTATCGAATTGCATAACTCGGAAAAGTAATTATGCAAATTATGCTTTCTTACGATAGTCTTTGGCCACAAAAAATAAAACTTACAATTGTCTGTTGCATAGTTGCACTTAAAAATATACTCAGTTGCATTCAAGAAACTTCTCTTGTGATCATGATTAGTTAAGTGCTGTAGGAAAAGTTGAGAGGAGTTTTACAATTAATACAGCTCGATAGATTACTTCACCATTGTGCTCCAAATCGTCTTCTATAAAATAAGGAAGTTACCACTGCATGAACAAGATGTTTGCCACCGGCGGAAAGACTGGCTATGCCTTATGTCATCATCGGTCCGGTTTTCCAACTGTGAAACTTGCACAATCGGCGAAGAGCGGGGAGAGTGGCCCAGCTAACAACACAGAATTCCACGTGGTAAACTCTTCATATGATCACTTTCACCTGCTCTCCGCAACACTATGTTTGTAAAGCTATCTTTCAAGAGAAAATAAGTCGTAGATGTATTCTCTATGTAAGTACATTAATGTACTCACATGGATGTTTTTAACTTACTTTGGCCACGGTATCACAGAAGAAAATATTGTAATCGTTCAAAAAATTAGGCACCAAAATTACAGCAGTTTTCAATCCGGTGTTGCTGTCGACATTTTGTAGATCTGCCTGTTACAATATGATATTTTTTTTTCTTTCAGATTGAACTGTTCATTTTAACCATTTTATGCAAAAGTTTTTCAATAGAACGGTATAAACGCAGAAAATGCAGTAGAAAATTGTACTAATGTATCACTGATAATCGTAAATAATGGAATTTCATAACAGTCGGTCGAATGTTATAATGATATAATTTGCCAGTCTCTTTAGGCAGTTACTGGCAGCATAAGAGTCTGATATCTAAAAAGTCGTTAAAAGGGACAGCATTTTGCACTAATTTAGTTTTAATGATTGGTTTAACATAAAATTTAATGTTGAATCAGATACAAATTTCTTCTTACTTCTCCGTTCACATTTTGTGGCGGTAGTACTGTAATGAGAATAGTCATGACATTTGAATAAAGCAGAGAGGATGATCGTACTGTTGTTGTTGTCGTTGTTGTTGTTGTTGTTGTTGTTGTTGTTGTGTGTGTGTGTGTGTGTGTACACGAGGGTACGTTTTTTTCTTTTTCTTTTTACTTTCCAACTGCCGAGGATTGACTGGCAGGATGACACGTGCCGTTATTGCCTCAACGTCGGGGCATGTCAGCGAAAAATATACAATGAAAACAAGACAAAATATCTGGATGTGACCAATCTGAGAGAACGTCATATGATCCTCGGATATTTTGTTGTGTTTGGTATGAGTAGCGAGAAACTTACGCCTTCGGGTCCCATTGGTGGATCTGTGGTGTCAGCTCTGGGGTCAAGCAGATGATGACCTGGTTTTTTTTTTCGGACATGACATTCACAGACACAACAGTTAAACACCCATGCCCGCGGCCGGACTCGAACCGGCGACCTTCGGCACGCGGAGTATGACCTGGTTGGAGGAAGCGACGGGAGAGTTCGATCGACTGCGCGGGGTGAGAGTGTCCTTGTGCGGGCGTACGAACATCAAATGGGTCGTTACGCTACTGACGACATTGCTGAAATTACGTACAGTAAAGGGCTTATCTTTTTTCGGAAATCACTACTCGCCCGGATGGCTTACCCTGTGACGCTCTCAGTGTCCATTCCTCTATCGACTGTATGAGACCTGATGTAATTATAATGCCGAGGGCAAAGAAACCTTTAATTTTCAAGAATGAACTTTAATGATCACACTTTCTAATCAGTGTACGGCGAACCCAATAACCCTGCGATCGGTTTACATTATAAAACCATTCCTACGGTTTATTTCCTTTGGATCTATTACGGACATTCGAGAACATTGCAAGAAATTGATACTGTCTCATGATAATTTTGTGTAACACAACGTTATTCGTATCCCGATGTTATTTTATTCAGAGAACCTTTGAGCATTTAGTTTCATACTTTGAAAGTTAATAACTGCTCAATCTGAGAACCTTAGATTATGATTGGATCTTTTAATGTTTAGGTGTAACGAGATCGTAATTCCATGCATGTAATTGAATAACGGGTATAATACTTTCTCAAGTAAAGTACTTGAATTAGTGGGACTTAGATGAAACGTGTTGTCCAGTTGTATACACCAACAAGCTGTTGTTTTCTGTTGCAGACGATTACTTCAAAGGCTGTCATCGGCGTAGTCCTTCCTTCGATGCCTGTGTCCTCAAAGGACTCAACGAGGTGCGTCACTTCTTCCCCACTGGTGAGTCTGTCTGCTGACACAGCCGCTTATATAATATGTGCCACACGCATGTACGAAGCTACCCATTAGGTAGCCAATCCATTGCCTCACCAAGCAGCTTTCTCCAATGAACTCTGTGACTGCATTTTCATCTTCTGGTATTTTTATGGCCCTGAAGCCTTCCTTAATTTTATCAACCATACCGCTTTTACCTGAGTCCTTTTCCCTCCATAACTCACTTGTACCACGTGTTCACTGAGATCCTCATCCCACCTCACTACGTTTAAACACCACCAAGGTCTTCTTCTCTCAATGGCAGTGGCCA
The DNA here is from genome assembly GCA_031002005.1 of Vandiemenella viatica. Lineage (NCBI taxonomy): Eukaryota > Metazoa > Arthropoda > Insecta > Orthoptera > Morabidae > Vandiemenella > Vandiemenella viatica. The sequence goes on along the minus strand of JARYHS010008074.1, from coordinate 216,672,162 downwards.
CCAGAAGGCTGTTACAACTATGATTACTTCCCTGACTTACCATCTCCTCTGTTCCATCCCTCCCAACCTTTTCCCCCCTCTTCTCGGAGTTTTGTTCTCAAAGTATCATTGATATATTATGTCCATCCTTTAGGTTAAAGCTCATATCTTAGCTCCACATTATTATTCCCATATCTTAGCTTCACATTATCGCTTCCTGCATATAATCTAAGTTTTAATGTTTCGATAATAACATTGATTTAAAAACTTTTTCCATGGGAAACTAATATCTATTACCGTTTGTACTATTGCCAGAATTTTTTTCTCCTAGATTTTCTCTTATTTTAAAAGATGTGGTTTATAAATATTTAATTATATTCCAACCCAAAGATAAAAGCATTGCTACACGGAGATGAAGAATGTTGTTCTTTTAATATTTGATCCATAGTTGGGCGAGAAATCTGTATGTATCTTGGGTTTTCTGAACGGTCCGGTAGTTCAAGAGTTAATATGCTTGCTTTTAAAATTAACGATCCCGGGTGCTTCTAGAACTTTTACAGAGTATTAGAGGATCCTGCTTTGTTCGTATGAGATATACTAGGACGCTTCTTGGTTCCGATTCAATGTTAAACTGTTGGGTCAATCAAGACAGAGGTGGAATGCCCAGTGAAACAAAACTCTGCCATCAAGTCTTAAGACCACTTGAATTCACTTTTATACTGCGTTTAAGGCTATTCGTTTATAAAAGCATTTTTTCAAATTTAAAAAATAAAATAAAATCAAAACACCGTAGATGGTTGTACTTACCAACTCTTGGAACCAAGCAATAACTTGTTCCCATTGTTCAGGAAATACCCTACACTGTTATTTGTTTGACGGGCGTCACTGAATCAGATAAGTATCAAAACGTGGATCGTCACAATGTTCATAAATTTTTACAAAAGAATGTTGTGAAAGCATTGAAACACAGTATGGTGAGGGAATCTTGCCAGACATAAGATAGTGTATATGGATCAAAGCTTTAAAACACGGAAAATACCACTGTAATATGGTCTACTTTCCCGACTTGAGAAAGCCTTTACAGTCTAAAGAACTTCTTTTCCTTCCAAGCAATACCTGGGTCATCGGAAAGATATCGAAATTGCACTGAGAGCCAATTTTCTAAGCAATAACAGTATAAAAATTATACGTTTCATATTTTTTTAAATAATAATTTAATTCAAATTTGAACGTCCCTGTTAAATAGTTCCATTGGACAAATACTGTTGGAGCTAAATTTAATACAACTGAAGCTGACACAAAATTCTGCCCAACCGAGATAGCATCATAAGTTAATTGTATTTCTTAGTGTGTAAATTAACCTGCTTACAACCGAGTGCAGGATATTCTAAAGACGAGTGCGCCACGAAAGAAAGGTAGGTTGAATTAAATGTTTATTAAATAAGATTCAGCAACTCTGTAATTAGCTGCTAACCTCTTTTTGTCTGTCTCCCAACGTGAATGTTTCCAAGAAACAATGGTTTTTTTTCCATTAATCTGGATTAAGTTTTTTAATTGTAACGTGTCTCAGGTTCATTTGTACCTAAAATTGGTGCGTCTGTCCATCGTTGGATAGTAGTACCTGGCAATAGTAGATGGAAATAAGGGTATGTAGGTTGATAACATTTTCTCCATACAAGCTAAAATTGTAATTAACGACCAGTCCGTATCTAATTTCACTGCATCTCATCACAGAAGAAACCGCAATGGAAGCTGGGAAGGGAGCAGGTAGTTATGCTGGCCACAAGGCTATTAAGTTACCTAATTGAAAGCTACAGTGTCTTCGCCAACGCATTTAAACTAACTGCCTATCTTGAGGATAAGCAGATGTATTGCTGAAGATCAGGTTCTTTGAGGCAAAAGAATTGTAATAGATTCTTATTTTTGGTGGGGTAAGGAGGTTATAATTTGTCAATGTCATTTTTAGGGAGCCATCCCGGCACGAACCTGGCGTGATTTAGGGAAATTTGGATGGCTGGATGGGAATTCGAACCTTTGTCCCACCGAATGCGAGGCAGAGCGTTACCGCACATCCAAAAATGTGGTGGGAGGACCTCATAATTATTTATGAAAGGAAGCGAGTCTAGCGCAAGACTTAACATATGGCATAATATGTTTAGTGCAAGCTTAAGGTTTCAAGACGGAACACCTACAGGATTTAATTTATACGTCGAAGTGGAATGGTACGAAATATCGTAAATATCACGCTCATCGAGTCTCGCTAGACAATTTTAGATTAGACTTCTATTTAAGTTTAAAAATAACCAAGAAGAAAGTCAGTTCGGCAAAATGAGCACGTCGTTGACACGCCCTTAAGCCCCAATAACAGTTAACACATCGTAATTTACCTGTGTGAATTGTATAACAACACGAATCATAACGGTTACGTACTGTTGAAGTATGGTTCAAATATCGCTGGCAGTCCACAGGAGAGTGAGTGATGTGCCAACTCTAAAAATCTGTTATTCACTAAACACAGTGTTTGGATTAAACTAATGTAATATCTAAACGTAACAGTTTTCATTTCAAAATATTTATTAAAAGAGTGTTTAGAACCGTGAGATGGATTTGAGGGAATCAGCTATCTACGTAAGGGTAAAAAGACTGATTCTGGATATATAAGTAATTATTGGTAGTAAACTGTAGAACTGACTGAATACCAAAAATTTGTAGAATTTCATTGCTTTTGCATACGCCGGAAGGACATGTGTCAGTTGTAGACGGGAACTCAACAATCAGAGAATTTTGATGCTTGACATATACAGATGTCGCATGTAAAAATCGAACATACAGCAGTAAAGAGTTTATGAGGAATTTGGCGAGAAGTTGTTTAATGGTCCTCTCACTTGCCAGAATGGTAAAAATTTGAAAGGCATTCTGGTTGGCAAGAAGGGATGCTGTTTTAACGGACGAAAATGCAAAAAATCTAAGGGAAGAAGATATTTTTTCTGACTCCAGCGGAGCATCTAGAATTATGTTAGCTTGGTTGTCCTGGTTGAACCGCGTCAATTTATCAAAACCTAACGTTTCAGCCACCATTTTGTGGCCTTTTTCAGAGGACTGTCGTGGCTGGAATCACTGCCGCCTATATATAGTTCCCAAAGAGCGCGCTAACCGTTCGGAGTGACGTCACTCAAGCTGCCTGTCCGATGGGGGCTTGCGTCCCGCGCTTTCCTTATCAAGCATGACCGTATTTGATCATCTAGAATTATATCAAAAGCTGATTTTTTGAATCAGTTTCACTTTTGGACTGTTACTGGCAGTTTTTTTTTTTTTTTTTTTAGTTAAAATAAACTGCACATATTGCATTCACGTAACGTAATTGCAATAAACATTCAGTAACTGCTCTTCTGCTTGTGACAGTTCATAGATGATTTATTCAGCTGGAAAACATCTCGCTGGCATAATTGTACCATATCTCAAAGATAAGTATCTTAAACAGATGCTGATACTAAAGTATATTACTGTAATATTTTATTAATTAACTTCACGTTTGTATAAAACAAACTTGATGTTCTGTAGATTCAATTCGGTAATTATATTCCGATTTAAGAAATTGTGAAAAAATTATATAATTTTTGGATTCACGCAACAGATACTTAAAGTATATGAATTTTCGCCGGAAGTTACAAGAAATAAAATAAAAAGTAATAAGACATCTCCGACATATTTATGACAAACACTGAAAAAAAGAAATATGCTTAATGTTGTGCAACGGTACTTGTCATTTCTCCTAATTCCTGAACGACTATAAATTATAATATAGTACTCATTAACAGCGAAAAGGCAACACGAAACGAGAACAACGCTCATGCCCAAAACACCTGTCGGAACTGGAACACAGCGTGTTGATTATCGCGCTGCAGCCTGTGTGTGAATCTTGCATTCCGTCCGCAGGTGTCCCTGAGTATGGCGTGCTGCCGTTCGACCCGTTCTTCGCCAAGGAGGTGGTGCAGAAGCGAGGCGGCCCCAACATGAACTACAAGCTACGACTCAGGAACGTGTATGAGAGGGGCTGGACAAACTCCATGGTCACCAGCTTCAAGTAAGACACATTAATTAATATAACGAATGCCTACACCTGAAAAATATATCTGTTGCCTAACAGACAACAAAATACATTTCTTGTTTTATTCCAAGACGGATTGAGCTACGTTCGTACAACCAATGATATGTTACCTAATTATGCTTTAATACTGTCAATCAGAACACCTTTATAAAGTGAATTTAGTATCCTGTTGCCTGACTTCATAGTCATCATTAGCCAATTTAATCATGAAATGATATCGTCTCTTAGTGTAACGTGTCCAGATAGAACTTCAAAGCTCTTCTTCAGGAAGAATGGTCTTGATTGAATTTTTGCCAGATTTTTCAAGCGACCCTACACATGTCTGTAGTTTTTCTCTTGCTCTCTGATGGTCTTTTGGACTCCACTACAAACCGCTCATATAAGTGGATTGATATCAGATACAAATTTCGTAAAACTTATAAACTGGGTTACGAGTTACATCGTAGCAATTTACACTCCTGTATGGAGATATAACTCAAAATGCGCAAAATATGTGTCATTGACGGACTTCAGAGAAAAATAGTAAATGTAAAGTAGCTGTTCAATATTCGGTAACTGGCTGAACCATCTTGCCAATGTAACTTCGCAGTCACGACACTAGAATTTATCGGCAAAAAAGCTTTTTTCTTATCAGATTTCAACACTGCTTGTAAATGGTAACTCTTAAGAAAATTAGAACAATAATATACTATGGCTACTACCAACCAAATTAAACAACATGGAACTGATTTTTGTCGAGTTTACACATCAAAACAAGTAATAGGCTGATTCTCAAATTATTTGTCTTTCAAAAACCGTTTAACATCAACATTTTTGAAGCACATATCTATTAGAAAACATCTTTCCGCTCAACTTTAAATATGCCACATCAACCAATGAAACAATATTTATTTATTATTATTACTATACTAGCATATTCAGTTTCATTAAGATACGTCTTGTAACATCCATCCATTCACATTTGAACGGGCGTTGTGCTGTATGTTCAGCACACATGAATACCGAACCTTATTGTGGTAAGATTATTATCCTTATTCCAGGAATACTTCTTTATTTTGAACAATCGTGATTCGGAACTGAATTCTGACTTAATAATACATAAGGCGTTCCATATTTAACTAGGAAATCATGCAGCCGCAATCTGATTTGGATTGAAAAATCATAAATTAAAAATAGTTAGTCACTGTGATGCGACCGCGTAGCTCAGGCGGTAGAGCACGTGACTGCGGCCCGGGTGACCGGGGTTCGATCCCAAACGACACCGTGGATTTCTCCGCGAAGCTGAACGTCAAAGACCGGAGCGTGGCGCTGACCCGTCTCATCCATTATAGTGCTGACGGCTGTACGGGGAGTGCGGAGCTCTACCTCCGTGAATCCTACAGGATGCCGCAGTAGCCGTAGGAACCCCGTGACCTTTACCTTACTTAGTCGCTCATCAGATTTTCCTTTAATATGACTAAAAGTATGGAACAATTACGTGAATATCGGCAGCCACGCAAGCCTGAAGGCTTAGAATGATACCGCTGTATGTCGCTTTTTATTGTCAGTTACTGGTACTTACTCTTTAACAGGATCGGATTTTTAATATTCTGAATTTTCTGCTTTTTCTCAAACTTAAGTTACAGTTAAATTATCATATCCACAAATTGTATACGACTCAAAATTTTAGTTGGATATATTCATGTTAGCAAGTTACTAATCGGCATAAAACCAAAAACGTTTTATCAGGTGTGTGTTTATATTTAGTTCTGAGAAATTCTTAAATTTTATTTCATATGAGAAAGAAACATTTAGTTAAGAATGAAGAATCTGATAAAAGGATGAGAGTTTTAAATTAAATTTTGCTTAATCACGGCATTATAGTTATGCAGGATTCTGGTTTTATAGCTCGAATGATTAAATTTTTTAAATATTTGTTTTTCTCTGGACCTCTATTGGTTTTTTTCCTAAATTCTGTTTAAATTCCACGGAATGCCTTGTAGTTCCAATGTTGCGTCTGACCTTGGAGCTTTATATTTTCACTAAGTTGTTACCGTGCCACAGTTTTAGATATTTTACTTGCAACTAACCCCAAAATTTTCAGGAATGCTTGACATTTACAGAATCATTTTTTACAGTTAAAATTGATTAGTTATTTCGGCTTGCAGCATAAAACAAACCATGCGACGGCTTTTAACTTGCGTTTACGTAATGTGTCCATCATGCCAAGCTGGTTAGAATTAACAAAAATGTTGTGAAACGAGAAATCCAAATTAATATATTACCTTCATTTTTTCAAATAAGCAGTAGGTAGCTGTTTCCGATACCTTCCCCTATTTTCAGATACATATTTATATTTTTGAGATTGTAACCCAGAATGTCACATTTTTTATTATTTTCAATTCACTCAGATTTATTTCCTTCAATAAAGGTCCAAGTACTTTCTCAACTGAATATTGTATTCTTAAATATCTTCATAAATGGCCGAACATGGAAAGCTAAGGCCTGGTATTCAAGACGCATCTCCGTCACCCCAGGAGAATATCGGGATGGTTTCTTCAAAAGACAGAACTCGGATTTCTTCCCATTCTTTCTCCCCATTCATTTCCCGGGCCTAATGACCTTATGTTAACAAACAGTAAAGTTTCAAGCATAAAATATCTTAATTAATGTTTGTGTGTCAGTGTCAAGTAGGAACATTGCAGGTTTTACTGGCACAGTTAACCAGAGTTCGCTGACTTACTTTGCGTTTCAGGAGCGACCTGGACAACTACCAGATCAAGTACTCTCAGTTCTTCCCCGAGAAGAGCCTGGATGGCGAGTACGAGATTGACGGCGTCATGTTCACGCTGCCCATGTCCAACCGCGGCAAGTGGAACATGACGCTCTGTGAGTACTTTTTATTTGCGTATGTATATTTTTAAGACGGTAATAGCACCTTACATCACCAAGTGGAACACTCAAAAACCGTGATTAAGTTGGCCTTGCGCTGGTGGGAGAGTTGATCGTTCTCCTATCAGCCCTTCCCGACCATGATGGTGTGTTAATGCAGTTAATTATAACGCCAATTAACCTAGTAAGGTACGTCGTTTTCAATATTTTGTATAATAATTGCAAAACAAAATATTTCGTCTCTTTTTAAAAAAAATCGTTATGATTTTGTAATTGAGAAGAGCGTAAAATTGAAAATAATACATTCTTTAAGATGGCTTCGATATCTTTCATATTAACGTTTTACTGAAGAGTGAACGCGTTTCAAACACCAGTAGGGAGATATATTTTAATTTACAAAAGACAAAAGTTTCTCTCGGAGTTGAGTCTTCTCGGGTGACGAACCCAGTGAGCAGTGTGTGAAAGCAAACACCCCGCCCACTCGGGTAGTCACCCGAGAAGACTGCATTAATATTTTGATTGCGATGGAGCCCACGCCTCTTATTCACCTACTTTTGCATATCACGAATTTTTATCTCAGATTCGTATGGTGTAATTACTCATCTTTCACATTTACAGAATTCTTTATCAAATCCTATCAGTGTTTTTGGTAAACTGTTAAGCGTTACCCTCTGTAATTTACTCCAGTCCATGATTGGCTTATCAGCAAAGCAATAGTTTCCCACTTCCTTTATTACAAGACATGAAAAGATCCTAAATGATAACCCTTTCATTATAACTGCCTTCCGTTTGAACCTGTTTTACACGAAGAGTATGTATTGTATTTGTCAGATTGTTGTATCAAATACTATTTGTACAAACACCAGAGTATCTATACATATTTAAACTGATGTTAAAACTTAATTCCGAATTATCAAAAAGAAATACCAATTTTTGTTTCTAAATACAGTTACTGGTATACTTACTTCACCTAAGGAATAATAAATATATATTGGCAGAGAGGATTAATTTCATTGTTGAAGAAGTTTTAATGATGCGAAATTATTCGGTTTAATTTGTTTAATATTCAGTAATACTTAGAAGTTCAATCTCCATATAGACTTTCACACTAGAAACATGTAACCTGTCCAGAAAAGACAACAACAGGCTTCAAACATATGAAATGAGACAAAATCTTCTCGGGTGTCCCGCCGGATGGTGGTGTAAAAACACGACGTTTCGACAGCTGACTCTGCTGTCTTCATCAGGTACCTCATGAGGACAGGAGAGTCAGCTGTCGAAGATTTTGTTGCATCGATACGCCGGGAAAGACTGCACTCACTCATATGAATTGAGTTTTGTGGGCACCATGCTACAGAAGACACGAAAAGACAAAATAAGGATGAAATCAGTCGTACAGAAGCTGGTATAAATATGAATGTAGCAAAATCCTTACATTGGTCTCGCCTGAGGCGTTATGAACATATTCGAGGATGGAGAAAGAGAGAAAAATCGAGGCCTTCTTTAATATGGAAGTTAAAGGGAAAAGACGTGCGGGAAGGTCTATAAAGATATGGATAGACGGAATCAAGAAGGATCTGGAAGGTATAGGGCTGGATTGGAGGATTATCAATGGGCATCAGCTATTCAGTAAGAGAAAGAAGTGCTAGTGACCAGCACTCGACAAACTCTAGCTGGATAAAGATGATGACTGAGTAGTTCAATTAATTATTCAAATATTTAATAAAATAGTTTATGGGTGGTGCGTACAAAGTTATTAGCTTTTGTCAGACACTGCTATATACTGCTTTGTGGATGTTTATTGCCCTAAGTGCAAATGGTGTTTTTCCGTCATTGCTAAAATAAATAAAAAAATTAAACTGATATGTCTTATCTACCATAGACCACATTAATTTTCTTTGCTTTGCGTCATTGAAGCAAAGGTAGTCCTCCTATCATTCAGTTTCAAGTTATGCACCTGGAAAGTGGAACTTTTGTTTTTGAGCAATGTGCCTGTAGACGTGTCCATCATCTCAATATTCTGTTTTTCTTTGCAGACAACTACAGCCAGACTACGATCATAAGCGGCCGCCCGTCGGTGGTTGGAGGCCGGGTGAAGCTGCAGGGCCCTTTCAAGGTCAGAGTGAACGTGGACCACATAGGAGACATGGACCTGCACGTCGGCAACCTGCTGAGGGGGCGGGCGATCGCCGGTAAGGCACCAAGCACCAATGTTCATTTCTAATAACCCATTTTCTCCATATTTAAACTCATAAAGAATCTGATCCCATACTACAATACATCTTCTATTCTGAACCGCGCTGAAACTGTTTGATTATAATCATTCGCCTATCAGACCTGTGGTTAGTAATACTATTTTTCTTCTGGAATGTGTGATGCAGGGCCGGCGCTAGGAATTTCGGGCCCGGGGTAAAATGGGCGACCTTTTTTTTTTAGCTCTACAAAATGGCCAGGCGACAATGGGCATAATCTTGGCTTCATGGACTGAACCCCTATAGTCGGTGATCGGGCCCCCCATCAGCTCGTGGGCCCGGGTACTTTTGACCCGCTTACCCTCCCTTAACGCCGGCCCTGGTGTGATGAGGCAATTTTAACAGACGCGTAAATAACCGTCTTAATCACAAGTTTGTCAGAACTGAATTCAACATTCAACAGATCTCGAAATGACTTCAGATACCTGTAATTTTGATTACTTGAAAGGATAAATGAAACCTACATACCGATCGATGTACTTACTTTTAATCCAGGCTTTCTTACATTTCATCGATCGATCCGATACTAACACCAGTTAATCGATTCTTTATCCTATTTATTCGCATAATTTATTATCAGCACAAATAACTTTATTATGCTGTAAAGATCTGAAATCTCTATACGGATTTGAAGTGACTGCACTATAAATTCCAATTTATTGCATAAATAGCTATGTTTTGCTGAATTAATTTGAAACCTTAAACTGTCAAGTAAATTCTTAAATTTATTGTTAACTAGTTTAATTAATCATATTTATACTTAACAATTACTTTTTTCACCTGCTTGTTGAATTAGTTAATCCTTAAATCTGTATAACAAGTTTGCAATGAAAGTGGCCAAGTTTGTGCCTAGTAAATTTTATGCTTGTTATTGTGTAAAACGAAATAAATAAAGCATGTTACATTTATTTAGAAACAAACGATAGGTTTTTAATTAATTGTAAAACGGTATATTATAACTATAATCTTGGTAGTATAGTTGTTACTAACAGTTTCAGTACAAATAAATCTAAAGAAGTAAATAGTTCAGGATTCCAATTATTGCAGTTTCTTTATCACTTATTGCAGTCTTTCTACTGAGAAAATTGAAATGGTTTGATATATAATTATATTATGAACATTAAAATAACCAATTATACAAGTGATAGTAAAAGATATATTATACTTTATAAATATCTAATTGGTATAAATAAGTTTACGTTAATAATTACAGTATAGGATTAATTTTTAAATTCGCGAGAGTAAACTTTTTATTTAATGGTTGCTTATAATTAGACAATTGAAGAGTTAATTTTATGAGTAATATCATATAAACAACTAAAAAATAACTTAAGAATTTTTTTAGAATTAGTAGTAGACTACATTTTTAGTTAAATTAAAGAATCGTATTTATGCTAAAGGTTCTTTTAGAATATTTCAGAAGTAAAATTAAATTTAATAAAAATATTCAGAGCTATCTTTAATTATTTCTTTTTATTGTAATTAGCTGTGAAAAAAAGATATCTGGTAAGCTGTCTCGTGTTATAGGAACGTGGCGAGCGATTTAAATTGCTGAAAATTGGATAGTAGCTTCACTGAAGGAAGTGTAGTGGGGAGAATAAAAGGAATGTAACCCCTCGCATTCAGGAGGACGCCGGTTTGAATCCCCGTCCGGGAATCCAGATTTGGGGTTTTATGGTTTCCCCAAATCACTCCAGGAGAATACCGGGATGCTTCCCTCAAAATGCCATTGTCGAAATCCTTCCCGTTCCTTGTCTCCAGGCCCATCCTGACGTCGACGAGGCGTAAAGCCATAAGTAAAAAAAAGGAATGTAAGGGGGTTCTCCCATGATACTGTCCGCTTTGTTTAAAGGATATGGTATTGCTCAGTATGGATATCGCTAAGGAGGTTAGTGCAGTGACAGGAAGATGTGAGGTAACAGTATTGACGGAAATACAAGTAGTATGTGGAAGGTGGTGAAGGAGGCACAGCATTTCAAAGTAAAACTCATTGAGCTTCTGAGTTTGCATAAGTTGAACCCAGCTGTGAGGCAGGTAAAAGTGGAGACGCAGCCACTGATAGGGAAAGGCATGCGTTCTGTCAGGGGGTTTGTACCTGTTGACACCGGTAGAAGGTGAGGCTTTACTTAGCATGGCTTTGATATAAAGGAAGGGGGTAATTCAACAGTTGTTAACAAAGTTAAAGGAAAGCCCACTGTGTCAGTTTTAGAGGTGACCGAACGGTTGTTCAACACAGAAAAACGGTAAAAGAAACCGCAAACATCAAAGAAACAGTAGAAGCTTATGAGTTTTTATAAAGGGCATAGGTAGTAAAAGGAAGGGTGGTGAATAATAATTGGGTTATTTCAAAGCTTGTTATAAGGCTGCTGCTACTGAACTATGGGAGTGTCATTAAAGTAATAGTGTTATGCTTAAGGTTTTTTTTTTTTTTTAAAGAATATATCAAAAGTCAAATTAAACTTAATAAACATACTAAGAACTATCTTCAATTATTGCTCAGATATGCAAAAACCACAAAATGTTACAGGTATATAACCTTGTTTTTCACCATAGCTGGGGAGTATACTGCGGGGAAGAAGGTGGTATTGGTGGAGGCGTATTCCTATTGATTAACAAGAACAACTACAGTTCAGATCATGAATTACTGGGTGTAGATTTATGGTTTTATATGGATGAAAAAAAGCGTCTACTCTAGTGGAAGAATTAATGAACAAAATGGGGTTCGAGGAAAATTCGTATTCAAAATGTAAATATGGGTGTAGGATGGTCAATACTGGTAGGAGCCTAAATTTAAAAGGCTTGGACTGGGAAAGAAATACAATTCATAACTCACGAGAGCAGTGATCTGCGAATGGCTTAGTATTGTGGAGCAGAGTACGATGTGACAGGATATGTTGGACATCTTCCTAATGAAGCATTGTGATAGCTTTGTGAGGTTTCAATTCATGATTGTAGAAAGGCACATATTTCAGAACTGAATAGATATTTCCGGGGAAGATCTAAGATGTGTAAGATGCGCACCAGTAAAGTGAAGAGGTGCGATCGTTTCAAAGAGACAGTGAAAGTAGGAAAAGAAATGTATATTTCAAGGCGAAAATAAAGGACGGCACGGAACCTACATACTATTACTCAGAGGTGAGTAGGCTAATAAGGCTGATGAGAAGAGAATACCATGGAGTTAGAAACAGAAAACCACTGAAGCAACTAAACAATGAACTGTTAACAGCAAAGACAGTAGCAAAAAATCGGTTTATGAAGAATATTCTCACTAGAGGTTGGCAGAAGAATGATGCATCTAGAAATATAGGTTCATAAAGAGAGGTGATGAATACTGTTCAGAATTACAGGCCAGTTATTTTTATCGCAATATATGTGCGTGGAGAAAATCTTACGCAACCACATCGGAAATAATCAGCTATATGTGCTTAAGAGCGAATTTTCATGTGAATCTCAGCTAACTTACAAACGTGTAAAATATTTCGTATGAAATGCATAAAGGAGACCAAATTGGTAGTATAATACTGGATCTTTTTAAGACATTGGACAAAGTATGTAATACAATGGTATTAATTAAGTTAAAAACCATAGAGTGGGGTGAAAAAATGACTTCCTGGATGGAGAAATTCTTGAAAGATAATAAGTATTGAGTATAATCACAGGAGTGCAAATAAAATGGTAGTACCACAGGTAGTGTACTGAGACCATTGCTGCTCAAAATTCTAATGAATGACTGTATTGGCGGTTCACAGTCAGGGGTTAGGTTGTTTGCAAATGATATGATGTTATACGATAATTCTAAGGCAGTAGTGGATTTTGAACAACTACACGTTATCTGGACGTAGTACTTAGCTGGATAGATCAACATGTTAAGACAATAAATGCTAAATAAATAAACAGGTATAAAAATAAAGTTTTTTATTTTTAGAAGGGAAAGGAAGAATTCCTTTTCAAGACATGGAGCGCAAATATGTGGACCAAAAACTTTATAACAAACTGAGATGCGTAAGAAAAATTGAAGAGGCAGTGGAGAATGGTTTCCAAGTCCTGCAGTTAGGGAGAGAGGATGAACCAAGGAAATTAAGTACCGGTACTTGAGTATAAATACTTGGTCAGACGCATACTTGAGAACGATGGCTTAGTTTTCGACTTACATTATAAGTGTTAAGTACATATGTTGGGGAAGTTTAATGAAGGGCAGCTACATATGATAAAGGAAATGGGTCTAATTTAAATCTACAATTTCTTTTAGAAAAAAGAGAAGATCATGCATACACCGGTGTTGCATTTCATAAATTAATCAAGGCTCATATTTTTTAATAGAATGCTCTATTGATTGTGATAGCTGCCTGCCAGGAAAAAAAATCATTCAAAAATTTCTCGAAATTTAAAAAAGTTGCGCCATTTGGCCAGGTGAAAAACTCTATTATTATATTACTTCATAACAAGCTAGAATTTACTGAGCACCAAAATTTTAAATATTAATACAAATAAAGGTTTCTAAATGACTGACAATGTGTTGAAATGGGAAAGTCAATGGTGGTGCGTTCAATAATATTTTTTGTAATAGAAATACTTCATAACTTTCACTAGTCCTCAGACAAAATTCAAAACCATTAAAAATCACAATAAAATACTATAGGCCTACTCTGGCACTTTGTACGCATAATCTTTCATAAACTTCAATAGACAATATTACCGTTTATTTACGTAAAATTATTAATTGGAAGGACGGATTATTGAGGGTAATTTCTGTGTTATTTCATAAGGTAATGCTGAAAATAATTAAAAAATATAAGATTGTTTGGAGAGTTGAAATTTGTATTTGTATTAAACATTCCATCCAGAAGTTTTGAGCACTCCAATGAGGACCTGAAAATATATATACTATTAAGACACACCGTTAGTCTGTGTATTGAAATGCTAACTTGTTTATGTTGTTCCAGAAAACATGTTGGACCGCATGATCAACCGGATGTGGCGAGTCGGTTTCGGGACTGTGAAGCCACTTATCAATGATCTGGTCAGCACTGCCTTCACCGAGATCTTCTCCAACGACTTCAAGAACTTTCCCTTCGACAAGATATTCCCTCCGTAACTCCAATCCATCGTCAATGCATTTATCAGATTGTTTCAGGTTTAATTTCCTATGAAAATCTAGAAAAAAATACCCGTAACTCTTAACAGAGGTGTGCAGTAAAATCTGGATGCGCTCAGATGCTTTTGCACTTCCTGAAGATTTAGTACAAATAGATTCGGGGTTGGGTGAAGGGATGTCTCCTTCTGCTGTGCGACTTTAGTGAATGCCAGAAAAAACGTGAATGCTGGTTGTTCGCTTTATAATGAGGCGATGAATGATTTCTTCTGCAGACTATAGGAAAACGAGTGAGCTGATAAGTGACATTAAAAACCTTAGAACTATTTATATATACTCTCAGAGGTATCTCCATATTTCCATTGTCTTTGCCAAATACTTGTCAAGGAACTGGTATTACTTTGTGATACTTACTAAAGTGTAACATTTGTCGTATTACGTTTATATTTATCATTTACAATTAATTATCACTAAAAAATAAAATAAGGTAACGAAATACGTTAATAATGGCACAACATTTTTCGTTTTACATTTGTGTAGTTGCTTTCTCGTTGAATAATGTATTAGATATAAGTACATATCACTTGGAGCTGATTCATCATCATTATCGTTGGGGACCATCTCCAGTTTCCCGGGTGTGGTTTACGAGCCTTGGTTATTATATACGATTGTTTTCCACCTTTTCCTGTCCAGAAAGGTTTCTCTGTCTGTGATGTACTCCCAATTCCAGCCTCTTCTCTCTACGTCCTCCTTCAGTTGGTCTGTCCATCTTCTTCTTGGTCTTCCCACTGGTCTTTTGCCCAGTATCCTTTTTTCCAAATAAGTTTTTGGCAGTCTTTTACTAGTCATTCTCTTCACATGCCCAAACCATCGAAGTCTTGATGACCTAAGTCTCTCTTCCATGGATTCCCTTAACTCTAAGTTTGATCTAATTTCATCATTCTTTATGCGGTCAAGTCTAGTTTTCTGGAGGGCCGTTCTAAGAAACTTCATTTCACATGCTTGGATCTTGCTAAGGTCCCTTGATGTTAGTGTGCATGTTTCCAAAGCATATGTGAGAATAGGAATGAGATATGATTTGTACAAGACAATTTTTGTTCTTCTGGGAACCTTCATGTCCCATAGTAGGCCTCGCACAGTACTGTAGAAGTTGGCTCCTTTAGTTACTCTACTCACTATTTCTAACTCACTTCTACCATTATTGGCAATTATGCTCCCCAGGTAGCTGAATTGGTCAACAACTTCAACTTCGTGGTCTTATAATTTTATATGACAGTCTGTATTCTTTCGGCTTATTTTTAGTGCTACAGTTTTTTTTGGATTCAATTTCATTCCATATTCTTCAAACTTATCATTCCACATCTTCAATTTGTTTTATATTCCTTCTTCTGTTTCATCCCATACCGCTACATCATCTGCAAACACCAGTGCCTGTAGATCTCTATTGAATGTTCTTTTTAGTTCTTTTAAGATGTTCAGCGGTAAAATTTCATTTCAAATTTTCTTCAGATGTTCTCCGTTAAATTATTGTGACGTTAGGCATACTTAAAATCATTAAATAACTTCCAGCTTTTTCAGAATGTTTACATAGACTGCTATAAAATAAAATACTGTATTACTGGACAGTTTGTTTACGGTTTATTGTTGTTATCCTTAGAAATACATTCGCTTCTTAATATGGACAGCCTCGATAACTCTAGTGTTAAAAGATTTAACACCTCAGTTTATTACAGTTTTTCCACTAAAGATGTAATTATTCCCAACATTTACGCAACAATGTTATTTTATTATGATGCCACACCCGAGCGTACGCGTTTACCCTTCCATGACATCTTCCATGGGAATATAAACTGTTTAGTTTCTCGTTGCCTTCCCCTGTATGTGTTCGTATGCATTATTGTAGGCGAGTGTGAGTGTGACTGTGATAGTGTGTGTTTGGAGCAGAGTATTATTTGTTTAGTATAAATGATAGACGAAGAAAATGGAGGGTAGAACCCGCTGCCAGCCCACTTACGCCTACTGTTCAGTAAGACTAATGAGTCGCCTCCGGCAGACGACTCATCATCCAGAATGCCCAGTGCCCGCACTCCTTACGCACTGTCGAGAGGTTTCACACACAACCTGGTGTTTGGGAATTGTGCTCATCACATCTCCTACCCAGTCGGCTAAAACATGATGACGAAAATTTCTTCCACCACCAGAACTCGAATCAGTGTCGCATCCAACTGACAAGATTATTCATTTCCACGTACCGAAGGTCGCCGGTTCGAGTCCGGCCGAGGGCATGGGTGTTTAAGTGTTGTGTGTAAGTGTGCTTGTCGTGTCCGTCCTGTGGTGTGTCTACAATTACTTGAAAGATATATATACACTGGATGAAAATAAACACATACTTGAGCTGGCTGTATGGCTTAAGGAAGCCAAATGCCATTTAAAAAAAAAAAAAAAAAAAAAAAAAAAAAAAAAAAGATTATTCATTTCATAAATACACTTTAATAAAACGACAGCTCCTTTTGAACGTTGCATAGGCGGCAGACATTTGACCATAACTCAGATGTATGTGTTATGGTTTCCTACTGACGTGACATCCAAAATGATTAATATTTCGATCACTACATGAATAGTTGATAACAATACCAAAACAGAAGTAGTTAGTACCCGTAAAACTATTCAAAATTGAGTTTTAAATGTAATGTTAATTCATTGGTTGATAATTATTTAACAATTAATTCTGATGCATTATTAGTTAATGATGTAATTAAAAAAGTAGCGGCAGATTTTATTGACTATGAAATTAAAAACTTCCTTTTATTGTAGATGAACTTAGATACTGTTGACAAAAGGGGGTTTTGGGATATGAACAATGAAATTTTATCAATTTACTTTGTTTACTGGGCTGAGGCTTCCTTTGAGAATAATTATCAGTCTCTTACAATACAGTATCGTGCTAGAAACTGTATTTCGGCAATATGAATAGCTAGCAGTGGTGCTCGGAAGAGATCTGGAGCAGCGTTCCAAACTACTGTTTTTTTTTGTTTTTTTTTTTTTTACTTATTGCTTTACGCCTCGTTGACAGTGATGTCATTAGAGGCGGGATGGGACTGGAGACATGGAACTTAAAGCCATGGCCTTTTCAAGGAAGCATCCCGGCATTCGCCTGGAGTGATTTGGGGGAACCATAGAAAACACACATCTGGATGCTGGTGTAATGGACATATTTTAATTCTGTTAGATTATTCTATTTTTACTTTTTAAAGTCTGAGCGAAGGCGTACGTGCGATAAAACGCTGGCTTCAACTAACCGGAGTCGCTGCCGTCAGCTCAGCAAAAATGTACCGCGCGTGACAGAATTGCACCCATAGCAAGTTCACTTTGAAGCAAACAACTTGTAACTTTTCCCGTTCATTTTGATCTGTGAAAGCGGCAAGTTCTGCGTCGAATCGACTACCGATCGAGCCGCTAGTACCCCGTCAAATTCTCGTTCATCTACATGTAGAATAATTGCTACAACATAAACGTAGCTTTGTTGGCATTACGTCGCGTGGAGTTCGTGGATGTATTTTTCTTGTGACAGAATAGCCAAAATGTTGCAATAAACATCAAGAATAGCGACTTCAGTATTTTATTCGACTAGTGATAAGCCCGTATGGTTCTCCGTTCCCATTAAAGCCCACAAACAATTTACCTAGGTGTCAGACAAGTACAGAAGACTAACAGTGTGGCGCAAGGAGGAATACGTCGCAAGTCTTAGCTAACAAGAAAACACTAATTTAACCAAGTACAGGCTATAAACAACGACCATCCGACACCTGGACGGGGATTCGAATAGTCGTCCTCCCGAATGAGAGGCCAGAACCTTAACCGCTCACCCACCACGCTCGGTCCAACTACTCGTATATCCGTCAGTTTTTTTTTTTTTTTATCTGCTTAACGTCTCTCTAACAGCGCGGTCTTTAGAGACAGGAAAGGATGGGGGCAAGGAATGGGAAGGAATTCGGCCATGGCCTTCTGAAGGAAGCATCCCGGCATTTGCCTGGAGTGATTTGGGAAACCATGGAAAACCCAAATCTGGATGCCCGGACGGGGATTCGAACCGCCGTCCTCCCGAATGCGAGGCCAGAACGCTAGCCGTTACACCACCACGCTCGGTATATCCGTCAGTGTGGGGCTGTGCGACCGGACGAAACGCCTGAACCGTAGCCAGTTTTTATCCACTCACCCACCACGCTCGGTTTGGAAGAGAAAGACTATTTAGTTGTTAATGATATCATTTTGAAAATGATGGTCCATGCACAGTATCACTAGCAAAAATGAAGGATGTGAACCTTTTTAGAATTAAAGATTTATTTAAAATAAACTTTTTAAGATTGTAAGCGCATTTGAAATGTAGCTCGAGAAAAGCCTTCTGAAGTAAAAGTATTTTTTGAATATTTAAACAACTTTTGACAGTTACTTTAGAAACAAGGCACTGATAGTATTATTTACAATAAATTGAGTATTTACTAGCTGCGCACATGTGAATATGCTACTTCCGAATTGGAGTCCACTTACAGTTATTATTTTCGCTACCAATACATTAACTGGCTTTGTAATTTACATTACATTACTTCCTCTATAATCGTTGAATTGTTATAATATAATGATCTACAGTTAATCTGCACTGTTAGTATTAATCATTAATTACTATGAATCTCATTTTAATGTTCATATATGCCTTCTCATATATATTTTTACTTTAAAATCTTTTGCAGTTTAAGGCATATTGTTAATTACTTTCTCAAACAACTTGTTCCAGTCCCCATTTCTGCCACCTACTATTGAAAACTTTCATAATCACTAATGCGAGATATGAAGTTCTACAATGTTATAATGAGTGACATGAATAGATACTAGTAGTATCGAGTTACTACCCATTTAATATCAAAACATGAAGCAAATTTTCGTAACACATGCCAGAGCATATTGCTTTGAAACTTGCTGCACTTGGCACTACTCAACAGATACTAACCAACTCCAAACTCTCTTTTCTCCATAGCACGTGGTTTAAGGGGGTCAAAGTGTTGAAGATTTTCTCAGTTAGCGGCAGTCTTAACGCTTCGTGGACACAAAGTTTTAGAAAACCTCAACATCTGAAAGTTCTGTTTTAAAACAATTAAATTTTCATGTTGTATTTTTTATCCCAGGCTCAAGAAGCAAGAGAGTTCAGTCTTTCAGAGGAAATGATTATGAAAAGTTGTTGATCTCAAGAAAGCGAATGCAAATTACGAAAAAATAAGACAAAAATAGTTAGAGTGAAGGTTAGTAAGCAGACTAATACATTAATTCAAAAGGAAACCAAAGCAAATAGAAGCAAGGAAGCAATAATACATTCAGTGGGAGGTTGTTGAACTTTAAGGATATGGCATAGGATGGTAGGGTGCCGGGGCACCAACCTTCGCTTGTAGCAGTGAAAGTTTGAAAAGATTTATATACAGAACATTAATAGTAAAAGAACTTTTGTGGAGTTTTGACTTGCTTTGCACCAGGTTACTTAATAAATGAAGTTTAGTGCATTTAGTATTATTATTTGTTCAGTAATAATACCTCTCATTCAAATATTTAAGATAAAAATAACTGAATTTCAGAAAAACATAAACGAAGATTAACTTTGGTGAAAGCAAGAGCTGTACGGCTAGCTGTGTTAGAGGAAGTCTGAATGGGCCGACTACCCACATCACGCCGTAACTAGCAGCTAATAGATATCATACTACAATTGGTTTTAGTGGTAGTAGTGCATGAAAATATTTGTACAGAATATATGGAACTGCTTCATTTATAACGGCTAATTATTAAATTATTTCTAAACAATTCAGTTTTGTAATATTCTCCTTTGGAACAATTTCTGGAACTGCAGATTTAGATATACTACTGTAAAGTCAAAATAGTTTTTCACTAGTTGAATGTGCGTTGACAGGACTAGTAATCTAAAAATGTGTTACTAAATGAAAACGGACTGCTCAAGTTATTAGTTACTAAAGATAAATCAAAAATGCATTTAAAACACGTAAATATAATTTTTATTTAGTTCTATATCTATCTCAACTTATTTTGCTGTGTGAGAATGGCTAGGGTATAATGAAAAACTACAGCTGTTCGTTGCTGTGTTAATATGATGAAATGACGACTTGTGAGGGTCCCTCACTTGGGGAACAGAGCGTCCACAGGGAAGACGTTAAACACGTGATTGCCGATATCCTTGAAGATAGCGCCGAACGCCTCTTCCGGAAGATGTTTGTATGTCTGGAAAGCGTCCTTCCAGTTCTCGTTCAGGAACTTGTTCGTCGAGTCACCTGTAACACGCACAAGTGATTAAGTAATCGCTATCGTTTTCGGATTTCTGTTATGTCAGAAATGCATTGATTTATATAGAGAACAAAGAAAACTACAGGAAAAAATCTTAATCTATATTAAATGCACCTCTGAATTTCGTCGATTACTGATATTCTCAACCAAGTTCATTTGTTTAATACACAAGTCGACGGCACAAACAAAATGGCACTTCATTCCTTAAGGTGTAAGGTAAATAATGAAAACGTGAAATCACAGTTGTTATTCAATACGTTACTCACATAAAATATAAGTACCGATATGTCAAATAGCCAATGTCAGAACAATTTAAAATAGCACAAATTAAAACATGTCTTCATCGACTAACTGAACGGTTGATGCAATTACATTTTACTACGTTAGGGTACTCTCACTTCTTCTCCCAGTCTTCAACTGTTGGTTTAGCGATTACACATTTCTCGAATCTTTAAAGTACGTAGATTATAAGTACAGACATGGCTTCAAGGCGTTCCATATTGAACAACTAGCCACTCAGAAATCTGTCTGTGAAAGAACGTGAATACTTTCTAATAGCAATCTCATTTGAGAAAACTGCTGTCTATCATGTTCTTGTTGTTGTTTCTAGGGTTTTAGGGTGCGTCGACAACTGGGTCATTAGCACCCTATCATGTTCTTATTGTTCACTTGAGCTGCTAGGCAAAACGGAAGGAAGGAAGAAGAGTTAATATTCCCTTTTTTTCCCTCCTTTACCTGGAATTTACAGTTCGTTAAAGAAGAATTCAGGAATATGTGCAAAGAACGGGAAAGAAATCTGCGGTACTCTGCATGAAGAATCCAACCCGCCATTCTCTTGGAAGTCCGAGGTCTGGCTGGATAGACGGGGTTTAAGTTATTCATTTTGAATTTGTTATTTCCTGTAGCACAGTAGCTTAGAGCGTGATATAATTTTGGATTTAAATCATACCTGCTCATCTACGGGGGTTAGTTGTCTTTGATAGAGTCATGTGCACTTAAATATTTTAAAAACAAACAATAAACAGTAATAATAACCCCTCCCCCGTGTTGCTCAGTGTGGTAAGGGATCGCACATTGGATCTGGTCGCTACAACAGGACCATGTTAGAGTACTGGTTCCCGCTTACCGGCAGTTCTGATTGCAGTTGTAAGTGGTTTCCTGGGCGAATACGTGAAGGATCCCCAACGTCCGATTCATATACTACACATTTATCACACGTATCATACAGAATACAAATAGTTACACGTTTCGCAAATAGATGGCAACACAGACTTTCCTCCTATAGGTTAAGTACGCCGGGTCTAACAAACCAGAGACAGGGGTCCTTCTCCCCCTCTCATCATTCACACTGGCCACGCGTCACGTGGTTTTTAGATATCCGGATCGAGGTGATAAAACCGAGGCCACAATTTCAATTGTAATGAAAATTGCAGTAAGTGTAGCCGTGTGTTTAAGCGGGCGCAAAAAGAAATTCTACGTTCTGATTGAAAGAGGTGTACGCAGAGTAACGTAGAAGCTGTAGGTGAAATTGAAAAAAAAAATCTTTTATACTCATCGGTAAGAGTTGAAACTGATGTTTTTGTATTTTAAGTGCATGCAACGTAAATCGAACAAATTCTAACTGAAATATACTGTGAAGCGAAAAAAACACCTGTCACTGGTAATCTGTGCAAGTGGTCCTAATTTTCAAGAAAGGAGATCCTAGGAACTACTGAACCATATCTGTGGAAAGTTGTAGCTGCGCCTTCGTACCGTGTGTAGTGGGTGAGTGGTAACGCTCTGGCCTCGCATCCGGGACGACGCGGGTTCGAATCCACGTCTAACCATGCAGATTTGGGTTTTTCATAGTTTACACAGATAACTCCAGGCGAATGTTGGATGGTTCCTTTAAAATGCTATGGCTGAATTAATTCCTGTTCTTCGTTTTCAGTTCTTTCCCAACCCTAATGACGTCCACAACGACGACTCGTAAAGCCATAAGTAAAAAAAAAAAAAAAAAAAATGCGCCCACACGTTATTCGCTATTACCACAGGCAGTGGCTGTCGTACATCTACAGCTACAGCTATATTCTTCAATTCACGAAGTTCTCGGTGGTTTGCACCAAAACAATTCTCTGTGACTTCCAATCCAGAATAGCACGAGGGAAGAATTATATCACACAAGCACCGTTACGACACCTAACTTTTCTAATCTTATCTCTCCTGTCATTGAGCTCCAAATAGATCAGTGGACGAAGTATTTCATTGCATTTGTAAATGAAAGAAGTTGTTTGCCAATAAATTTAAATGAAATCGACGTCGTCTGCCTGCCAGACAATCCCAGCCCAATCTATATATCAATTCTGTGGCGGTCTTGTAAGGACTGTGGTTATATCCACGAATCGAGCAGTTCTTCTTTGTACTTTCTCTATACTTTCAGTCAGCCCCTTGTCATTCGGATCCCAGACGGCGCAGTATTTGGCCATATTTGGACGCACAGGAGTTTTGTACGCCGTCTTCTATGTTTGTGCATTAATTTTTTTTTATGATTTGACCTATGGGTCACAGATGAGAATTAGCTCTTACTACGACTGAAGTTATGCGCACGTCCCATTTCATGTTGCTTTGTATTGTTACACCCAAATACTCGCACTTCGGTTAATCGACAAGCACAGTAACTGAACTGTTTACTTTGTACTCCTGAAGAAAAGGATTGTTATTGTCAATTATGCAACAATGCCTTGCACTGTTTTCAATTTCAATTCAATATAAGTTGTCATTGATCGCACCTTGCCGAAATAACGTCCAGATCGCGTTCAGTTATCAGTCTTCCAAATAGATGATTACAACATCAGTGAACAATCTTATGATCGTTTATATAAATTAAGAAAGAATTGGTGTTATTACACTTCCTTGAGGAACACCTGATATAACATATAGATTAGAAGAGGATTTACCGTCCAACAACGACAAACTGAGAGTAATCAGTTGGAAAATCTCTTATCCATTTATAAATATGTTCGAATATACCGTACGCGTGAACCTTCGCACAAGGTAGTGGTGGTATGTACATAGTGTGAAAATACAAAAATATTGCATCAATGCCTTTCCTTAAAAATAAGGTCAAACATGTTCCACACGATCTGTTCATATGTAATCTTGATGAATTGGTGCAAGCAATTCATTTTCGTATGGAAACGTTTTGAAACTATTGCACCAAAATAACTTGCTCATAAACGCAATATGTATTGTTCAAATATATAATATGCTGCGGAGCTATATTCCATACAGGTGTTAGGGATATAGGTCAGTAATTCCTAGGATTTCTTAAAAACTGGGACTATTTGAGTAGATTTCCAGTTGGATATACTGTATGTGTATACAAGAGAGAAATGGAAAAGTGGGTATATTATCAATATTTTTATTAGTAAACTTTTTAAATTTCGGTGTGGCTTTCGCTAACCTCAAATCCGTCGTGTATTAGTGCTGACATGGCATTTTACTAACTTTTCTTATGCAGATCTCTAAATGAAATGGCTGAGGTATGTCTACCGTGGGGAATCAAATTACGAGATTGTGACGGCATTCCAAAAGCAACAAATCGTAAAAATACGGATCACAGAGAGCTATCCAACAACTGTAAGCGGTATCATACAGGCATCATACGGTACGACACACTTAAACTGTTCACCTTATTTCACTCTCTCCACTGAGAGGTTCCAAAAGTCCACTAAAAACAGCGCTATGATTAACTACATAGCATAATTCGATTGCGTCTGTGTCTCAACATATATATAAATATCACCATTTCTACTGCTCATAATGCAATGATACTGAAAAAAAGTTAAAATCTTTCAGTTCTTTTATGTATGTTATGCCGATAGACGAGAAGTTCAGGAGCTAATCGGTAAGGTGAAATATACTATATAACGATTCTTCTGCAATTCCGATTTTTGTTAAACTATTCCAAATGAAAAGGGACAGGTCATGATATCTCTGTTATGTTACTTTAGCTCAAAATGAAACTGTGGAGAACTCATTGCTTTGTTCTTCAAAACAACTTTTCTTCAGTTTTATTTGTACGTTACACCTTACAAATACGTTGAGGTTTCTTGACTCATCTCCATTTTTCTGTCGAATGGAAAGTGAAGCAAAGTATCTTTTAATGTCTGTATGTTTTAAATTACCTTATTCACGTTGTAGCCTTCTATCAAATTCCCTAAATTGAACCAGTTACCGGCACCCTACACTACTGCATCAGAAATTTCTTTCATATATCATAACTATGCACTTCTAGTGTGCGCTTGTGTAGAATTGGATTAACTTTATTTCTTATTACCATAAACACGTGGGGCCACGGTTCTAAAGTCAGTACATACGAGAATTCCGATTGCTTATGTGAATGATATGATGAACCAAATAAATGCAATAAATGATTTATAACACCACGGTCAGATTCCACTACTCACTTAACAGCCGTTAGTTTGTGGAGAAATCAACGGTATAAAGCAGTAGAAATTTTTTATTGTTCCTACTGCTTAGAGAGCGATCGGAATGTTCAGTATTGTAACGTGAAATTTGTTCACCCTGTCATCGCTACTATTAAGGGAGAAATTGTTGGAGATGCTTCTTTTTCGTTACTGCAATACGTTTGATTAAAAGAAAAAATAACAAAGCAAAAAAAAAAAAGTAAAATTCACAATATATTCGCAGAACGTCTCGAAACTACGACAAAGTTGCTTTAACAGTATGTGAGACTCATACTGAGCTGGTGTAAAAGAGGCGCTATTCCGTTTACCAGGAGATGTAATACGAGACTAATATCAATGAAAATTAACATAAAATAAAAAACAAACGATATTTATTAAAGTGTAGGTTTAGCTATAGTCTTATTTCTTATGTTTAGTATACTAAATGTTTATAACTAAGAACAAAGGCAAGGAAATTTTAATGATCTTACTTTGATTTTAGTTTCCTAAGGAAAGAATAACAATAAATGTGTTTGAAACTATGTTCTCCCAAACCATATACCCTCCCCCCCAGAACGATATTTTGTATGTGGACAAAAGAAATATAGCATTACCGAATTCTAGATAAAGTACCGGCTAAGAGATAGCCGAATATTAGACTTGCTGATGTTTGGTAACATTAATCATGTATTAATTATATTTTTAATTATGAGTCAGTGTCTAAATGTTGCTGCTTTACTCACATTTTGGGGATACCAGGCAATGTTGGCCTTGACTAACGATAAAAATGTCCATCTGAATTTTTTCATATATCACCAAGAAGATTTCAGGCAGGCAACGTAATACAAGAAGATTTACAGAGGACATCTGACCTTTTGTAACATGCTGTGTTCTCTAGGGAAACTCTTAGTTTCCTCACAAGGGAAATTATCCTACTCAGAAGTTTGTAGAAATTCTGTTGCATTCTAGAAAATATAGAAGTCATGCATTAAACCCGTCGAGAATTTACTTTCATTCCACTTCCTTCTCCTTCTGTTAACTATTTTAAATAACAAACTACCTGTACAACAGCCTTTGATGATTTCTTTTTTCCCATTTCTCAATTTTCCACAAATATTGTATCGTATTCATTCTTCTAGTTATGACCGATGATCACAATAAAATGTTCAAATTCCCTTTACTTTGTTGCTTGTGCAATTCTTGATGTTATTTTCCTTTTGACGTTACCTTGTTTTTATCTCTTACGCTAAACAAATAACACTTGCACTCCGTATAGCATTATACTATTTTCAGATGATTGAGTCATTATGACAAACGACGAATATGAAATTTATTACATGGTATTTAAAGAAAGCGTATGGAAAACAATAGCAGCGAATTTTATTAAATTGTTACGAATTTTTAAAAGTTAATTCATGATTTATTAGTTTGTATTGATGTGATTATTCTGATATTGACTGAAAAATAATAACGTTGCCCAAGTGACCGCGAGTAATTTAGAGAAAAATCTACCAACGTATCTCTTCTACTGTCAATCTATCGTTTGTGAGTTTCTCTGCTGATGATTGTTTAAGTGTATATATAATTTAAAATGTTCAATAGTCGAGAAATTTGTATAGTTATAATGAAAAATATAATACAGTGTTTGTTTAAATGGATTTCATGCAAATAACTAGCTTTCTGCTATTTTCCATCCATTAAATTAATGTGTGAAGTCAAAGAGAGATAACATTGATTAAATGTGCATATGTATATTGTTTTGGTGGAAGGAAATTGTGTAAATAATTAGTCATTTGATTAAAAAGCAGTACAGTGTCTTAAATGTTGATTAGAAAATTATAACTATGAATGATGTGTAAGTCATATTGTTTTATGTCCGATTTTCGATGGCCTGAAAATGATTAATTTTGTTAGT
The DNA here is from genome assembly GCA_031002005.1 of Vandiemenella viatica. Classification (NCBI taxonomy): domain Eukaryota; kingdom Metazoa; phylum Arthropoda; class Insecta; order Orthoptera; family Morabidae; genus Vandiemenella; species Vandiemenella viatica. The sequence goes on along the minus strand of JARYHS010008074.1, from coordinate 216,645,158 downwards.
TTTATGTAAATAGTTTCTAATTTCATTTAAAAATGTTTTACTATGATTCTAAGTAATTTTGTAATAGTTCTAATTGTGTTTGTACGAGATCTATTGCTGGAGCTCCACAAGCATCGATCGGTGGTTGCAATGTTCTATGGAAAATTCCGTACTGCGTGTAACACATGCAAGTGGAGTGGTTCTAATATGACATTATAGCATTGTTTTCTAATATTCATTAAATCTTTGGAAGGAATCCGATGTACTGTTCTTGTATGGTTTTGTTGAGTGTTTCCACGGAATAAAAGTCAAAATTTATTGTCGATGTAGTTGTTCCAGTAAATCACTGAAAAGTATCAAGAGATTAAAGATTCATTCTTTGGTGAAAGTTAAAATCGCCTTTCCACCTGTCGAAACCTGTAAATATACGGACTGAGTAATTTATTGGCAGCAGACTCTGATAACGATATTCGGAGTAGTTTATCAGTATTCTTTAACTAAATCTTTGCAGTACTATGATATAACCAATTAATACCGTTCATTACGAGCGTTCTCTTAGAACAGAGCTATTTCTCGAGGATCAAGTGCTAACAGAACTGGTATGACTGTATAAATTGGACTAGGAGATTTTTTAAAGAATTATGAAAATACCACGTTAAAGACACATAGCTTTATACGATAAATATATAACTTTAGAGAGACGAAACGACGATTTAATACTACGCGAAGATAAATCATCCAGTCCAGGTCTGGTAATAAGTTCAGCGCAAAGGTAACATCACGCATCGGTTGAAGCAATGTGAGGAGTATTGAGAGCAGTGGCTTTGTTTACCGAGTTGCTTGTCGCCGTTGAAGAGGTTGTCGAACTGCACGTGCCCCGAGGCGGCGTCGATGGTCCACTTGAAGGCGTCCGCCTGCAGGTAGTCCTCCCCGCCCCGCTGTACTCGCCGTAGAGGCACTTCCGCTATGGTCCGCACAGTGGCTGCACACACAATACACACATGCAGTCGCAGGCGGACTCATATTCGGCACACATTCACTTAGTAATCGATCGGGAATAGTAAAATATAATACTGACGATATAGGAAAACAAATTTGGTTCTGTATTCAGTTAAGGAAAAAATGTGGTCTATATTTCATTAAAAACGAAACGATCACCAGTAGGAGGAGAACCTGTTTTCTGGAACAAAAGATCTTAAGCCGGCCCCGGAAGAGACTCCACTCGTCCGCGTGACGTCACAGTTGGATGGCGGGAAATTCTAATGGACCAATGGCGGCCAAGGTCGTATGACGTCACACGTTAGTTCCTCAACCAGCCGCACAGATGGCGACACCGGGTGGGCTTGCGCATATGTTAGTTCACCGATCGGTCGCACAGATGGCAGCATCTCCCAAGGGCTTAATTTCTTTGCCGTTAGTTCATTTGGTGGCGGCTAGATGGCGTTCGGTGGCATTATTTCCGGCGCGCTTTGCGAAATGTGTACACTGTTTCAACGACTGTTATCTCTGTTTACTAAGCGTGACGAAATATGTATTCCTAGCGTCCTGTTAAGCAAGCACTGAACATCTTGGCTACTATCGACACACAGTAAAATATTTTCTTCGGTACTTAAGCGTAAATCATTGCAATTTTACTAAAAACAAAAAAAGTCCACATTAAAACGACCTCGGCAGTGTTGGGGCTAGTACGCCGGTTCGAGTCCGGCCGCGGTGTTTAAGTGTTTTGTGGAAAAGCCGCAAAGTTACGTAATTTCCACGCCTCGAAAAGCATAAATGTTTCCTTTTAACGGGAAAAAAAGTCATAAACTCCAGATATAAATTCTATGTGTACCTGTTTTCATGAAATTATTTAGCGTTCTTGCCTCTCATTCGGGAGGACGGAGGTTCCAGGCATCCATGGTTTCCCCCAGGTGAATGCCGGGGATGCTACCTTCAAAAGGCCATGGCCGAATTCCTTCCCATCCTTTCCCGTCTCTAAAGACCTCGCTGTTAACATAAATTCCGTTCATCGAAGCAGGCAGACATTAAAAATTAATTCACCGACGAAGAGACGGGAAACAAACTCACTTTTTCATTATGAACAATATAATATAACTCACGAGTGTCACCTACAGTCCGTGTATTTTAAAGGATGTATTAAATTAGGGGTATTTATATTTTTATTTATATTTCTCGTGTCCAGGACATAACAAGTTGAAAAAACAAATAACATTAATTAATTAATATTAACTATAAACACAATTATATAGAATGTGACCAGAATTCCGCAATCTTGATGGCCTTCTCGTTTGCCCTGTAAAGGTCGTCGATATTGCAGGTTTCAGGTAGATTCCTGCATATCAGAAGATGTTGTGGGTTCTGAAGCTCACCACATTCACATAGATCGTTGTCATTAGTGTGCCCCCATTTTTTAAATATTATATTTACATCGGGACACTTCAGTTCTTAGTCTGTTTAAAGCCTTCCATATAGCATATGGCTGATTACATCCCGCAGCCGGTGCCTCTTTGATGTTCCTCCACCAGGACAAATTTCAAAATTAGGGGTAATGAAATTGTGTTTCTCCAAGTGAATGCCGGGGATGCTACCTTCAAAAGGCCATGACCGAATTCATTCCCATTCCTTTCCCCGTCTCTAAAGACCACGTTATTAGAGAGACGTTAAAAAAAAGTACCTGTTTTAGCGTTCTGACCTTGTATTCGAGAGGACGGCGTTTCCGGTCATCCAGATTTGGGTTTTCCATGGTTTCCCCAAATCACTCCAGGTGAATGCCGGGATGCTTCCTTCAAAAGGACATGGCCGAATTCCTTCCCATTCCTTGCTCCCCATCCTTTCCCCATCTCAAAATGCCAGGTTGTTAGAGAGACGTTAAAAAGTTTAAAAAATGAAATTATTGTGATAAAGTATAGCAATACCACACATACGTTATTCCTTTCAAAATTCGTAGCCTCAAAAACCCATCAATGGTGAAATCCTTTCATTGAAACCGAGAGACATTCACCGATGAAGGTAGGGAAAACCATAAAAAAATTCCGTTCATCGAAGCAGGCAGACATTAAAAATTAATACACCGACGAAGAGACGGGAAACAAACTCAATTAGTCACATCATGTTGGATTCGTTATAAACAATTTAATATAGCTCGCGAGTGTCACCTACATTCCGTGTATTTTAAAGGATGTATTAAATTATGTATAATGAAACACAGGCACTTTTTAACTCAAAGAGGCATTGAAGGGGTTTACTGATGGATGTAAGTATAACCTCGATTGGTTGAGAGCCTCTAAACTAAAGCAAAGTTGTCGATTTGAAAACCAGGCTCGTAATTGTTGCCATCCAGGTCAAACCTTTGTCGTTTGTCTATCCAGGCCAATCTATGTATCAATTCTGTTATACTTTCGTAAGCAATCACAAATTGAGTGTCCTTAGCTGTACTTTGTCTAAAATTCCAATAAATCCCTTGTGACACATCAGTGATTGACACCTTTAACTGTATTTTACAGTACAGCACTTATGTTCCAGGAACGAAATACGTCTGTTAATCTTACTAATTTCACACCTGGGGAATCTAAGTACGCCAGTCCTATGTGATAAAAAAAATCGAGTCACGCTAAGCACAGAACATGCCTGAGACCATCGCCTGTGACCAAGGTGGAGATATAGAAGATTTACACACTCCCTTATAGAAGAAATCCAGTGCACTATTCCTAATTCTTTCACCAAGATCCACCTCTAGCCTCATCGCCAACATACCCACAACACTTCCCCAAACTTCATTCTGTTTTCCAATGATTCCCAATCCAACCCCTGATCAGTTACAGACAGGGTTACCTTCTGTTCGTGCGTTAAAGTAAACCAAAAATTGAAATTCGCAAAGTCTTCTGCTAATCAGTAGCCAGGTATCAAAATGTTCATTTAAGGTGGTTCTACTACAGTTTTCCGGGAAATTCTCCCCTTTTCCAGGAATTTATTTTTCAATAAATCAGGACCCAGGGGAGTTCTCCATTCGGCTTAAAATGTTCCCATCCAACGCCAACCTTCGGATTCAGGACCAAGTCTGACATTTGTTTGTAATTGCATGCTTTGTTCAAGTAACCACGATAAAGTTACCATAATGCTCTTAGCTCACTGATAGTTTCTTGGTCATCAAACAGACATCATAACCCACATTTTTATAGAAGATCCCCACACATCGACAAGTATCCAAAACGTCACCATAAGTTCTATTTCGCCTAAGATAGTGCTCACATTTGAACTGTCGTAAATTGTTAGGTCAAAGTGGGTGTTTAGATATTTTATCCACTCAGGCCTCATCACCTAAAGTCTAGTGCGAGATTGTGGTCATGGTCAACTTAGGCTTCATACAACACTCAGAATTATTCCACCAATATCCATTCTAACAGCATTATACGCCACCTATAGCCACTCAACACTCTTCCTATCTTCCAATGACATCCCAGCCCCAGCTCCTTTATTATGTCACTTACTGAATATTTTACACAGATAAATCTAACTGCCCTCCTTTGCACCTTGCATTTGATGTACAAAAAATGTGGACTCCATACTACACCACACAAGCAATGGTCTGACTGTGGGTTTGTACCCAAGTCCTTCGCTTCTCTGGTACATCACCCCTCTCTGTTAAATGATTTTTATGTAGTGAGAATCAAAATTCACATGCCAACACAAACGGCAGTAAACTGTAAAGAGCACATCGAAATGGGAGATTGTCTAAGCCCTGAAACAATGGTTAGAAGCACACGTTGATAATTCTATAACCATATATTTTAGACTCAAATCCACAGAGGAATGACACACGCACACACTTGTACATGCATACAGCGAGATCGACAGAACTGACAGCAAGCATCACGGAAACGATGAAGTGGGGGCAGAATTTTCGTTACAACTGATTAACTGGACAGAACTATCGTTACAAAAATCATCAGACAGACGAGTTACTTACGCTTACATGCACAAAGAGAGACGCAGATACACATGTCCAAATCTACACAACTACCGGTATCAATCATGGAAACAAAAAAGTGGTGTAGTACTCTCTTGCCTCATGACTGGCTGAAAAACAGAAGTCTCCTTACATATCATCAGCCTGGTGAGATAGAAGGTGTGCAAAAGATCGCATGTTTTCACCATAAACCTAAGTGTTTATACCAAAAATAGTGTTCATCACGCCCCAGTTGATTACATTTACCATCAACACGTCTCTCCCACACCACAACCCTTTCTACCAATCAGTAAAAAAGTGACGCAGGTACCATGAGTTGCAATAGACACTTGACTATCAGATCTCACCCACAAATCCATACATCTCAATACACTAGCACAAACAAACATAAGTGGAGGGGGCAGCAAAATCATTCGTCCAGACAGACGTGTTTATAGAAGGTATTACCATATTTACACATACAGACACAGAGAGAGACGCACAAACACTCACATTTCCATGCCTTCAGCGAGCTAGACACAACAACCAGCCCCAATCATGGCGACGAAAAAGTGGGGTAGAACCCCCATGGCTCATAACTGACCAAAAATCATCAGTAACATATGTTCCAAGCACCATACTCTTCACATCAACATCATCTCATTTATTTCACACTACAGACCTCACTACCATCCAGTATCATGTGTGCTAGGTACAAAACTGTTCGCACCAACACGTCTATCCCACACCTAAACCCTTACTGCCATTCAGTAACATTTACCCCATGTACCACGAGTAGCAGTAGACACTTGGTCATCAGACAGATATTATAACTCCCATATTCATACTAGGTCTTACCCACAATTCCATACGTCACCTCACACAAGCATAAGTGCAGGAACAGCACATCATACATCCAGACAAACGAGATAAATGAAGGTATCACCACATTTACGCAAAAAACACACAGAGATAGAGATGCATACACACGTACATTTCCATGCCTACAGCGATCTCGACTCAACAACTAGCCCAATCATGGCAACGAAAAAGTGGAACAGAACACCCATGACTGGCCAAAAATAATAGAAAGACACACATACACTCACATGTCAATGCATTCACACAGTTCCATTCATCACCACACATAACTGGAGGAAAGAGACTGAACATGCTAGATCCAAACTGAAGAGTTACAGGATGTGTGAAGTTTGAAATCACAGCCACATCTCGCCCACACCGCAACCCTTTCTGTCATTTAGTAATATGTGCCCCCCATGTACCACGAGTAGCAGTAGACAACTTGGTCATCAGACAGATATCATAACTCCCATATTCATACTAGGTCGCACCCACAAATCCATATGTCACCTCACACAAGCATAAGTGCAGGAACAGCACATCATACATCCAGACAAACGAGATAAAGGAAGGTATCACCACATTTACGCAAAAAAACACACAGAGATAGAGACGCGTACACACGTACATTTCCATACCTATAGCGATCTCGACTCAACAACTAGCCCAATCGTGGCAACGAAAAAGTGAAACAGAACACCCATGACTGGCCAAAAATCATAGAAAGACACATATACACACACTCACATGTCAAAGCATTCACGCAGTTCCATTCATCACCATACATAACTGGAGGAAAGAGACTGAACATGCTAGATCCAAACTGAAGAGTTACAGGATGTGTGAAGTTTGAAATCACAGTCACATCTCTCCCACACCGCAAGCCTTTCTGTCATTTAATAACATGTGACCCAGGTACCATGAGTTACAATAGACACTTGTCTATCAGACGGGTATCATAACCTCCATATTCATACTAGGTCTCACCCACAAACCCATACGTCTCCACACAAGCACAAACATATGGGAGGAACAGCAATTCATACGTCCAGATAAATGAGTTTAAGGAAGGTATCACCATACTTACGCATACAGACACAGAGAAAAGACGCACACAGACACATATATCCATGCCTACAGCGAGCTCAACACAACAACCAGCAGAATCATGGCAAAGAAAAAGTGGGACAGAACACCCATGGCTCAAGACTGACAAAAGAAATCATCATTAACATGTGTTCCAAGTAACAAACTCCTCACATCAAAATCATATCATTTAACTCACACTACAGACCTCTCTGCCATTCAGTATCGTCGGTAATATGTACAAAGTTAATTTCATAAGTTACCACATACATACAAGTAATTGCAGGAAAGAGTCCCGACACACGACATCCACACTGAGGTGTTACATGATAGGCAGATGATAGCATGTCTTTACAATACATCTCAGTGCTCACCACACATACTTGATTTTTAATGTGCCATCAGTATACCTTGTGGCTGGAACTAAGCTCTTGGCAATGTTTGGCCAAAAGACATTTGTTAATAGCAGCTCATCAAAGACAAATTTTGGGTGAACCTGCCCAGGCGGGCGCGGCGCGAGGTGGCCACCCTTCTTCACAGCGGGCGCGTACATCGTGTTTTAGTAGGTCGGTATACCGGCGCATATTACCGCCTCGAGCGCAATGAAATTCCGGTCTTCAGTGCGGTCCTAAAAATGCGGTTACCGGTAATAGGTCCCGGTCGGGAAACTCCGGTAAACCATCGCGGTCCGCGCTTTTAGACCGGCGTATTACGGTATTCGTTGCCATGATTGGGCTAGTTGTTGAGTCGAGATCGCTGTAGGCATGGAAATGTACGTGTGTATGCATCTCTATCTCTGTGTGTTTTTTGCGTAAATGTGGTGATACCTTCATTTATCTCGTTTGTCTGGATGTATGATGTGCTGTTCCTGCACTTATGCTTGTGTGAGGTGACGTATGAATTGTGGGTAAGACTAGTATGAATATGGGAGTTATAATATCTGTCGATGACCAAGTGTCTACTGCTACTCGTGGTACATGGGGTAAATGTTACTGATGGCAGTAAGGGTTTAGGTGTGGGATAGACGTGTTGGTGCGAACAGTTTTGTAACCTAGCACACATGATACTGGATGGTAGTGAGGTCTGTAGTGTGAAATAAATGAGATGATGTTGATGTGAAGAGTATGGTGCTTGGAACATATGTTACTGATGATTTTTGGTCAGTTATGAGCCATGGGGGTTCTACCCCACTTTTCGTCGCCATGATGGGGCTGGTTGTTGTGTCTAGCTCGCTAAGCATGGAAATGTGAGTGTTTGTGCGTCTCTCTCTGTGTCTGTATGTGTAAATATGCGTAATACC